>JAZKJV010008425.1:0-537090 GCA_037367405.1 Ottelia alismoides | reverse complement strand
TTAATTTGGAAAAACTCAAAACATGAAAATTGTATATATCGATGAGATCTACAAATTTTATGGTGACAAAAAATGGAGATGAGGTCAAATAAGATTCAAAAATACAAGGGTACAGATATACATACATATAGTACACAGAGGGGCCCAAAAACCCTAGTTCCGCATACGAGCTCCGATTTAAATGAAATGGGTCTCATTTTGAAGGTCTCTGAATGTGTAATAATTTGAAAGTAAGTATACCTAGATCGGAGGTTGTATAAGGTAGATATTTACATTTTAAGGTCTGAGGTCTCCAACAAGGTTTGGGATTTTATTGGGTATTTTTACAAGCTAGGAATTTTTGGCCTTTTCCTTATATTATTAATTAGTAATATACACAGTATAGGGTTAGTTTTATTGACTTTGGAGGGGGTATAAAATATAGATAATTAGGTGAGTAATGGTGAGTATTATAAGTGAACTAGGCTTCTTATTTGATGTAAATATGGATGCTAAAATGCATGAGTTATGTGTGCATGTATGAATGCTAATTATGCAAGAAAAAGGAAAATATGCTACTAAATACTCAGGAACAAGACTCTATTTTCAACTTTAAGAGTGATGAATCACAGATTCAGCAATGCCCGTCATTTGCATCATTCATTTTTTGCATGTTGTGATGTGCACATTTTGTCTGCATTAAGAAAGACCTAGATCAATGAACTTAGTCACTCATTGTAACCATTAGATCCGATTAATCTATGAAGAGGCTTGTGTCCATATCTTCGACCTTGGTACACTTACCAAGTTATAAATACTCTACATATTCAAAAGTTTTGTTCTGCATGGATCCAAAATTCCCTTCTGTGCTATGCGACAAAAATGACATATTAAGTAGGCGATTTTGAGGTTTATCACTCTACATTTGTATGTTTATTTGAACCTTCATTTATCATTGTATTTTCATTCCAAAAATTGCATGTTATAGAATATTTTATTATCTACCTTGTGGATGGTTAATTTATTTTTTTGATTAGTGGTTGATTTAATATAATTAATTTAGTGAAAATTATCATATTTTTCCTAGTGCATGTTCTGAAATTCATAATAAATTATTTATTGCTCCCAAAAATTCCTAAAAAACTCACAATAGGTAGAATTAAGTGTGTTTTACATTGTTCCCAAAAATCATCGCATTACATACATATCTATGTCAAAATAAATTTTTTGTGAACTGAGTAATGGATTTGTTATACATCGTACACTTAGTATTTCAAGGAAATAAAAGTTATTCTAGATACGTCTCACATAGACCTATCTAAGAAAAAATTTTCTGAAAAATAATTAGATTTGTTATTTATCAAATTACATTTCTCAAAATCACAAATTCTGCATATTTAATTCATAATAAAATTCATTATGCATTTGAAAATTTCAAAATATCAAAGTAGTCTAATTTTACATATTTCCATATTCTGGTCAAGTTTTAGGATTTTTGGAAATCATTTGATTAAAATTTATATTTTAGTGCTTAGACTTTTCCAAAGTTGCATTTTTGTCATCAATTGCATAAAAATGCCAAAAATCCCTCTTTGAAAATCATGCATTAAGTGATCTAACATAAACCCTAAATTATTCCTTTACCTCATTGAGTCGACCTTGGGGCTTGCCCATGTTAAATAAATACATGGCCACTCATTTCATAAATTGATTAAATTATTTATTCATGCTATTAGTTTTTGATTGATTCCTAGGTGCTCGAGTACAACATAAAATGATAAATTAATTAGGGTATTTTCTAGATCGTTAATGCGACACAGTGAAATCACTGTGGATCTCGTCGGAGAAGAACCTCAGTCTTGATTCAATATTATTGTCTCTCTTTCTCTTTGTCACAAAGGGCAAGTAGGGGGCTTGTAGTTCTCTCGCTTATAGGTGGATACATTGGAACTGATGACCTTCAAAGGGTTTTGTTCATAGGAGCAGTTGGCGAAGGCGGTAGTTTTAGCTAACAGGAGGTGGTTGTGCTAAGGTGGATGGCTACAAAAAGGGTGTTGACAATGGAGAAGGCTGTACGAGCTATCGATAGCCATCAGAACAAGGAGAAGAGGACATGCGGAGAGGAAGGGTGTTTGATGGGTAAGAACCGCCTATGAAGTGCGATGGAAGTTGCTGGTGCAACCGATGGAGGTCGAGATTGAGTCGGGAATGAGTGACTACAAACCATCTGATTAATTGATCAGATGGCTGAAGATGGAGGCAACTGATGCAATGGGAGCGGTCACGTGGCACGTTAGGAGTGACCACGTGGCCCAATGAAATAAAAGAAAATTAAAAAAATCAAAATAAAATAGAAAATGATATCAAATAAAAAATGTTCAAAATGAAAGTTGTGAATATTTTTGAGATCTACAATTTTCATTTAGAACTCAAAATCAAAATAAATATTATTTTCATAATAAAACTTTAAAGATATTTTTCAATTATTTTTTTATTTTTTGGTATTTTAACATAGTTATATTTACACTATATTATGTACAACATTACTCGAATTTTTATGGATTGTATACATTAATAGAAAATACCTAAAATAAAAGGGACCCCACAATTAAATGTGTACAATATTTACAAGATGATTTGGTCTTTTATTTATTCACATTAATTAGCATTAAATATATATACATAGTATATAATATTAATTTAATCTTGTTAAAGGATTTAATTCAGGATTTAATTTACATAAAAAGCGAAAATCTCAATAATAGATGATGAATATACGATTCATCAGAATATTGGAGGAGTTCACGTAAAAAAAACGGAAGGTGATAATAAAGCTAAGCCTTCTCATATGCTTTCATTTGAAATTATCAAAGTTGGTTGCATGGAGAAGCAGCATGCGAGACGAGTGAGGTGTCTGACACTGGAGATGGATCCTCTGTTGCACCAAAAGGTCACGATCAAACGATTTCCACGAATTTCCTTGATCTGGGCCCACAAAAGTCGCAGGATCCTTTTGTAAAGGAAAGGATCCATCTCTGTTAGGCACTGGCAATGTTGCATGAGAGGCGCCATTTGGTTGCACGACACGCGAGGCCTTTTGGTACAGTAGGGGCAACGCTGGTTACGACGGGAATATAACGGAAAAGATCAGACGTGGTAGGTTTGTATAAATCGCAAAAGACAATCTTCTCCACAACATCTGGCACGTCGATTGGCATATCTCACAACTACCACGCAACATAATCTGCCTCCACTCCCAATCCGCGCCACGAAATGGCTTCTTCAAGCGTCGTCGGTTCAAACAAAGACCTGCTTGATCTGTTCCACTGTCCAGTCTGCGTGAACTTCATGTATCCACCCATCTATCAGGTCTTCCTAAATCTCTAGTCTCCACTATTTACGTTTAATGCAGTTGTTTAGCCATTTGATCTTGAGTTCGTCAATTCGTGGCAGTGTTCAAAGGGACATTCCCTTTGTTCAGACTGCAAGCCCAAAGTGAGCAATCTCTGCCCAACCTGCCGTGGTGCTATTGGGGATATCAGATCCCTATCGCTGGAGAAAGTTGCCGATACCCTTGATTTTCCATGCAAATACTGCAAAGTGGGATGTGTTGAATGGTTTAGATATGACAAGAAAGGAGAACATGAGAAGACTTGCAGGTACAGACCATACAAGTGTCCTTTCCCATGTTGCCCTGACAGTGTTTCAGGAGATGCCGAAACAATTGTTTCCCACCTGAAAACCGATCATAACACCGATTTCAACCGAGGATGTGATATCGACTCGCTGTTTACAAAGCTCGATCTAGAGGATGGTAAAGAGACTAAATCATTCTATCTTCACGTGAGGATCTTCACTTGAAACTCCCCCATCAGTTTCCTCTTCCTCCTGTGTCTTCCCATTGTTGTTTTTCTCTCAACTACCTGACCTTAATGAAGTACGTCAATTTATACTACGCAGATGTATGGTTGCTTTTCTGGACACTTCTTTCTCCAGTTTGAGGCACCAAGCTCGTCAAGGGACTGCGTCTTTGTATATTTAACATATGTGGGTGAGGAGACAGATGCCAACAAATTCTACTATAGTTTGGAGCTCGAAAATGGCAATCAAAAAATGACATGGCAAGGAAGTCCCAGGAGTACTGCGAGAGTGGGAACCAGTAAGATCCCAGATGACTACAACGGGTTGCTCCTCCACAGAAACATGGCCAAGCTCTTCGTGGAGCCCAATGCTGGGCACCAGAGGTGCTTGAGAGTTAGGGGATCCATCCGGCAGCAGACTGAACAACCGAACTCTTCGTTTTTCAAAAGGTAATTAAGCGTAATTTTCTGCTTCCTTTTATATATAATAATTTAACATATAAATGTTTTCCACTTATCGTGCATTTGGCGTCTTCAGTAAACCTTGCGGTTACACAAATGTCTGATGTGCATACCTCTTACGAAGAGCTTCTCATGTTTTAATATAACTTCTAACCTAATGAATACTTTCTGCATGTCAAAACCATGACAATTTTTCATTAAATTTACAGTACTTATTTTTTTTATTCTAAATGGATTTAGGATATGCTTTTTATCTTTTGTCTCGAACTTTTTAGAACTTGGGCGCACCCTGACGTTTGTACTCATCAGGTTGATTGCCATTGCCAGATTTCTCACAGCCTTCACCATTGCCATATTTTGCGTCTTCTCAAGCTATTCCCTTACAGGTGCAGTACATCCCTGGCTGTGTTGATGAAAGATCGATGGGTTGGGTGGAGCATCAAGAACACGTGATGAGAAGACAATTAAGATATGGTTCAGTCGAGTCGACGGGGTGTTGGGATTTTGTTTTTGGTGTTTGCTTAATTATAACTACCCGTTTCTTTTTGTAGAACCGTGGTTTTGTTATTGGAAGAACCGATGCTTAGTTATGGTATTGATTAAACCATATGCCATCATCTGTTGTTTGGCATGCATTAACTACATGGATATCTGAACCATTGGCGAAGAAGAAAGGAAAACAATCGCATGCATTCCATCCGTCCTATGGATACGTACCAGACAACAAGACATCATATTATTATTAGGACAACAAATTGTAAAAATCCAAAAACAAAGCTACCAGGGCACAAAATTGCGAGTGTGGATCCTCTGCAGTACCTATAGAAATCTACAGTAAATCGCGAGGAGGCATGAGCCTTGATCGAGTGGTTCGGCATGGTAAGAGCTCACAAAAATCCAGACTTCGTGTGAACCTGCTCGATCTTGATCGAGTAGCTCGGGCCTCCTCACGGTTTATCACATATCCCTAGAGGATCTACTCTCCAAAAAATGCAGCTGAAAATAACGGAGTTAGAAGTTTAACATCAATTATTCTACTTATAGATCTATTTGGAAACATCTCTGGCTACGGGAAGTGGATCCTCTGCGGTAATACAGAGGTCTGCTATAGAACCACGACCAATGTGTGCCAGATCAAGCGGTTCACACGAAATCCAACGATTGGGCCCACAAAAAGTGGGATTTCGTGCGAACCACTCGATCAAGATTGAGCGGCTTGCATTGATCATGAGGACCCGCTCGTCCAACGATGCCCCATATTTCTTGGGGAAGAAAGGGCATCAAGTATGCCGTGATTTTCAATTAGGGCTTTCATTTTTCAAATGTAAGAAAGAGCAGGGATCTTTTTTTCTCCTCTCAAATGCAAACTTCCATAAACTTTCAACACCCTTTTACTTTAACTTTAAACCTAAGATGAAACATAATTGCCTTCTTTGTTACATTCCGAAAAAGGGTGTAATCGAGAATTGAGGGAAATTTGAAGTTCTTTTTTATAATTTACATGTGTATGAATAAGGTTTACTTAATCTTAGTGATTACATCTTCACCTTGGTTTGGCCGCAATTTGAACAGTTACTTGATATCTTCATGATATCTTCAATGATGATCTTGTTAAACTTCAATCGACTAGTATTAGTGTCATCTCCGAACTCTTCGGAACAATCGATAAGCTTGATTTCTTTTCGAATTTAGTGTTAAAAGCTCATAATATAGACCAAGATTTAGATATATTAGTGCAAAGGAAAATGTAGATCTTTTTCCAAAGTTAGCATGGCATAAATGTTTAAGTCTTCAAGGTAGAGATAATAGAAATCTCTACACTATCTCAGGGCATCATATATTTTGGTAATTCTCCGAAAATAAATGGTATCCAACCCCTTGCTAGAAATATAATTTTATTTGTCTATCAAAAAACACGAATTCGTAACCCATATATTCAAAGTAAACTAAAGGGTCTTGATCTTGTCAGTGGCATTCAAACTCATGTTGTAGGTCTTGCGATATCCTTTCTGGATGGGATCTAAATCTCCTTTACTATCATAACATTGTGGACCTTGAGTTTTGCATGATCATATACATAATCAAGGTAGCTATAACCTTTGAATTCGGGTTGTAAATATTGATGAAATTTCATATGTTGATGCATATGATGAAATGATTGTTTTTGGAGACTCTTGGGGTATAAGTATCAAAAGAAACAATTCCATTACTATTGGTTGGAAATCTCAATCTTCTAAGGAACAATAGGGAGGGACTACTAGCTTTGAAATAACTACAAGAAAAAGCGTGATTGTCGAGCATGGCAGGGTGTGGACTAGGCGAGCATGTGTCATCGTCCATGTCTAGGCAAGCACCTAGACATCACATGCGCTCACCCTCTTCCTCTGTTACTTGAATTTCAGTGAGCGTTGTTGAGTGGTTCATGGGGAATTGGGGTTGAATAGAAGGGCAAGGGCCTGACGAGCGTCTGTGTCTACTGGACAGAATGTTATCGGATCTTTGTTCATTCCATATACAAACCAACCCTAGAACCCTTGTTTCGGTGAAGTTTGATTCCTAACCCTTGACTCTGTAAACCCTCGTTTGGGTCATCCAATCACGCATGCACATTACCTCATGCATTTCAATACCTTCTCTCTTTTTGTTCTGATTTTCATTTCTTTATATATATATAGGAAATATTTCAAATGAGGTGCACCTTTCCTGGATGCATGGAAAGCCACGTCAATTTAAGCTTTTATTCTATTTATTTTACACATTCTAATTCCATAAATTTAATATTAAATATTAATATAATATGTATATCATGAAAAATTTATGAAAATATTACTATATTTGACATTAAAAGCTTGTTACAATATGGATGATATATTTTACATAACTGTATAACCGTCAGTATTTTACAATATGTAGTTTAAATTTACAAAATTGTTACGTAATTTACAAATTTGGTAGTGGCTTTCTGAATTTCAGGAAAGACACACCTCATTAGAAGGGCCCCATATATATATATATATATATATATATATATATATATATATATATGATGTAGGGTTTACAAATTCTTGGGGATTATAACATTATGCTTTTAGATTCAAATGCTTTAACTTGTTTTTTTGTATTAGATTATTATGTTGATATAGATTTGATAACGGATTTGATGACGATAGACTAATATATGTGCAAAATTAACATGTATGTAAGGTATATGATAAAATGCCACAACCATTAACATGTTTAAAATTGTCTATCATGTTCGAATACTAAGTATGTATATGGATTTCATGCCTTGTTAGTATATTGTGTTGACGATTTAAAATTATTTGACACACAAGATACTAATATCATGCCATGATTGTGCACACATTTAGGTAGAGCTGATTTCGATTACTATTTTATATATAAATCAACATGTATGCAAGATGTACGATGAAATGTCTAAGCCATTAGAAATAGAAAACATAAGGTCATATGTTTGACTATTGACCTTAACAATGTAATAATTATATTAGGCACATTAGGATGTTTAAATGCTAGTATAGGTGTATTATTATGTGTAAATCTTTAGTGCTTAATTGTAGTGCTGCATACATGTGTGTGTGTGTGAGTGGTATCTATTTTTGTACATGTATAGTATCTATTTTTGTACATGTATAGCGTGTGTTTGTGCGTAAGAGAGATAGAGGGAATACCATAGTATAGTTTTCACACACGCACACATACATACATATATATATATATATATGTATATGTATGTATGTATGTATGTATGTATGTATGTATATGTAGGTATGTATGCATGTATGTATATATGTATATTTATATGTAGGTATGGTTATCAGTGCATATACATATATATGGTGTGTATGTTAGTGTAGAAATGTGGGAGATGTATACGTATATGGTATGTGTAGGTACGGATGTGTGCCTATGTATGTATATATGCATGCGTATGTGAGTATATAATAGGTACGTATATGTGGGCATGTACATGGGGATGTGTTTTTATTAGGTGTGTATACTTCTATGGTGTGCATGTTAGTGCTGGTATGGGGGATGTTTGTATTTGTGGTATGTGTATGTATACATGTATAATGTGGCATGTATTTGGGTAGGTGTGGGGGTGATTAGTTTATAAAAAATAAAATACAATTTATACATATAATTTATTATATGCGTTTGCGCTCGTATGTGTGGATATGGGGTGAAAATAGCAGTTCATTCTACACAGCGGTATAAACGAACTGAACCTGAGCGAACCTGTGTTGGTCATGTTCAGTTCGTTTAAAAAGTATATAGGTTCGGGTTCAGCTTAATTCGATAAGATTAAAATCATGTTCAGGTTCGATTATGTTCGATTTAGGTTCTTCATTAAAGGTTCGATTGTGCACAACAAACTGAACATAATAAATACAAAACTGATTAGCCGAGATCTATGGGTTGTCGTATGCGCTCACAAGGTGAGGCAAAGTCGCTGAAGTGACAGCTTACGAAGACTTTAACTAAATCAACAATCAACCCACAACAATAATATAAAGCAATGTAAATTGGAGAAATGGATCAAAATTTATTACAAAATGCTGTAAAAAAGTGTGTACAGTGGACATGTATGGTAGGGTGTCGAACACAGGGAACAAGGGATGTAGTAGGGATATTATCTATAAATAAATAATATAAGTGTGTATGCATGCATATGCATTCACAATATGTACTCAATGTTTTTGTGGGGTTTTAATTAATTATATTGTTTTAAAATTTTAATTTATATTTCTTTTTTTCATTTTCTAATTTTTAATTTCTTTATATATATATATATATATTTAATAAATATATAGATAGATGTGAGTATATTTATGTATATATACGGTAATATATAATATAAGTGATATATATAATATATAAAATAAATATATAGAAATCAAAAAATATAGACAAAATAGTTTTTTTTTATTTTTTTTAAAAGGTTTTAAAGTATATTTGGGTATTTATAATAACTAATAATAATATAAACTATATAATATATATAGGCTATATGGTAATATAATGACTAATATAGACAAATATAGTCAAAATTTTTAAAACAAAATATTTTCATAATTTTCAAATATGCTTATGTTTTTATAAATTTCTAGGATTTTTTACTATTTTATTTTTAAAATAAAAAATAACATAAGGAGTTTTTAAATAGATTGAATTAACTTGAGAGTTAAAAATAGCAAATGAGTTCAAAAATTTTCAAAGCCAGTTTTTAAAATAATAATACGTATATATAAAAATACAAGCCAGAAAAGTATTTTTGGGGATTTTTAGAAAATATTTTGTAATTTTCTTAGGGTTTGCTAATTTTTAGAGTTTCTTTTGAGATTTTTTCATGACTTTTCAGTTGGAGTAGTAAAATAAACTAATAAATAATACGTATTTTTTGGTATTTTTAGAAAAGGCTTTACAATTTTGTATCTTTGAAATCAAATAGGGAATAAAATAGCTCTTTTGATTTTTAATAAATAGTAAATGCATGCAAAATAACAAGTGGATTATATAGCATGAACAAGAAACTAATCAAGCATCTAAATCTATTTTTGCAAATCTTTTAGAGCACATGTGATATTTTTAGAAAATATAAAAGCATAAATAAAATTAAATCAAGCTAGTAGGTGTATATTTTCAAATAAAATAATCTTCATGGGCTCGTATGCAAAATAACCACAACCTCTGAACTGGAATTTGATTTTTATATAATAAATTGTAAATACAAAACTTGAGGGGTTAGCCTACAAAATGTCCACTTACGTGGGGGTCCACATGAGGTGACATGGCACTGAACGAAAATGCAATTTTAAATAGTTCTAGGAGCTTTCATGCAAATTGCCCACAAAAACTTTAGCTTAATTAAATGTTTAAAAGACTTTTTTTCAAAGTACAAAAAAGAAAAAGGGTATGTTAGCAAATTATATCACTTAAGTCGTTCTGATCCAAGTGTTTGTTGCATGCCATGTGGATGATTTGACGGTTACGATCGCGTACCCCTTTGAAATGAACCAACGACCTAGATTAGATATGGGTCGTATTCTTGATCTGATGGATGGAAAGGGGTCACAAAGAAAACATGAAGAACTAAACTCCGGCATGCTTTGATATGATGATTCTCCTAGCTCCGGTAGTGGAGCTTTGCTCCAACAAGGCAGTAGCATGTTGGGCCTCCTCTACATGTGCAGGTGGTGTCCGATGAAGTCGAGGATGCCTTGGGAGCTCTGACTACTCCAGGTGATCCACTTGGTTCCGAAGCCCCCCCCTCGAGTCGTTTCTTCTACACCAAAAGTTAGGTAGCTCAAGGCGGTTCGTCATGGCCCAAAAGTGAAGCTAAAACAACACGGATGAGCCAAAGGCGACGAGCTCCGGCGGTTAGTGGATGATGGAACTTGAATCCCATATCCATGATGGATCTGGTTTGATCAGATGAGGTGTTCGATGGAGAATGCATGGGGGAGTGAAATGGTGTGAAAATCGAGGCGAGGAGCAGTCGGAGGACGAGTAATTTGGCTTGGAACTTGAGCTCTAGGCAATTTGGGGGGTTTTGAAATTGCACCTAAGGATTCGATTAAAGCTAAAATTAAAGATTGGAATCGAAATAAGAACTGAAAAGTTACTTAGGAATGGAAGATAAGGCCTCAACATGGCTGGGGGACCAAGGAGGCGAATCCAGCCTATAAGCTCCTCCAGCAATGGGTGGATCAACTCCTCCTCACTGCAAATGCGGTCTTTCATGTGTTGTCACCGAGGTGAAGACTCCAGGAGGACATGAGGGCCTAATACTCAATGAAGAGCAATGAAAATTGGGGGCAGAGCAGAGGAGGTTCATTTATAGGCTGATGGAGGAGGCATCTTCGATGGAGGATTTTGATTTGTTCAAGAAAGATCAACTCGATCTAAGGCATGGGTGGATATCAGGGACATCAGATCGACAATTTTTGTCTAGATCAAAGGTTTAAAAAATGAGTAGATCGAGAAGGAAAAAGTATGAAAACGCAGGTCTGACAGTCTGGCGCTCGAGGAAGAGAGAAAGGGCCAGTTGATCGAGGTCAACTGAGGGATTCTGGTTGGTCCACATAGACCAACCAGAAAATTTCCAGGTCGAAAATCTTTGTAAAATCAATAATAAATAATAAATGTATTAATTAAATTATATTAAAACATGAAAAAATTGTAAATTTATATAATATTTTATTCCAATATTTATTTATTTTTTCGAGGCTTTTTATTATAAGTTAGTGTTCACAAGTATAAATATATGTATATATACTTGTATTTGGGTATTTATATTTTTAGTTTATATTAATATTTTATTATTATATCCATGTATTTTATATATTTTAAATTTATTTAAATACATATTTAGGAATTTTTATTGTATATCTCTGACTTTATTTGTATACTTAATTTATATGTATAAATTATATATATGTATACTTTACGTATGTATTGAGATGTATTGTTTATTTTATGTTTATGGTTTATTTAAATTTAATTATGTACATATGTTTCAAATAATATATACAATTTTACAAAAATAAAAAGCGAAAAATGTAAAGAATAAATATATTGAATATAATATACACGTATTGCACAATAGAGGATCAAAATCTAACTTCTGCATCCTAACTCCAAATTAAACAAAATCACCTTCATTAAATAGCTTATTTAATTTTATATACAATTAAAGTATCGAATTGATAAATTTTAATACAATATGGAGAAGATACAAGTCTGCAAAATTTTAATTTTGACTTTTTATTTTGTGTGTGTCGGGCATACTATGCATTATTTTTCTTTGAAATCAATTTGTTATACTTCTTCGTATTATTAGCTATAATATTCATGTTGAGGGTTTTTTTATTTGAGGTGTAGAAATAATAAAATAAAATAGGTGCCAAAATGCAATATTTTGACAAATAAGGTTTCAATTGTATTTTTTTTACAATTTATCTGCCATATCTCCTCCTACTTTGTTCCTTCTCGACCAAGTCATCATGATGACTAGGTCTCGATGTCTAGGGTCATTCAATACCATTGGTATATCATGTATTTTTAGTTTTCTTCCTTTATTCTTTTATTTTGGAATTAAATACATTAATAATACAATATTCTATATAGTATTTTGTCAATTATAGAATGTTTATTTTGACAAATTAATGATATATAAATTCATTTATCTAGGGATTTAAGGCCAAAATGAAAGAATAAATATGATGAAATGGAGATTCATCACCCCATATACTTGTCTTTTCTAGTCCCTAATACATACTTATGCCTATAAGTGCAGAAAAGAAAATAAAGAAATGAAAAGGAAAGAACTTGGATTGATTTCAACTTTTAAACTTGTTTTCATAAAATCAAAGTTTGGAGCTCATCTGGACCTTTGGACTTTTAGTTTGGTTGGAACCTTAGTGTGAATCGGACTTGAAACACAACAACGTCTAAGATCTACAAAACTCTACCCAAGTTTCCTTAAAAGCCATGTAAGAACAATTTGATGTCTTACATAGTCCCTTATGACTATGAGTCTATCTTGTACAATGTTAGTGTTATATAGCTCCTCTTGGTTGAAGTGGTAAAAGTCATGCTTCTCCAACATGGTAATCCTAAATCCCCAATCCAATAACTCTTTCCTCGAGAAGCGTGGTATTCCCTTCTAAGTTCAAGTGCAATTGGCTTAAGAAGAGGAGATGGAGAAGAGAGTGGATGATAGCCAATGTAGCTACCTGTCTTAGGATGCTTAACCAATGTAGCCAAATCATCCAGCTACATGCTCTCATGTATCTTTGACCATGAAGCTCAAGCTTGCTTATTGAATACATACATGCTCCAACAGGAATTAATTTTTTCTTGATTTTTGCCAGTTTATTTTTTTGAAGTTTTTATTTTTGCATTTTTTTATAATATATACAATAATATTTACATAAAGACTTTTTTTTCTTGAGCTAGTAGACTACCCCTTTTTGAAGCATTATTGCAACCCACAACATTCTATCATTAGACCTCATGGCTACTGGATCGGGTTGGGTCACAATGGCCATGAAATCGTGACTTTGTATGTTCCCATTCGCTTGTGTCTCATGTCAGCAAATCCAACCCTCTACCACTTCAACTGAGTTGAGCATGGGGTAAGGTGTAGGTGTGCAAGTTAAGTCACTGTTTACAAGTCATGTGTGCCTTTAGAAATATTCTACTTAAGCAGTCAAGACAACACTAAACCAAATCTTGTGGTCTCGAAGAATTAAGTATAGTAGACCTGAAGTACCTCAATTCTGATTGCTATAAGATTCTTGTGATTAAGTGTATTAAGGTCCAACCAAGCTCCAATCTTTGGATTTTATTTAGACTTGTTCAATGATCATCATCAATCTAAAAAATACAAATGCTATGAATAATGCAAAAAATATTTTTATGAAGTAATTTTCTGATTTCGAACTTTTTATGGAATTTTTGAAAAAATGCAAAATTTTATACATGTTTTTGAAAACATTTTGCATTTTTATGGGCCTTTGGTTTTATAAATTTCTCTTGATTTTTAAAAAACAAAAGATTTAGTCAAATAATTATGTGCAAATATTTACACGGGAGTGCTTCTTGTTATTTACGAGAACTAAGTGAAAGAATTTACATTAGGTATTTATAAGGATTAGATTAGTTACCTACATGTTTTTATATAATTATTTGTAAAGAATTTTTATTTGCTTCAAGTATGTACACTGTTCTCAAAATAATTTGAAAATAATTTGACAAAAAAATTGGAAAACTTTATTTTGAACAAATAATTTGACACATAATTTTTGCAAACATTTACAAACTTTGAAAATCATTTTGCAAAGATTTTTCAAACAGTATGTATAGATTTTTCAAAGTATTTTTACAACAATTTTACAAATCATTTGCTAGTAGATTTTCAAAAGATTTCATTAAAAAAATAAAGAAAGTTTTACAAATAACATATTTTTACAAAGATTTATGAACATTTTAAATAATATTTTTAAACAGTTTTAAAAAATCAAAGATTTTTTCAAACATTTTGCAAAATATTTTTAACCGATTTATTAACCATAATTACAAAAAAAATTAATCTGTATTTTAATTTTTATTAATTATCCATATTATTGGAAATACGTAAGTACGAGTCATGGCTTAAGTATATACAACGTATATGTGACCCCTCTATACTTAGCTTAAGTTATGTCCTCATAGATTGGAGAGAAAATGAAGACATACCTCGTGCTAAGTAGAGGAAAGTATATACTAGAATGACTCAATAAAGAATAGAAAATCGATCGTCCTAGCTATACTTAGGATAATTAATCTTAATATAGCAGACTGTATACAAAGTAGGGAGGGCCAAAGGTGGGAATAAACAAATCATATGGTCGACATGTATCCCCCTATACTTAGAGTAAAATATCCCCAGGTATAGACATAATATCACGGGTTGAGGAGACTGGCGAGGAGATTAAAGAATGAACACTCGTATACACTCATCTCCTCTATACTTAGGATGAAGCATATCCTAAGTATAACATTGATAGATGAGATGAGTGAGCTTTCGGAAGAATGAAAGAAGGAAAAATGAAAAGAAGAAAAAGATCAAATAATCAAAAATATTTATGTGCATCATGTCTGAATCTGTGGGTTCTACGACTGGAAGTTCTTAATCATACACCACATGAATTGAGTGAACCGTAGAAGATGTATGTTGATGATGAAAAACTGTGCGTCAGCTGACAAACTGGATATGACTATACTTCCATTGTCACGCACATGCTTCGCTATAAACTGTAGCAAATATGCTTGTCGTGCCACTTCTTGACCTTCTCCATATACATCGGTTCGTTGTCGTATGCATAGTCTCTAAACTCAAGCAATATGTTCATATCAAGCTTTTTGTTCTTTCCTGCTTTCTTTATATCCGAATTGCAGATGTTTATTGCTCATAAAGATTTATGAATCAATTGCATGGGCAAATGGCATGGCTTGGCATATACGAGCCAGAAGGGAGACATTCCCAAAGGTGACTTGTACGCAGTCCGGTAGGCCCAAAGAACAGAATCGAGCAGTTAAAACTAATTCTTCCTATCAGGATGTAGAAGCTTCTGCATAATTGTCTTGATCTCCCTATTTGAACATTTTCCAAGCCATTAGATTCTGGGTGGTACGGAGAAGCGACGTGATGTTCAATGCAGAATTCTTGAGTCATCTTATTCACTTCTTTGTTTATGAACTGACTTCCCTCATCTGATATCAAAATTTTGGAATCTTGAACCTTGCAATGATGTGTTCTTTCAGAAACTGACAGAAGGTGCAACTATGGGCAGCTCTGGTTGAGATAGCCTCCACCCAACGACTAACGTAGTTGACATTGAGTAGAATATACTCAAATCCCTTGCTATTAGGAAATGGGACCATGAAATCAATGTCCCACGCATCAAATACATTCGAGATCTGAATGCACTTCAGGGGAATTGTATCTCTCATTTCAATTGTTCCACCCATTTTCTTAGTGTAAGTGCAATGTTTCACAAAATCTTCTGCATCTTTGAATGAAGTCAGTCACCAAAGGCCACATTGTAGCATTTTTATTGTCGTTCTTTTCCCAAAGTGGTGTCCTCCTGATTCTCGAGTGTAACAATGTTCGAGGACACTGTGAACTTCCTCTTGAGGAATGCACCTTCTCAAGATGAAATATGCCCCCTCACGAAAGAGATAAGGATCCTCCCACTGGTAAAAATAAATATATGATAAGAATTTGTCAACTTCGGTCAATCTTGCAAAGTTCTCTTGGAAACAAGATAGATTACAATATCGACGAACTAGGGGAGCGAGGTGAATGATAAAATGGCATCATCCGGAATAGTCTCTATAATAGGAATCAAGCTCTACTCGGGAGTGTCAAGCTCTGGTAATCTTGAAGAATAGTCTACCACCACATTTTTAACTTCAGGTTATCATGGATTTCAAGATCGAACTCATGGATTAGAAGGATCCATCTGATGAGTCTTGGTTTGGCATCCTTCTTGGCCTGCAAGTACTTGATGGCAGAATAATCTGTATAGATGAGGACTTTGGATCCAAGAAGATGAGATCTGAATTTCTTCAGGGCGAATATGATTGCTAGAAGCCATTTTTCAGTGATAGTGTAGTTCTTCTAAGCTTCATCTAATGTCGTGGTAGCATACTGAATTACAAATGGCATATTGTCCCTTCTCTGTCCTAGAACTTCTCCAATAGCATAATCTGATGCATCTATCATGATCTCAAATGGTAGAGACCAATTTGGCAGTTCAAGGACAGGGGCCTGAGCGATGAACTCTTTTAACTGATTGAAATCTTGGAGGACTTTGTTATCACACAATGAAATCTAACTCCATACTTATTGAAAATAACATATGCTTTCTCTTTGCATGTAAGATGGTACTTCTCTTAAGAAGATCTATATAGCTTAAATACATAGTTGATCAATTTAAGAAATGTGGATACTAAGATTGAAGATGATGATGCTAAATTAATTTGGTTTCTCTTCCATTATCATTTGAGAATTTTGTTCAGCCCTTTATTACGTGAAGAGAATATGTGACCTTAGAGGAAGTTCATACGAGTTTGCATATACATGAACTTCAGCATACGACTACGGGCTAGCATGATTTTCAAGTTGTGGGTTTGGTTATGACTCATGAAAAGAATCACGTTATTAAGGATATATGAAGAATGGAAAGCAGAAGTCCAAGTTGAAGAATCATAATTCTAAGGACTTCTGCAATCACTGTAAGGAATATGTACATTGTAAGAGAGACTATCCGAAGAAGAAAGGGAAGGTCACGATTGCTCTAGTGGCTCATGGAGGTACATATTCTGGAGATAATTTGGTCCTTACCATCATAAATATGAAGGCGGTCGCTAGAATTGGATACTTAATTCGGACTATTCTTACCATATGACCTGCAATGAAGATTAGTTCTACACTTATGAGAAGATAGATGGTAGAAACATCATCATGGGGAATGAACAACATGTAAAAATGTAAGGATTGGCTTTGTGAAAATAAATGTGTATAATGAAGTTAGGAGGATGGTGACAGAATTCTCCATGTTCTTGATATGAGAAAGAAGATGATATCCCTTGGAATATTGCACGTTAATAGATATATGTATTATGCTGAAGGTGGAGTTATGCAAGTTGCGGAAGCCGAGATGGTTGTCACCAGAAGACCCTATACATCATGCATGGGTTTGTAGTTACTAGTTCAGCTGCAATAGCATCCCAAGTCATGAAATCAGAGTCAGAGTTGTGGCATATGCGGTTAGGGCATATGAGCAATGGGAGTGAATATCCTCAGTTAGAAAGGTGTCATTGAGGATTTGAAAAGATCCAAGATGAAGTTCTATGAGAAAAGCATGTTTGGGAAATGTTAGGGAAAATGAGAAACTTTTTTATACTATGGAACCGAAAAATGAGCAACTTGTTTATTCAATGGAACCCTAGGCTCTCTTATATAGAGGAGAGACCTATGGGTAAATTACATAAGATGGATGAAAGAAAATTAAATTGAGAAAATGGTACATAAACATAAATATATCTCGACATTTCCCCTCAAGATGGAGCATATATGTCAATCATGCTCAGCTTGGATGAAGACTTCTGGAATGTTCCTCAAAGCAATGCCTTGGTAAAGATTTCTGCAGTTTGGGCCCCTGTACTGACATCAAAGTGGAAATGAAACCCTTCTGAACCATGTCTCGGATATAGTAGCAGTCAACTTCAATGTGATTCACCCTCTCATGAAATGTAGGATTATTTGCAATGAATATGGTAGCCTGATTATCACATTTCAATGACATAGGAAGAGGTACATCTATGTGTAGATCTGCTAGTATTTCTCGAGCCCACATCATTTCTGTACTTGCTTGTGCCATAGCCTTGTACTCGAATTCAACACTAGATATGGCCACCACAATATGTTTTTGCTTTTCTAAGAAACAATTGAACCTCCAATGAATATAGCAAAGCCTGATGTGGACTTCCTGTCCTTGGAGCACCTTGCATAGTCTACATCTACAGATACTGAAATAGTAACATCTTGTCCTTTCCTAAATAACAACCCTGTAGCTGGAGATGATTTCAGGTACCTTAATATCATATGAATAACATCCATATGTACATGTTGCATCATGAATTGGCTAACCCGACTAACTACAAAGGAGAAGTCGGGTCTTGTGATGGTTACATAGAGAAGCTTTCCTACCAGCTCTCTATACCTTCTCTTGTCTACCTCATCTATATCGTCATCGTAAAGTCTCATGCTTGGATCCATAGGGGTAGTATATGTTTTACATCCAAACATGCATTTCTTACTTAGCATGTCAGTGACATACTTTCTCTGGGTCATCACAATACCCTGCTAATTTATGGAAAACTTTAACCCTAGTCAAGATATTTGATGACAAACTGATTGCCCAGAAACTCTTTCGCCTTTTTTATCCCTTGACTATCATCACCTCTAACTAATATATCATCAACATATACCATAATAGCAACTAAACCTATGGAGGTTTTCTGTACAAAGAGAAAATGATATATTTCTAAACCCATGCTTCTAAAACAAAATTGAGAGATTCTAAAACCAAGCTCTTGGGCTCTGTTTAAGGACATATATTGCCTTATGGACCTTACACAACTATTGACACTCCCCCTCAACATCGAACCCCGGAGGCTGCTATATGTAGACCTCATCCTGGATATCACCATACAAGAAAGTATTTTTAACATCTAGCTGGAACAATGGCTAATAACGTACTACCGCAATGTCTAGGAGAACTTGGAGGGTAGAATGTCGGTCAACAGGAGATAAGGTGTCTAGGTAATCCATCCCATACGTCTGAGTGAAACCTCATGCAACCAGTCTGGCCTTGTACCTATCAAGGCTCCCATATGCATGATACTTCATTGTCAAGACCCATTTGCATCTCACCATAGACAACCCACTAAGGGAAAGTACCAAGGTTCAAGTGCCTCGGGACTGTAAAGAAGCCATCTTCTCCTTCAATGCTTTGTACCACTGACTATCCTTCAAGGCCTCTTGATAACTCCGTGGTATGTCCACAGTAGATAGTGCAATAACAAATCGCCTGAATTCTCTTGTAAGATGATTGAATGACACTTGAGAAGCAATAGGATATGATGCACAAGAGCGCCTCTGCTTTCGAATAGCAATGGACACATCAAGGTTGATGGTTGTATCACCAATAGTCTCCTGCTAAGACACATCTCCAGATCCATCGTTAGAAATATTGTATTTGGGACATACCTCAGGCATGGCCGATGACGTGCTATGAACATGAGGAGGAGGCGATTGTCTACAATAATGAAGTGGTAATGTTGGAACTGAGGTAATAGGTGGTAGGACATGGGATGGGGTGGTGGAATAGGAGACTAATATGGTGAGGATGGTGGTGAAGGTGGTGGTGATTATAAAGGTGGTGGTGTGATGTATAGTTCATTACTAGAGTCTGATGGAGTCAATCGAACACCTTTCAGAGAAAAATACATACAGACTCAAAAAATATGACATCTGCACTGATATAGTATTTCATGTGCACGAGATCATAACATCTATGTAAATTATGAATCCTAGAATATCCCACAAACACACATTTGACAGATCGAAGTGAGAGCTTGTCAACTCTAGGAGAAAAGGTGCGAACAAAGGCAACAAATCCAAACACACGAGGTCTGAGAGAGAACAACTGCTTCTCTGGGAACGCGATTGAGAATGGAACTTTCTCTCCCAAGACAAATGACAACATGTGATTAATAAGGTAAATATACTGTAAGAAGTACATCCCCTCAGAATGAGCGATGAACATGACTTTGGATTAGAAGGGTATGTGCAACATCAAGGATATAGTGATGTTTTCTTTCATCGACACCATTTTGTTGAGACGTATAAGCACATGTTCATTGATGAATAATACCATGCTAGGAGAAGTATTGAGTAAGAACATGAAGAAAAATTATAAAGCATTATCAGTCCTCACAATCTCAACATTAGAATAAAAAACAATACGAACTTTATTAAAAAATATTTGAATCAAGTTCCCAGCCTCAGACTTATTTTTCATCAGAAACACCCATGACAAATGAGAAAAATCATCCACATCAATTAAATAAAATCGGTGTCCCTGATGATCAGGAACCAACTCAAATAGGAACCAACTCAAACCTCACATGTCAACATGGAACAACTCAAAAAGGGAGCGACTGCTCCGACTCTGATGACTAGGAAAGATTGACCGATGATGCTTTCCCAACACGGGATCTGTTTTCTCACATGAATAAAGTTTATTTCAACACCTCAATGATAACTCCATATTATCATGGGTTTTTCTTTTAAAAAACAAGTTCGAGGGTGGGTTTGTCATTCAATTTTATATTTATGAATTGAAAAATATTTTTTGGTACGATTAAATATATTCGTTTTGATAATGCTTTGGAGTTTTCTGCTACTCAGTTATCTCAGTTCTTCAAGTCTCATAGCATTATACATCAGAGGGATATTTAAATTCGAAGTATACTATAGATGTTGATAGGAGTAGATCAATGATAGGCTGCACCTTTACCTTGTGGAGCTCTATCACTAACCGGAAGGCTACTTTACAACCACTAGTTATTATGTATACTACAGATGAAAATCATATGGCTTTAACAAAATCTATAAAAAGGAAGTCATCTAACTGAAAAACTTAGTTAGAGATCTCAGTGTACAAAAGGATCAAGCTATCGTATATTACAACAATCTCAATGCAACATGCCTAGTCAAGGATCATGCACATCTTGAGAGGACCAATCACATAGATATCAAATATCCCTTCATTCATCATGAGAAGATTATCAATGTTAAGAAGGCCGACATAAAAGAGACCAGTGGATATGTTCACAATGGCAGTTCATGGATGCTAGTTCAAACACTGTTTGTATTTGTTCAATGTCGACAATTGATAGTAGCCCCAATAAGGGGCTGGCGGTGAAGACACTTGACAATGAGTTCAATTCAGGGAAGAGATTGTTGTTATGCCTTGAATCATAACCACATGTTCTACTGAACCCAGTCAGAGAACCATCTTATGCACCCCTTTAGTCACACCATACCCTACAGTACAAAGTAACGTCCCCATCTTGGATTGGATTTGCCATCCAAAAGGGATTGGCGACGCAACTTGTTGCTCGTCTCCCGTCAATTTCTATGTAATGTATAAATTTTCTACAAAAAATAAAGCATATCTTGCAACAAAACTTTTATATGGATTGAGAGGATAATCAAGCACAAGGAGTTTCAATCAGTTTGTAGAGGCCTCCCTGCTAATGGACACAACCGATCACCCTGACAATTAGAATGTCATGAAAAACAAGAAATGATGCGTCAAATATAACACGGTAGTTCAAATCTCTAATAACCTGACTGATAGAAAATAATTTCATAGAAAAATCTATAACACATTCTGCAAATGTATGGATGGTGTCAAACTACTCTCCTCCTGTCCTGTGATTCGGTGATGAGTCCCATTAGCCATGACAACAGCTCGTACTAGAGGAATCTATCTATATGCGGTAAGTATATCTCCATTCCCACACAAGTGATGTGTTGCCCCAAAATCCATAATCCACTCTTTAATATCATGATCTTGACAAGAAGTAGATGCAATAATGCTACCTGAGGTGCTAGCTCCAGCAGAGGCTGCCACATCGAGAGTAGATGTGCCATCAGAATTGGCAAGAGGCGTTATATCCCTCAGACGAGAAACAAGATCATCATATCTCTTCTCGGATGGAGACAAAGGTGCTGCAGCTATACCCTATTTTGCAACACCTGCAGATGCTATAAATCTATACTTGGAGTAGCATGTATCTTCTATATGCTCAGAATGATGACAGTAGGTGAAGGGTGGATGAACACGACTTCCTCTACCACATGGTCCATATCCACGAAACTGTGAGATGCCCCCTTTCACAGGAGTCTGTCATAGTAGATGAATTTGGCTTTAGAGTAGGAGATGAAATATTGATCTAGCTCAATATGTGAAAGGCTTCCTCCATGGGAGGAATAGTAGCATCTTTCAAGATCTGAGAAGATGCTACCTCGTATGATGAATCCAATGATATCAGGAAAACACCAACCATTGTGGCATTCCGATATGTCTTTTGTTGTTCAGGAGTTACTGTGAGAGGCATAAAACTATGGAGCCTCTCAAACATCCCTCTTAGAGTCATGTATTGTGCATGAAGGGGTCGTCCGTTCTTCTTTATGGTAAAAATATCATGCTTGAGTTGTAGAATCTTCATCTCATTCTTTGCATGTGAATTGGTTGCGGCAAGAATGTCCCACATCACCTTTGCAGTGGGATGATACAGAACATCATCAACTATCTCTGGTGTTAACGTACAAGATAACCAGACTGGTGTGTAGGCATCGTCCACCTCATAGGAGGCATGTGTCCATGTCTTCTCCACATGCTCTTTTTCGATGAGAATGTGCTTCTTACCCATATACTTCATTAGGCTCATGAACTGCCTGGATCATAACTCGTTATTTGGCCCATCTATCTTGACTAACGATGCTGGACCGCAGAAGGCACCTGTGCTGGGGATATTAGCTTTGCTTTCTGACATGTTGCCGATTAAAAAGACTAGGGTTGTCGACCGGAAAACCTTTTTCTATATAGACATAAGGGGATTTGGTTGCATGTGTAGACTCAAGCAATCAACCCCATCAACCAAGGGTCGAAGGCAACACTAGAGAGAGAGAGAGGTGTGATGGCGTCATACCTGAAGGTGAGTGGTGCACCTAACATCGATGCATCGTAGGGGGAGGTGTTGTGGAACCCTATGGATGTAGGGGTGCAGTTACGACACCCTAGAGGGAGGTGCGATGACACCTGAAGGAGGTAAGGGTGCAGTGGTAACACCTAGAGGGAGGTGAGATGACACCCGAAGGAGGTAGGGGTGCAACGGAGGCACCCTAAAGGGAGGTGTGACGCCCCCTAATGAAGGGAGGGGTGCATCGACACCCGCTAGAGGGAGGGGTGCAACGACGACACCTGCTCTAGCGACAACAAGGAAGAGAGAGGGTGATGCGATGAGGTTAGGGTTTCTGGTATGGGAGCTCTGATCTAGGACCATTGCTCTAATACCATGTTGGGAAAAATGAGTAACTTATTTACTCCATGAAACCCTAGGATCTCTTATATAGAGGGGATACCTATGTGTAAATTATATAAGATAAATGAAAGAAAAGTAACTGAGAAAACAATACATAAACATGAATATATATCTACAGGAAACAACACATAAAGCAATTTAATAAAGAAATTCACAAGATGAAGAAGATGCTGGACTACACCCATGTTGTTGTTGGGGCCCTTCCCGGGTCCCATTTTCAGGAGGTGACAAGTATTTCCAATCTATAATTGTTGATTGTTGAGGGTCATATGGGCGTTCATGATGAAGCACAAGAGCGAGGCATTTCAAGCCTTCAAGCAATGGAAGATCTTGGTGGAGAACCAGACTTCTAAGAAGGTCAAATATCTATGTATTGATAATGGGTTGGAGTTATGTTCACTAGAGTTCAATGATTTTATCAAAGAGGAGGGTGTTCCAAGATACTGCACTGTTAGAGATACGCTACAATAGAACAAAGTTGTAAAATGAATGAACATGACACTTCTAGAGAGAGAAGGATGCATGCCCTCAAATGTTGGTCTTGTTAGAGCATTTTGGGTTGAAGTTGTGAATACAACTTGTTACTTGGTAAGAGTCTTGCATATGTTATCAAATTCAAGATACCCATATTTGGTAATCATGATGATTATTCTGTTTAACGAGTCTTTGGTTGTGTTGTGTATTACGATGTTAGTGAAAGAAAGATAGAACCAATGACAAAGAAAGGGGTGTCTACATATTATGGTACATAAGTAAAAGGGTATATAATTTGGTCCACTTATGAGAATATAATAATTGTTATTGGGAATGTTACATTTGATAAGAATTCTATGCTTCACTCAAGGAATGAGTTTGCTGAGGGAAATGTGATGATATGCACGAAGAAGTGGAGGTCAAATTGACACCAAGTAGTGATCAAGAAATCGGTCACACCACTTCTGATTAAGTTGATGTTGAATAGCCTGAAGTTAAGTAATAAAAGGAGAGGAAGCATGATTTTGCTACCGATTCCTGCTGTAATGAAATACATCTGCCTCAAAGACTCTGAAGATGTGGTTGCATTTTCACTAAATGTTGTTAAGGAGGTAGTGCTTCTAGAGCCTCCCACTTAGAAGGAGGCTATAATGGGAGCATAATCCAGACATTGGATTGCTACTTTGGGTGAGGAGGTGGAGTCTCTTCACAAGAATCAAATATAGGAGCTAGTAAAGTTGTCAAAGGAGAGGAAAGTCATTGGCTACAAATGGGTCTTCAAGAAAATATAGGGATCTAATGAAGTGAATCATTCGATACAAGGTACATCTAGTTACAAAGGGATACAATTAGAAGGAAGGTATGTCCTACAATGAGATATTCTCTCCCGTTGAAATATAATATATTAAGACTTGGAGATAGAGCAGTTAGATATGATAATATTCTCGCATGGTGTAGTTGAAAAGGATACTATGATGAGTCAAGTATAGGGACTCACATTTCAGAAAAAAGAAGTTCATGGATACATATTGAAAAGTTCTTGTATAAGCTAAGTAGTCTCATAAGCAGTGGTATAAAAAGTTTGACAACTTCATGGTTGATATTGTGTTTAACAAGAGCCAATATGATCGTGTTTACCATAACAAGATGGAGGATGTGTCCTTTATCTATTTGTTACCATATGTTGACGTTGATTGCTGCGAAGAAGAAAAGTACCGCAGATGATCTGAAGATCTTTAATTCAAAGTTTGACATGAAGGACCTTGGTGTAATGAAGAAGATTTTGGGGATGGAGATCATTACGGATCATGTAGAAGGATTTTTTTCTCTTGAAGAACTACAATGATAAAATTCTAATGAAATTTGGGATGTCTACATCAAAGCCCCTATGTACTCCATCCACTGCATATATTCATCCTTTAGTTCCTTTTGCACCTCATCCATGCATAGAGAAGGAACACATGTCACACGTTCCCTATGCCAGAACTGTTGGGAGTGTTATGTCTATGATGGTATGCACAAGACTAGATATCACCAATGTCGTGGGCATTGCGAGCAGATTCATGTGCAATCCAAAGAATGAGCATTGTCGGCCAGTCAAGTGAATATTTCCCCATCCATGAGGAACATTTGATAATAGTCTCATTTTAGAAATGATTCAGAATGTTTGATTGTGGGATATTTAAATTCGAAGTATACTATAGATGTTGATGGGAGTAGATCAATGATAGGCTACACCTTTACCTTGCGGAGCTCTATCACTAACCGGAAGGCTACTTTACAACCACTAGTTATTATGTATACTACAGATGAAAATCATATGGCTTTAACAAAATCTATAAAAAGGAAGTCATCTAACTGAAAAAACTTAGTTAGAGATCTCAGTGTACGACAGGATCAAGCTATCGTATATTACAACAATCTCAATGCAACATGCCTAGTCAAGGATCATGCACATCATGAGAGGACCGATCACATAGATATCAAATATCCCTTCATTCATTATGAGAAGATTATCAATGTTAAGAAGGCCGACATAAAAGAGACTAGTTGATATGTTCACAATGGCAGTTCATGGATGCTAGTTCAAACATTGTTTGTATTTGTTCAATGTCGACAGTTGATAGTAGCCCCAATAAGGGGCTGGCGGTGAAGACGCTTGTCAATGAGTTCAATTCAGGGAAGAGATTGTTGTTATGCCTTGAATCATAACCACATGTTCTACTGAACCCAGTCAGAGAACCATCTTATGCACCCCTTTAGTCACACCATACCCTACAGTACAAAGTAACGTCCCCATCTTGGATTGGATTTGCCATCCAAAAGGGATTGGCGGCGCAACTTATTGCCTGTCTCCCGTCAATTTCTATGTAATGTATAACTTTTCTACAAAAAAATAAAGCATATCTTGCAACAAAACTTTTATATGGATTTACTGGATCAGGCGAGCATCCGGGATCCGTTTGTGCTAGGAGTGGTATATAAACTCCATAGGATCATGGTTCTCTGTATCATATGTATTTTTTCCGTTCTCCCCAAAACAGTGAAATTGAACGTCACCGTCCGAGGACATAGCCCAATTATGGATAACCTTGTAAATCCATGTGTTAATGTGCTTGCTTAATTGTTCGGATTTTTTTTGCTGTGTAATTGTTCGTATTTTTGTGTGTTTGCTTCCGCTACTCGTAACATTGACGTATAACGGTTACACTTCGACCAACACCTACACTCTAACACCAAATTAAAATGCACTAAAAGAAGCATAAATAGTGCTTTGCAAAATATAACATCTAAATGGTATCATCGCAAGATAGAAAAAAACCAAACAAATAAAATAGAGTACCAAAATTACGATCTACTCCAATCCTAATTCTTTGCTTGTCATCGCAAATTAATGTCCAGTGAACCGATGCAGAAGCTAATAGGGCAACATCTGAGGTTAGCACAAAAGAAAAGAAGAGTAAAAAATATATATCATGAGTAAACGCACTTCTAAGTATCGAATAAAAGCATTTTTTATGGTTCAAATTCGAGATTCTCGAACAGGAAAGTAATTGCGATAAAAAGATGCCGACATACTTTCGTGTAGATTATAGTTAGAATATAGATTTAGATTAATTCATTTCCAATTTATTTCCTTTTATGCCTCAGAAACGTGGGGTTGTTTTCGTTATTGTTTAGTCCCTCCCACCGTCCATGCTTCGCCGACAAGCTTCGCCTGCAATGGCCCGAGTTCTATATGCTGATACGTGTCCTCGTCGTGGCCCCCATCTCCCGATCTGTTCCCTCCCGCCGCATATCTTTAATCCCCACACCCTCCGCAATCTCTCTCTTTCCCACGCTTTAATTAGAGAACGGAAAGAAGAATAACAGGAAGAATACTGGGGAGGAGGAGGAAAGAAAGCGGTCACACTTCCAAAGGTTAGATTTCGATCCTTTCTGTTAGTTTTTTTTTGAATTTCACGGCCGAAGCTCGGGGCTTCCCTTCCCCATGACAAATTGGGTGTTCTTTTGGTTCGTGCGGATTTCCAGTTGGGGTTATGGTGTGATTTTGATGGTTCAATCGTGTTATGGTTTACTTGATGGGATCGGTTGGCTTATCTCTCAGCTGTTCGAAAATTGGCTGTATGTACCTGGTCGTGAATCTTGGAGCCGAATGTGTTCACGGTGAAGGGAGAGATTTTGTTTTGGTAAAGCAGCTCCGGTACTGTTTTGCTTTCGCAGGAGTTTAGTTTTTGTGGAAAATGGGCTTAGCTGCGGATGTGCATGGAGATGATTTTGAACACATTCAGATGTTGATCTTGTCCGCGTAGATGGGATTTTTGGAGAACTGCCAATTCTTGATATAGGATGATATCCTCTCCCTTTCCAGAGAATAATGGTTCTTGACAATTTTTCCGTTGATTGCACATTTCCTTTACGTTTGAGTACACTGGATTTAATTTAGCCTTAGAGAATAATCGATTTCACTGAAAACAGATCCGGGTAATGTCGTACTCATGGATCATGTATTTGCTCGCTTTACAGTGATGTACATTAGATAGTACTATGGTATCTTCGCCGTGTACAGACCCCTGTATTACATGTAATCCGTAAGGGGAGAAATATAGACCGTTGACTATTAGGATGCTTCTCCGGTGGAGTATTGTGGTAGTTTTGAATGCACATTTTTGTGCTAGAAGGATTATAAAGAGTATCCCTTGTTAGTTGTCTGGTTGGATTTTAGGAATCTCAATGTTAATAACTTTACATGACTTGTAAGCTCCCTCACTACCCAAAGTCACATTGTGGAATAAAAAGAATAAGTTTTACTGGGATAAATTGAGGAATTCTGGGACTACAATCCCTTCCATATCTTCGTGCAACTGCAGGCAGCCTCTTTAAGGTTAAGGCTTCCTTGGATTTATCTTTTGCTTAGTTGTGGGAAATGTGATCGACTTGCTACACGATATGTCAAAAGATAGATTAAATTCGGCTCCAATTATAAATTTTTTTGCTAGTGGATGATTATCCTTAAGAAAACAAGTGGATGACTACTTGAGATCAGTAACGTTTCAAATTTCTCTACTTATAAGTAGATAACTCTAGATTCCATGAAAAGAACCTTGAGCTTATTCCTCTCACTAGTATGCAACTGTTGAAATACTAAATATTGAATCCAAAAATAAACTTGCTCTAGCAACATGACCCACGTAAATGGTCTGGTGGTCGTGCAGTGTACCTACCATCCAAAAGACCATGGTTCATGTCCTCCTTTGTGGGGATTGCATTAGGTAGTCGATAACCACCGTAAAAAATAGTCGAATATTTCAACATGGATTTGAGTAGGAATCCATGTAGCCTACACTACTTATAATGGGAGAAGGCTTTGCCATTCTTATTTCTGTGCAATAGCAATATAGCTTTACTTAAAATAGACATGTACAACTGTTGATTTGATGTCAGAGTGATTTTTTTGATACATGTATATAGTTTGTGTCAGAAGCCCTAACTCTACAAGCGACATCGAGACCTCCAGATCCACAGATCATCCCTTGTTCCTAGAACTCAAATCCATGTAAAGAAGAAGCAGTTCCAATCAACTATGGTTTGGCTGGAACCGTGGTTGTAAAAGAACACGTCTCGAGGCGTTGAGGCGTACGCCTCGAGGTGGGTTTCCAAGCGCCTGCCTCAAGCATCCCAGGTGAAGCGTGCGCCTCGAGGCGCTGAGGCGGTCCTCGAGGCACCAAGGCACTGAGGCGGTCTCGAGGTTTCGCCTCAGGCTACACAGGTTTGGTACCCAATTTTTTTATATTTTTATATATTCTCATGCTCATAGCATATGTGGTGAATATGTTGGGGAATATCTAAGTTTGTGATTTTATAAATAAATAAATATATAAATATGCTTAATTGTATTTTATGTATATTTTCCTATATAAATTGATGCTTACATCTCGATCGCCTCGAGGCTTACGTCTCGCTTCGTCAAGGAAAAATCGATGCGGTTCTGGCAGTTATAAAGATATCGAAGCCTCCACGCTATTCCAACAAGTTCATGAAAATATAGGGTTGTTTTATACCCCTAAAAATCACGATTCCAACAAGGGTTGTTCTTGCGCTAAGAAGATTTATGATGGGTTCTGCCCTCCATCAGACGCAACTCCAAGAAGAAGAAGAAGGAAAAGAATACATGTCTTCCGAACGAGCAACACACTGGACGGTGGGATCGAAAAACTCCTAGACGTCTTTAGCAGTGATCGGTTCTTCCATCCCACAACGTGAGCCCTGGAGATCGACCATGCAACATCAACAATAGGATTCCTCCGTGCGATCAACCTCTCTAGTGTTCGCCTCCTCGTGGGAGATCTCCAGGCAATATGCCTCTCCAAATTCCTTCTCGATTCACGTTCATGTGGCTCCTTCCCTGGTGAGATGCAGCTGCAGGAGACAGTGGTCTTTCTTCAGTAGCTGGAGCCCTGTCGAGGGGACAATGCATAACGCGCCCCCTTTCTCTACATCAGATGACGGTGGAAGATGGGTTCCCATCGTGGGAACCCTAGTCGGTACAGACAGAAGAATAAGGGCCCCGATGCCCCTCATTTAAATGAGTGGGTGGGCTAGAAGATATGAACAATAACTAATATCTCAACACTCTCCCTCACGATGGAGTGTAGATATCAATCAGGCTCATCTTGGAGCAACATCTATGGTAAGGCCTTTTGGCAAGGGCCTTGGTAAGTACATCTGTTGTCTGATCTTCAGAGCTGGCACGAGTAGTGGCAATAAGACCCTTCTGTATCATGTCATGAGTGTAGTGACAATCAACCTTGATGTGCTTGGTCTTCTCATGGAAGCAAGGCCTTAAATGTCAGATTTCAGTTTCATTTCGGAGACTGTCGAAATTTCAGTCATTTCGGGATGTTTTTGAAGTAAGCCCCCCAAATTTCGGTCGGCATCGGCTATTTCGGTATGTTTTTGAAGTAAGCCCCCCAAATTTCGGTCGACATCGGCTATTTCGGTCACCCACTGAAATCGAAATTCGACCGAAATTCGGTCGAATTTTGCCGAAATTTGAGGCCATGCAAGAAAGGCAGGGTTGTTTGCAATGAAGAGAGCACCCTGGTTGTCGCATTGGAGGTACATGGAAAGAGGCACCTCAATAGTCAGATTAGGAAGAACATTTCTGATACACATCATCTCTGCACTAACTTGTGTAATGGCCTTGTATTCTGATTCAACACTAGATATGACAACTACAGTTTGCTTCTTGCTCTTCCATGACATCAGGGAACTTCCTATGAACACTGTGAAGATAGAAGCAGATTTCCTATCCTTGGGACACCCCGCATAATCTACATCTGCACATGCTGTAACGACAAGATTAGATACCTCAGAATCATATGGGTTGCATCTATATGTACCTGTCTGGGCCGCTCCATAAACTAACTCACTTTGTTCACGGTAAATGATATATTTGGCTTGGTGATGATCACATATAAAAGCTTGCCAACAAGTTCACTGTATCTCCTCTTATTTCCTTAGTGTCATCATCATAGAGCTTCACACTCGGGTCCATAGGAGTAGTGGCATGCCTGCAATCTGCCATGCCTATCTCAGAAAGATCTGTAATGTACTTCCTCTAGGTCATCACAAGACCTTGTTGGTTCTTAGCAAACTTCAGTCCAAGGAAGTAGCGTAAACTACCCGTGCTGACCTAGGAAATCCTTAGCAACCTGAATGCCCTATTCCTCATCACAATGATACCATCAACATTGACAAGAATGACAACTGCACCTCTATGAGTCTTGTAAACAGAGTGATCGACAGTTGATTGTACAAACCCCTGTTGCTTTATTAAGTACGAGAGCTTCTGAAACCATGTTCCTATACTATGCTTAAGGCCATAAATCGTCTTGTGAAGTCTACAAACCTTCCGACACTCACCCTCATCAACGAACCCAGGTGGTCACCATATAGAAAAACATTCTTCACATCAAGATGACAAAGAGACCAATCCCGTGTCACTGTAACTGATAGAAGGATATACAAGGTAGAATGTCAGGCTACTGAAGAGAATGTATCCTGATAATCCACTCCATATGTTTGGGTGAGCCCACGTGCCACAAGTCTCGCCTTATCGGTGCTTCACCGTGAACACCCACTTGCACCTAAAACGGATGCGTCAATTAGAGCAGAAACAAGGCTCCAAGTGCCACATGACTGTAGTGCGACCATCTCCTCCTTCGTAGCAAGATGCCATTGAATGTCCTGAATAGTCTCCTGATATGTCCATGGTATCTCCATGGCTAATAATATCAAAGTAAATCTCCTGAAACTTCTGAAGCCCGCTCAAAGGAACTTGGGCTGCAAGAGGATATAGGACACAACTATGTCTTTGCTTTCGCACACATCAAGATCACATGTCATCTCCTGAACATGTATGTTTCCCTCTTGAGAAGGTACTTGTAGAGATATTTCTAGTATTTATGTACTTAAGTGTCACACTTATATTTATTGTTCCTTCTTATGTAATTTACCCATAGGCCTTCTCTATATAAGAGAGCCTAGGGTTCTCTGAAATAAACATGTCTTTCATTTCCTACAACATGGTATCAGAGCCACCCTAAACCCTAGCCCTCCCATCCACCGCCGCCCCTCCCTAAACCCTAGACCTCCACCCGCCGCCGCCGCCCCTCTCTCCACTGCCAGTCTCCTCTCCGCCGCCGGCCTCCCTCTCCATCGTCGGCCTCTCCGCTACACCGCCGCCCCTCCTCTCCACCGTCGGCCCCCGCCTCTTCGTCTGTGCATGGGTTTGAGTGCATAAGTCTACATATGCACTCATAACCCTTCATGTTTATGTAGACATTTCTTCATTAGTCTACAAACCCTAGATCTTCTTCTCCGACAATATGTCTGACAACAAGGTCGACATGCCCTCCATTGGCGCATTCAAGGGTCCAGTGCCTATCGTCAAAATGGATGGGACGAATTACGAGCTCTGGGCAATGCAGTTCATGAGCCAAGTTCAATGGTAAGAAGCACATTCTTACCGAAGATGAGGCGGTTGAGAAGACATGGATTTACGCCTCATGAGAGGCCGATGACTCGTATGCCAAGGTCTGGCTTTCTGGCACTCTGACAATAGAGATAGCCAATGATGTTCTACATCAGCTCACGGCTAAGGCCATGTGGGATATTCTTGCAGTTACGTACTCACAATCAAGGTTCGAAATCTCGATTTCGATTTCGTTTCGGTCACCTCCAATACCGAAATTTCGCCGATATTTCGGGAAATTTCGACGATTTCGGTGGAAATTTCGGAAATGGCTGAAAAAGTCATTTTTCGACCATTTTTTTGCAAATTAAGATCTTTCAAGTTATTTGCAACAATAAATAGCTCACATATACACAATTTTATCATACATATTGCTCATATATGCCCCATATATCGCACATATCGGTCATATCGGTCATATCGATCATTTCGCTGTTAAGGCTGATTATTGATGGATACATATTGGAAATGGATTCATTAAATCTAAGTTCTTAAAACAACAATAACTAACAAATGCCTACTTATATCACACATATCTCTCATTTATATGCCTTATATCGCACATATCGGTCATATCGGTCATTTCGTTGTTAAGGTTGATTATTGATTAGTACATATTGGAAATGGATATAATTAAAACCAAGTTCTTAAAACAATAATAGCTAATAAATGCACACCTATATCACACATATCTCTCATCCATATGCCTTATATCACACATATTAGTCATATAGGTCATTTTCGTTGTTAAGACTGATTATTGATTGATACATATTGGAAAAGGATATCATTAAATTCAAGTTCTTAAAACAATAATAGCTAACAAATGAACACTTATATCACACATATCTTATAGACTTAGCGGATATCTAGAATCTATAGAGTTGTGTTCATCTCTATTTGCAAGGGAGGTGAAGCTCCCTACGTTGAAGAAACATTGTATGCATCCCCCCTGTTGCACCATACCCTACCAGAACGGGGGTCTCGCTGCTCGGTCAGCGAGCCTGGGGGGTAGGGGGGCCTAGGTTGGCCCCCCCCTTGCGGGGGTGCGGGGGCAGCGCCCCCGACCCGAAATAAAATATATAAATCATGATGTGTTTTGATATAGAGAATTGGTAAATACTAAATAGTTAGTAAAATGATTAATATCGTAGATTTACATAGGTATCGGCGAAATTTCGCCCATATCGGTCGAAATCCGAGAAATTTTGAACTGAAAATGTGAATTTCGACCGATATGGGTCGAAATGTCGAAATTTCACCGATATTTCGACCCATTTCGGTCGAAATCCAGGAAATCGATATATATATAGGTGTTTCGAAAGACCCTCCCTGTCGAAACCGAAATTTCGGCGAAATTTCGCCGAAATTTCGCGAAATTTAAGACCATGCGACACAATTGAAGAACGAGACGAAGATTCTTCAACTGCAGCATGAAATCTTTACGGTCAAGCAGAATGGCCGCCCGTTGCATTCGTTGTATACATACCTACGGGGGATGTTTGAGAAGCCCTACAACATCATTCCTTTGACAACAACCCCTGAGCAGCAGAAGACGTTTCGAAATGCTACAATGGTGGGGGTCTTACTTGCGGCCCTAGATCCGGAATATGATGCGGCCTGCTCACAGATATTGGCAGATGCGACTATTCCTCCAGTGGAGGAGGTGTATCGACGACTAAGCCGAATCTCGGTTCCTTCTTCCCTCCCTCAGCAATGACTGCTTCACGTGGCAGAGGCACGTCCTCCTTTCGTGGCCGTGGACCTCGCGGTCGAGGCGGTCGCTTCCGTCCACCATGTTCCTTCTGTCATCGCTCGGGTCATACGGAAGACACATGCTATTCTAAGCATGGTTTTCCTTCCTCTGCATATGTAGCCGAGCATGTTGTCTCTACCCCGCCATCTACTTCCGACCAGAGATTTGACGATCTCGTTGCCAGACTACGAGATATCATGCCTCCTGCCTCTACTGATACGACAAGAGGTCACTCGGACATCGCAGCCTCAGCCTCTGCCAGCACATCTGCCTCGGCGAACTCTTCAGGTAGCGTTTACGCATTTACTTCATGTCACAGTCCGGATATTTCAGAATGGATATTGGACTCTGGGGCGACACATCATCTCTGTCGAGACAGCGATAAGTTCACATCCTACAGAGAAGTCTCTCAAGGACGATCGATTGTGATTGCGGATAACACTCATTCCCCCATCATTGGTCAGGGGGAGATCAGTTTGACATCTTCCATCCGTCTGTTGAATGTTTTGCATGCTCCAGATTTTTCTATGAACTTACTTTCTATTAGCCAGCTTACGAAGGATTTGCATTGTCGAGCTATATTTGACCCATCCTCTCTTATCTTTCAGGACATTCTTACGGGCAAGGTGATTGGCTGTGGCCGTGAGCAGGATGGACTTTATCGGTTGGTCCCTCCATCCTATGCCGGTGTCTCATCTCAGTCCAGTGGATCTACTTCTCCTTTTATCTGGCATCTGCGTTTTGGCGATCTCCCTCTTCAGAAGCTACGTCATATCATGCCCTAGATTTCATCCAAGTCTTCCTTTCAGTGTGATGCTTGTCAGTTGGGAAAGCATCACAGGTCTACTTTCCCTACTCGTGAGTCTCGGAGCAGTCGCTCCCCTTTTGAGTTATTGCATGTTGATATTTGGGGTCTGAGTCGTGTACCTGATCACCAGGGACACAGGTTTTACCTAGTGGTTGTAGATGATTTCTCTAGATTGCTTTGGGTCTTTTTATTGAAAAATAAATCTGAAACGGGGGATGTAATCAAGCATCTTATCAATGAAATTCGGAATGTTTTTTCTTCTAATGTGAAGATTGTTCGTACTGATAATGCATTGGAATTTTGCAAATGTGCTCTTTCTCATTTCTTCTCATCTTGTGGCATTATTTACCAAACAACCTGTGCATATACGTCTCAACAGAACGGTGTTGCTGAAAGGAAACATCGTCATCTTCTTGATGTGGCTCGGACTTTACTCATCCATAGTAGTGCTCCTCTGTCGTTTTGGGGTGATGCGGTGCTTATGGCAGGTTATCTAATTAATCGTATGCCATCTTCTGTGTTGGGGGAGCGAGTTCCTCTTTCTATTGTTTATCCTGACAAGGAATTGTTTGCTTTACCTCCTCGTGTTTTTGGTTCCATGGCTTTCGTCCGTCAACTTGCGCCAGGGATTGACAAGCTCTCACCTAGGGCTGTCAAGTGTGTCTTTCTGGGGTACTCTCGTACTCAAAAGGGCTACCATTGCTATGACCCTGTGAATAACAGATATTATGTCAGTGCAGATGTCACTTTCTTTGAAAATATCATGTATTTCTCGCCTACAGGTGATAGGCTAATGCCTTCCAATACTGCTATTGACGTTTATGTGCCACCTCCTCCTATATGTCAGCCTGATCCCATACCTACTCCTCCCGTGTCACCACCACCATCACCACCACCACTACCTACCAAACCACCAGTGCAACCTCTACCAAAAGTCTACACTCGTCGTCCAAACACTGCTCATTGGAGGTCGTCATTCATCTACCACACCCCAGGTATGTCCAGGTGATATGAGTACTGATGGGACTGACAATGCACAAGTGTAGGATATTGATGTACAGGTAGACACTGCTGATGATTTGGATGTTCCTATTGTCCTAAGGAAGTCCAAGAGGACATGTGCATCTTACCCACTTGCTTCCCAGGTCTCCTTCCATCGTCTCACTGGTGATTTTCAGAGATTTGCCATTGCTCTTTCTACCGTGGAGATACCACGGAACTATCAAGATGCGTTGAAAGATAGCTGCTGGAGGTTGGCCATGGAAGAAGAAATGGCTGCCTTGCACTCCCGTGGTACATGGAGCTTGGTTACTGCTCCTCCAGGCGCGTCTGTGGTCAGTTGTAAATGGATCTTTACTGTCAAATATAATGCGGATGGCAGCCTTGATCGCTACAAGGCAAGACTAGTGGCTCGTGGGTTCACTCAGACCTATGGGGTGGACTATATGGACACCTTCTCTCCGGTGGCACGTCATTCCACACTACGTATTCTCCTCTCTGTTGCAGTGGTACGTGATTGGCCCTTGTTTCAGCTTGATGTCAAAAATGCCTTTTTGTATGGAGATTTACTGGAAGAAGTCTATATGCAACAGCTTCCGGGGTTTGCAGCTGAGGGGGAGTGTCATATGGTGTGTAGACTGCACAAGGCCATATATGGTCTTAAACAAAGCCCGCGGGCATGGTTTCAGAAGCTTTCAGATCTCATCCAGACGCAAGGCTTCATAAGATCGAATGCTGACCACTCTTTGTTTGTCCAGAAGACTCCCAGAGGTACTGTTGTTATTATGGTATATGTTGATGATATACTTGTTACGGGAGATGACATGCAGGGGATAAAGATAGCAAAAGCATTTCTAGGCAGTCAGTTTGTGACGAAGGATCTTGGTACCTTACAGTACTTTCTGGGACTGGAGTTTGCAAGGAATGCGCAGGGTCTTGTGATGACTCAAAGGAAATATATTACAGATATGCTTGTTGAGACAGGCATGAGTGGGTGTCGACCCTCTGCTACTCCCATGGACCCTAGTACGAAGCTATATGGAGATGACACAGAGGAAGTTGATACAAGAAGATATAGAGAAATGGTGGGAAAACTCCTCTATATTACCATCACCAGACCTGACATTGCGTTTGCAGTGAGTAGGGTGAGTCAATTCATGGAGCAACCTGGACAAGTACACATTAATGCTGTATATATGATACTGAGATATCTAAAGTCGTCTCCAGGTGCAGGATTGTTGTTTAGGAAAGAAACAAATCTTTCTATCTCTGCATGTGCTGATACGGACTATGCTGGATGCCCCAGAGATCGAAAATCTACCTCAGGATTTGCGGTATTCATTGGCAGTTCCTTAGTCTCTTGGAAGAGCAAGAAACAGACAGTGGTGGCTAGATCTAGTTCTGAATCTGAGTACAGGGCCATGGCACAGGCTAGTACGGAGTTGATGTGGGTTCGAGCCGTATTAATAGATCTGCATATAGATGTATCGTTACCCATGCAGCTAAAGTGTGATAATCAAGCCGCATTATTCATTGCTAATAATCCTGCATTTCATGAAAGGACGAAGCTTATCGAGGTAGACTGCCACTATACCAGGGACATGATCCAAAAAGGGCTAATTTCCACTTCTCATGTGAGTTCAGGTGAACAGACTGCAGATATTTTCACCAAGTCGTTGCTTAGAGGGCAGTTTCAGAAATGTACTTCCAAGCTGAGCATGATTGACATCTATGCTCCATCTTGAGGGGGAGTGTAGAGATATTTCTAGTATTTATGTACTTAAGTGTCACGCTTATATTTATTGTTCCTTCTTATTTAATTTACCCATAGGCCTTCTCTATATAAGAGAGCCTAGGGTTCTCTGAAATAAACATGTCTTTCATTTCCTACAACAATACTTGCTCATCTTGTAAGAAATCCTACTGCACATACAACTCAATAGTTCCATCAGTAGAAACAATGTGCTCATTACATACTTGAGGCATGCTGGATGATGGGGAAGACTTGTAAGCCAGGGGAACAAAGCGAGACATGTGAGTAAACACATGTGGCAAGAACTGAGTCAAGATGGATGGCGGTCCAGGGAGTCAGGGACAACCACAGGAGCATATTTAGGAGCAGGCGTAGATACTGGAGATGTTGGTGGAGATGGTGGTGACGACAGTGGTGTAGGAGGTTGTAGAGCAGATGCAGGAGGTGGAGGCATGTAGACCTCCTCATCAGAGTCATATGGGGCCAATCTGTCACCTGTAGGAGAGAAATACATGACAGACTCAAAGAATGTAATGTCAGCACTAACAAAGTATTTCCGCCAAAGCGGATCAAAGCAACGGTACCCTTTTTGGGTACGAGAGTAGCCAACAAATACACACGTAACATCTCTGGGTGAAATCTTGTCACAACCACGCGAAGGATTATGAACAAAGGCTACAGATCCAAATACACATGGAGTAAGGGAGAACAAATCCTTCTTACGAGAAAGGAACCTTTTCTCCCAAAACAGAGGAAGGCATGTGGTTTACTAAGTAACATGCAATGAGAATTGCATCATCCAAATATGCGTGATGAGCACGATTCTGACTCAATATGGTTCTGCTGACGTTGAGTAAATGTCGTCTCTATGCTCTGCAACACTGTTCTGTTGAGATGTATAGGCACATGAGGTCTAGTGTACAATGCCAAGAGACCTGAGAAACTCAGATAGTTGTAAGATGCAAAACTCTAAGGCATTATCAACATGCAGATACTTGATATTAGCAGCAAAAAGTATTCTTTATCTCATTAATGAGTGACATAATAACATATGCAACCTCAGACTTATTCTTTAACAAGAAAATCCAAGAAAGTCCAGAAAAGTCAATTACAACAACCAATAAAAATGGTGTCCTGGTGATCAGGGACACGACTTGGACCCCAGATATCTAAATGAAGGAGCTCAAACAATTGAGAACTGCTCCGACTCTGACGAGATGAAAATGAGGAAGGGTGATGCTTCCCAAGCTAGCAAGCCTCGCATTGAAAGGAAGATCTCGTGGAGATCCGTGGGAGGACATGCACAACTTTTGCAGAGGAAGGTGGCCAAATCGAAGGTGCCACAGGTACGGTGAGATTGGTCTAGTAGGAATAGTCGAGGCACTATCATGAGGAGACCGGATCAGCCTATAGAGCCCCTACTGCTCACGACCACATCCAATCACCCTGCCCATGAGTATGTCGTGAAACACAAGAAAAGAAGGGTAAAAAAGACACGAAAATGTAAATCCTTAATAATCTGACTAATAGAAAGTAAGCTCATATTAAAATTAGGGGCATATAAAACATTCTGAAGGTGCATAGATAGCTTTAAATGCACCTCCCTCTGTCTTGTGATGGTTAAGTGAACCCCATCAGCAATAACAACCCATCTACTAGGAGGTATAGTCCTTGTTGGAGTATATGCACCATGTGTAGATGGGTAATTGGACTCTGGATATGTGTCATGTGTAGATGGCTAACTAGATCCCTCCAGGGTCCAATTACAACATTTACTGGTTTAGTTTTACATCTACTAGTTGTGGGACTTGAAGAGTCAATGGGAGCTATATAAGAAGCCCTACACCTATCGTATCAGATGAGAAACTTCAATAGACGAATCAACCCTTTGTGGCATTCTCCAATGGTTTCATCCCGCTCCTTACGGAGTAGAGTTCTACGTAAAAATCCCGACGTTCGTCATGTTTTATCCTTGTCTCTGATATTATGCTTCCGCATTCCCTATTTCTAACATGGTATCGGAGCGGGTTTGTTTCTTGAGGAATTATTCTTATTTTGTGATTTGTTCGAGGTTCATAGCATATTCGATTCTTGCTTGTTCTTGAAGATTTATTTTTGATTATTATCATATGAGATTCCACTATGCCTAAGTTTGAAGAAATGTTTAGGGTTCCTAGGAACCTTAATTCTAGCACATATCAGGTTGTGTTTATGCAATACTGATCGAGTTCTAAGAAAAATTAGGGTTCCATCTCATGAACCCTAGATCTGAACAGTGCTCGTTCTCATGCGCATCTACGTAGGCAATCATTCCTATGCGATTCCAGCAAGTTCAAGATCAGTTCCTGATTGGTTCCAGTTCTGAAGATAATCATCTACGCCAAAGATTTGCGGTAGAACCTCCGATCTAAATCAATCACCTGGAGCCACCTTCTTCTCATGGAAGATGAACAAAAGCATAAAGCATTGCAAAGAGCATCTTCGAGTACAACCGCTCCATGCACAAGAAAGATGAGGCGCCCTTCGTGCAACAATAACCCCTTGCAAACCCATCTCTGGTGATCGCCACCAGCAGTCCCTACTACGGGGCACCTCTCTGCGATCGACCTCCAAGGCAACATAGTGGGTTCCCTTCAGGGAAACCCTAAGATGCAAGAAAACTAAGGTGGTAGCACCGACCTACATCTAGATGCCCCATCATGGCCTCCGTGCACTCCTCGCCACCTCCTACTACATCTCCAGGTCCAGGCAGAGACTCCTTGATGGCGGCATCATTTTCTCATCCGTACGTCTCCTACATATCCTATTTAGTCCAAGGCGACATCGATGAAGTAACCGCAAGCAGAGCTACGAGGTGGCTCCAGGCGGAGCCACGATCCTCTCTATCTAGTCTATGATGCCGGTGGCATCACACCTCCCTCCAATCGATGATGGCGGTGGAAGCACATCTCCATCCACGCTTCAGGCGCTGTCGCCCCATGGCTTATCCTTCTTCGAACACGACAGCATTGGAAAGAAGGGCTCCCTTCGAGGAACCCTAGTTCCTTGTCTCAAAGGAGTATAGAAAGGGCCCGATTCCTTTTCATTTTAATAAAGGGGGATGGTTTGGGCCCAATGGGGCTGTTATTGTTTTTTTAAAAGAGGGACAATTCATATGTTCTTTTGGGGCCATACTTGAGCCGGGAGTTATAAAAAAGGGAGGAGAGTTGGAGTGTGGATCCAAAGTTGGGCCTCATTGATTAAAAAATTATGGAAACGTTTTTCTTGAAAAAGATATGTGTACAGAAAAAATCGTATGCGAAAAAGGAGACGCCTATAAAAAAGGAAGAGATAACTGGAAAAATTTGAGAAGAAAAGCCAAAAAATCTTGAGATTGGCTTATATGATTCATTGGTTTTTCCCCATATTCAGGCCTTCTCCCAACTCGGTCGATGTCTTCTATTTCGACCAGTATGGGAGAAAGGGGGAGTATTGTGTAGAGTTCTGTTGCTCATATTCAAATTCTCCAGTCCAGATGCTAGGACAGTTGTCAGACTCTACAGTTTAGATTCAGACTCGACGTTCAGATTGGTTTAGAGTCTTCAGGTGTACATGCACATGTTTATCAGTTGAGATGTCACCATCTTCGATTTAGTCAACTCAGGGTTTTTATGTGATTCATAGGGACTTCAGAGTAGAGATCACATTTTCTATGCCACTGTGGGCTAGGGTTTTCATGTGATTTCAAAGGGATCCCAAAATAGAGATCCCATTCTCTGAGCCGGTATGGGAAAGACCCATTTCTCTGACGAGTAGACTTTAAGACTCCATTCTCCAGCGATCGTGGTCTCCGATGAGGATATTTCCATAGTTTTTTTTCCTAATTCGACCCTTCAGAGAGATGAAGCAGTTGTAGGTCAGAGTTCTTCAGGTGGAGATTCATTTCAATTTCAGTGTACATAACACATGTTCTCCGATGAGGAGATCCGATTCAACTTTTTCTCTAGCCCTGTTGTTCCTCCTCACTTGCACGACATGAAAAGCAACATCCTCGACATCAACCGACCGTAGAGTATGCATCGAGTTGATATTATGTGTAGTGCCTTTATCATTGTTGTAAAAGTCGACTGACTAGCCAGACTAATCGAGGGGGGGGGGAGGGAGGAAGTCCTAGTTGGCCATTAGTCGGTCAACCTGATTAATCGGGTCGACTATTCGGTTGACTTTTACATAGAGTTTTTTTTATTTTTTTTATTGTTTTTACTTTTTTAAAAGCAAATTTATTTTAATATGATTAATGTTATATTTAAAGTCAATTATTTCATTTGTTTCATTATGAGAAAAGAAAGGAGACCTTACAAGCGCAACCTGCGACGTCTGTCGTGCCAACTACCAACGAGAGGAGAGGGGTGTTGAGACGAGCGACGGAGTGACGACCTCCTGCTTGTGTCCTGCGGGTCCACGATGTACATGCGAGAGGGGAGGGGGGCGACTGGCAACGTGAAGGCGAGAGACGAGAGGGGAGGGGGACAACTAGCAGCGTGAGGGCGAGAGGGGGAGGGGGGACAACCGGCAGGGGGCGGCGTGAGGGCGAGAGCCAAGAGGGGAGGGGCGATCTGATCGCTCGCAGGGGGTGGGGATGGGGAGCGCTACATGTAGGAGATGAGATTGAGAGGAGGGCTTCTTGTTCTGGAATAGAAATTAGGGATTGGATGGATTTGGAAAACTTAAGAGAATAACTCTTACGTTTCGAGGAATATATTTTTCTTTATATGTACAATATATATGTATATATATTTTTATGCATGTATGTATGTGTGTATCCGTGTATATAATCGAACTTTTAATGAACCGAACCTGAGCGAACCTATGTTTTTGAGGTTCGGTTCATTTATTTAATCGAGCCCAAACTCATGTTCATGTTCGGTTCATTTATTTTCGAATCGAATCCGAATCGAACTTTTAGCAAACCGAATCTGAGCGAATGTCGAACCTGAGAATTTTCTGACAGCCCTACTCATCGACTTTGTTGGTGAGGTTATATTCGATTGCTATTTGGGAGTTTATTGATAGATGGGAAATGGGGTTGGACTTGACAAGGTCTAATGTATATGGGAGTGCTAGAAAATATAATGCGGAAGTAAATATCTGAGTAAATAAAATAAAATTTGAGGAACACAAGATTTTTAAGTGGAACCCTACTACCTACATCATATTAGGAGTACAAAAATGGCATAGCAGGAACGAAGGCTCGGGGGAACATTCACATATAAATCCTTAAGTCAGAAGAAAAATGTAAACAGTCAAGCACACTGTATAGCCATCAACACTGACAAACATCATATTAGTAGTACAAAAATGTCTTAGCATGTGGAGTAGACTTTGAATATACAAACATGATTTTGACGTTTAATTCCATAATTTCTTTAGCTCTTTTATGAGAATTCTTTATCATGTTGTGAGTAAAGGAGATCCGTTCTTTTTACCATGTTGTGAATTAAGGATATATCTGTTCTAGTTGTCTAGGAGCTCATGGGCACAAAATTTAGAAGTTAGTCAGATGACGATACAATCTTGTTTATATTGTCATTCCCTCGTTTAAGACACTGATGATTTGGTAAGCATTTATAAAAAAATAGAATCTTGTATATATTATTATTTCCCTCGTTTAAGACACTGATGATTTGGTAAGCATTTTATAAAAAATATAATTGATATTGCTAATCACTTGGAGTAGACATTAAATCTTCCGGTAAAAACGAAAAGCGAAAATCTTAACCCTGTGGCCACATTATAACATAAGGTTAACGAACATTATCCTTGGTTGTTTGTTGCATAACTGCATGGTGTACATAGAACACTCAACTAATTAAACTTGTTTGTTATTTGTTCGACTTGTCCCAATGCTACGTATGGAGGAAGACTAATCTCCAGTTATTATCCTATCTATTCTTCTTATAAAAGTAGTTATTACAAATTCTTTACATAGAATCTTATATTCGAAGTTCATATAATTGTGCAAAATTTCTTTTTTTTGTTTATTCCTTCACAATTCTAGCCAAAAACTCATTGCATATTGCTTTCAGGAAAATCAAGGTTGAATTTGTCTAAGCAATCCTCATAATTAGGATGGAGGAATCAGGAAAAAGCAAGGAGGAGATTCACATAAAGAACAAAAGCAAGGAGGTGGATCCAGATTCGGGAGCAAAGGAAAAATCTTCTGAAATTGAAGTCAAAACCAGCAAGGCCGAGAAACACAAATCAAAGCACAAGAATGATGAAGAAGATAAAGAGGAAAAGAAACACAAAGACAAGGAGAAGAAATCAAAGGAGGATGGAGATGATGAGAAAAAAGAGGACAAAGTGAAGACCAAGGGAGAGAAGAAAAAAGAAAAGGGTGAGAAATCAAAGGAAAAGGAAGGAGACGAGAAAGATGCCGAAAATGGTAAAAGTGAGAAGAAGGAAAAAGGGGGAAAGAAGGAAAAAAGTGAGGAGAAGAAGGAAATTGAGGAAGACAACAACAAGAAGAATAAGGATAAGGAAGGAGAGACCAAAGAGAAAGGCTCCAAAAAGAAAGGGGAGGAAGATGGAGATAAGGATGAACATGAAAAGGACAAGAAGAAGAAGGATAAAGAAAAGGACCATGAAAATGAAGATGAAGACAAAGAAAAAGAAAAGAAGAAAGAAAAGAAAAGTGAAGGAGAAGTTGAGAAAAAGAAGAAAAAGGACAAGGATGGAGAATCAGATATCATAGACAAGGATGATGATGAAAAGAAGAAGTCAGAGAAAAAAAGTAAAAAGGATAAGGATGAAAAATCGAAAGAAAAAGAAGGAGAAGACAAGCATCAAGTCAGAACACGGGAAATCGAAGTGAAGGATGCGGAGGAACTCGAGAAATCCAAATCTGAGAAGGAAGAGGAGTCCAAGAAGGAGAAGGACAAGGGTAAGGAGAAGAAAACCAAGGACAAAACCGTAGATGAAGATGAGGGGGAACACGAGGAGAAAAAAGAGAAAAAGGACAAGGGTGATAAGAAGAGAAAGTCGGAAGCAAAGGAGAAGACCATGGATGTTGGGAAACTGAAGCAGAAGCTCGAGAAGATTGAAGTGAAGTTGCAAGAATTACTGGCTAAAAAGGAAGACATCCTCAGGCAGATTAAAGAAGCTGGGGAAAGTCAACCAACTGATAAGCCAAAGGAAGAGGTTGTTGCTTGACAATATCATTGATTTTCCCAAGATCTTTCTGTTGGTTTTGCACGTTCGGTTGGTTTTTACGATGAAGGCAAAATTCCTTATGAAGTTTGTTTGCGTCGACGACATTTGCTTTGTTGTGTTCCTTTCAAAAATCCTTTTGTTGTAATTATGTTTTAAACAAAATAATGCTTCCGTATTTCTTTTTGCCGACGTTCTCTAGTTTGGAATATTAGAATAAACTGCAACACATGCGGCAGATGTCATAAAGCCGTTTTTTATATCAAACCTTTTTAAATAAGCATCAGTTATGTACTTTTTATTTCTTTCCGTGTTATAGAATGAAGTTTGTTTGTAAAATGACTTATACATCCATGCATTTTGTCGCGTTTTCATTTTATGGCCAATATAACATTTTAGATGTGTTGATAAGAGGTAGGGCAGAGATCTTAATGCATAGGGGTTTATAGAATGTTTGACAGGAAGGGACGGGCTCATCAAGAATGTAATGGGACTTTGGGAGTGAAAAATATGAAGTGTATGGTTAACTCAATAATGAGAGTTTTGCAAGGGGACTGGACCAAGTCCATCACTAATATATTAAGGAGGGGCGTAGGATCCCCATGCTATTAATTTGTTACTCCAAAACATTTTGTATCCTTTGTCCCAACGCACTTCAGCCCTCAATTCATGTGCCACCTGTATCCTCTTAGCATTCCACTTCTGCCCTTTACTTTAGGAGTTATCCCCCCTCTACTTGTTCGACAACCCTAGTCAATGAATCTGGCAATCAACTCTTCGCCGGTCGTCCTCGGCAAATGTCATCGCGCCGGTCGGAGGATTCCTGGAGGGAGGCGTTGGCCCTAGAGGAAAGGAGGGAGGAGGCGGCTGGGGGGGATCATCTCGCCAGCTGGAGGATTCCTGGAGCATGGAAGGAGGCGTTAGTCCTAAAGGAAAGGTGGGAGGAGGCGGCCGAAGGGGGACATCACGACGGTCGAGGGACGATGAGTGGGAGCGGTTGTGGCGGAGGGAGGCGAGGGCATTCTCGCACCGGGCTATGGAGGGGAGGGCAAAGGGATGACAGAGGCGGAGAGGGGGTGTAAGGTTGAGAGAGCATATACACATCTTCACTAAGTTCGATGGTCGCCTCAATGCGATCGCCTCCACTCCTGCTCGCCCCATCCCACTCCTACTCCGTCCCTGGTCCCTCTCCAGTTCTCTTCGAGTCCAATAAAGGCATTGAGGCTTCTGGTTCATCTTACTGGAAAGTGGTTGGAGATAAGATTTCAAGATCAGGAATTGCATCGCACAACGGATGGGTCACGACGGACGGGTTGCAGGTGTGGTTCGGGAAGGTGACACGCATGGTGGATCGCTCCGTGTACTTCGAGCTCGGACTCATCCGAGAACGATGGCTGGATTTGACGAACGGAGATCTGAGGGCAGTGATGTCGATGAGGTGAAGCTCTTCGAAAATAACAACAATGTTACAATTGGTTCTCATGAATATGGCTGCCAGCCATTTTTTATGCCATTAAGTAGGCATTCGGGAATGTAACAAAATTTTTAAGCGTATTAACCAGAAGAATTTGTCACAAACTAGTGTCCATAAGATGACGCTTGACCAGAATTATCTTGAATGAAGCCCACAACTGATTGATCTCACAAGGTGTCATTCTCATTTTGTTTTGCAAGCAGCTAATATGCACATATATTGACCGTAGTTTCACGAAACAAACTACTCTGTTCCATAAATGGTCAAAGCAGTAACAATAATATATTTTCTTTTTTATTTACATCTAAATAGGCGTCCAATTATAACACACATATAACTAATGTTAACTGTGAACTTCTATGCAGTCATGTAAACATCAGAAAATTAACCACCGTTAAAGCACTCAATTCCTTATCATTTTCAACGTTTTGTTGAGTTCCACATAACAAGCCACCCTCTTATACAAATGAAGAAAACATCAATAATAATGCAATTTCTTTTTATTAAATCGAAACAAGCATCTAAACCCAACATACAGATAATTAATATAATTTATGAATCTCTATGTGGTGCTACAAACAACAGAAAGGTTTTCAACCTCTTTATTCTCGAGAACCAAGAACACAACGGTTATTGGGTCAACTGGAGTCACATATCGTTGCTCACCTCTACGAGTCATAACATTCAGGGAGTTAGGGGGTAACTGCCATGCTTTAAATATAATACGTTGAGAAGGTTTCGATGGTTGTCAACCAACAGATAACTAATGCCTAAAAATTCAGACAATTCACAATGGTGGGAATCCCACTCCTTGTCACACTACGACAAAACTACTCGAATATAATCCTACTAAGAGAAAACATCAGAAGGATGTCAGATTGCATAGATGGCAAGATACGAAGAAGTTTGGGACTGCACACCCTTATTGCATAGATGTAGACGAGCAGGCGGAACCATCGTCTCCGTCTACTAGCGATGATGAGAGTGGAGACAATACGGTGAAGAAGATTGCCTATCTTCTTGATGAGGACGATTTGAGAGAAAGGAGGAGGAAGCCCATTTCGTCCAGACAAAGAAGGAAGAGGAAGACCTTTAAGGACGAAACAAATTTTAAGATGCTTCTCGATGACATCTTGAAGAAGGCTCCCACTGAAGTTTGCTTGGAAGACGGTGTCAATGTACCGAAGAGCTCGGAGCATCTTTCATTTGTGTTCTTTGTTAGAGGTGATGATTCAAAACCCATTGAAAAGAATGAATACGAGAAAGCAACTGGAGAGCTAACAGATGAATATGATTTCACTCCAAGATCAATTGACACAGGCCGCTATAATGTTGAGAAGGTATATCTTTCGAGTCGTATATGCACTGAGAGAAGTATTATGATGAATGTAATTGCTCAATCAACGAAGGGTGTTGAGAAGGTATATCTTTCGAGTAGTATATGCACCGAGAGAAGTATTATGATGTGCTCAATCAGTGAAGGGTAATTGACTGCGGGGAAGGCGTTTTTGAGCTCGAAATTAAAATAGCATGCTTTAAAGTTAGGTCTAAAGATAGAATAGAGGAAACTGTCACAACCTACAAAATAGTGAAGAAGGAAGCAAAGAAGGCTGTAAGCGTGACAGAGTCAAAAGTTTATGATGTTTTGTACAAAAATCTCGACTCTAAGGAGGGTTAGAAGGATATATTCAGGTTGGCCAAAGTAAAAGAAAGAAAGATCAAAGACCTTTTGCAAGTGAGATGCATTAAAGGATGAGGAAGGATATGTGCTTGTTACTCAGATGGATATAGAGACAAGATGGAAGTAATATTTCCATAAGCTTTTCATTGGGAAAGGACGTAGAGAGATCACTTTGGGAGATCTAGCTAGTAGTGAAAGTTATTAGAGTAATGCAAGCTATAGATGAATACAAAGGAAGAAGTAAAGGATGCTTTGATGGTTATGAAATCTAGGACAGGTGTAGGACCTGATGACATTCCTTTAGAAGTATGGAGAGTTCTAGATGAGCGTGGTTTGACTTGACATACAAATTTATTCAATGTTATTTGGCGAAGCAAGTAAATGCCTGAAGAATGGAGGAGAAGCATCGTGGTGCCTCTTTATAAGAACAAATGAGATATTCAAAATTCTGTGAATTATAGAGGTATCAAGCTGATGAGGCAAGTTTCCAAAGTAAAAGAAACCCAATTCAGATTCATGTCAGGTCACTCAACTATTGAAGTCATCCACTTGCTGAGGAGAACAAAATGAGGATTTGTAGATGTTAGAAAATAGAGAATGCGGAAGCGAATGATAAACAAAGCATAAGAACAGAAATACGAAGATGAAACACAAAGATTTAACGTGGAACTCTACTCCCTAAGGAGCGAGATGAAACCATGGGAGAAACCCTCAAGGGGTGGATTTGCATTCCTTTTCCTCAATGGATGCAGGAGGTCTGGGGCTCCTTATATAGCTTCCACAGAGCTTCCAAGTCTCACCACTGGTAGATGTGGGCCTAAACATATGGACAGGGTTAATGGATTGTGGAGAGATTCATTTACCCTCCTACAACTCATATGGTGCACAAGCAAATACTCCAACACTCCCCCTCAAGATGGAGCATGCAATGCTCAACTTGGACAAACAGAAAGAAACTCATCTTACTCTACATGACACTGTAGAGATAGTTTCTACTATTATTATATGTTTATGTACCTGGTTTCTATTTCTCTCTTCTATTTAGACATCCATGTAATTTACCCTTACGGCCTCTCCCTATATAAGAGAGCCTAGGGTTTTCTTATTATCATAACGAAGACTCCTTTCTTCTAACATGGTATCAGAGCCGCCTTAGGGCTCTCCTCCCTTCCCCACCCGCCGCCCCTCCTCTTCTCTCATCTAGCCGCACGGCGGCTCCCGGCCGCTGCACCTCCAAGCAGCCCCCCCCCCCCCGCAGTCCTAGCGGCCCCTTCTGCCGCCTCCAGCCGCCCCAGCGGCCCTTCGAGCCCCAGCCGCACCCTCCAGCCGCCCCAACGGCACCCTCCAGCCGCTCCCGCGGCTCTTGGCGCCCTAGCGGCACCCCCCCTCTGCCGCCGTAGGGCCTCCATAGCCTCCAGCAGTCCATAGGCGTCGTTTTCGAGGCGATTCAAGGGCTGTAAGCTTCCTTCGAGGCGTGTCCTAGACCCCTCTTCCTCCGGTTTATGGATTTGAGTGCGTAAAAGTCTACACACGTACTCAAATCCAATGCAGTTGGTGTAGACATTCATCACCGTGTCTATTATCCCCTCGTCTTCTTCGAGCAGCAGTATGTCAGAATCGAAAGTCGATTTGCCCTCCACCGGCGCATTCAAAGGTCCGGCGCCAATAGTGAATATGGACGGGTCTAACTATGAGCTATGGGCTATGCAGTTCATGAGTCTCATGAAATCAAATGGTAAGAAACACATTCTTACCGAGGATGAGCCTGCGGAGAAGACATGGATCTATGCCTCATGGGAAGTTGATGATGCTTACGCAAAAGTATGGTTGTCTGGTACCTTGACGATGGAGATAGCTAATGATGTCCTCCATCAGCCCACTGCTAAGGCGATGTGGGACATCCTTGCCGCTACATATTCGCAGGTGCGAAATGAGACAAAGATGTTGCAGCTTCAACATGACATCTTTACGATGAAGCAGGCCGGCAGACCTCTCCATTCTCTATACACATCCCTAAGAGGGATGTTCGAGAAGCTTTACAGTACCATTCCTCTGACTGCTACTCCGGAGCAGCAGAAGACGTTTCGGAACGCCACCATGGTAGGCGTTCTACTTGCTGCCCTCGATCCTGAGTATGATGCTGCACGGTCACAGATTTTAGCAGATGCAGTCATTCCTCCAGTGGAGGATGTCTACAGGAGGCTCAGTCGTATTCCAGTTTCATCCAGCTCTTCTACTCCACCCCCATCTGCGATGGCAGCTTCGCGGGGGAGAGGTGGACCACCTTCTGGGCGTGGTCGTGGCCGTGGCCGTGGACCTCCAGGAAGAGGCGGCCGAGTCAGTCAGATGTGCTCGTATTGTCACAGAACCGGACACTCAGAGGAGACATGCTACTCAAAGCATGGGTTCCCAGCATCGGCACGGGTTGCAGAGCATTCACAGTCTCCATTACCGTCTACGGCAGATCATAGATTTGACGAACTCGTGGCTCGTCTCCGTGATATTATGCCACATTCTTCTGGTGATTCATCTGGTGGCTCTTCAGATATTGCTGCCACAGCCTCTGTCAGTTCATCCGCCGCAGCCAGTTCTTCAGGTAGATCATCAGCCCTCATACCTTCACATGATATATCTGACTGGGTTATAGATTCCGGAGCTACACATCATCTCTGTCGCGATAGAGGAAGACTACAGGCCTACAGGGCTATTCCTCCAGGTCGCTCAGTACAGATAGCAGATGGTTCCTACTCACCCCTTGTTGGCCAGGGGGAGGTTTTCTTATCCTCTACTATGCAGCTACAGAATATTTTACATGCCCATGAGTTCTCACTGAATTTGCTGTCTATTAGTCAGATTACAAAGGATTTGAATTGTCGTGCTATATTTGACCCGTCTTCTCTCATTTTTCAGGACATACTCACGGGCAAGGTGATTGGCTGTGGCTCTGAGCAGAACGGTCTATATCGGCTGGTTCGGGAATCCTATGCTGGCATCTCCACTCACTCAGCTGGACCAGTCTCCCCTTACATTTGGCATCTTCGTTTTGGTCACCTTCCGCTCCAGAAGATGCGCCATCTTCTGCCCCAGATCTCTCCAAGTTCGTCGTTTCGTTGCGAAACATGTCAGTTAGGAAAGCATCACAAGTCGAGCTTTCCGAGTCGTCAGAGTCGGAGCAGTAGCTCCCCTTTTGAGTTGTTACATATAGATATATGGGGTCCGAGTCGTGTTCCCGATCACCAGGGGCACATGTTTTATCTTGTGGTAGTAGATGATTTTTCTCGTGTCTCTTGGGTTTTTCTTCTGAAGAATAAGTCTGAAGCAGGAGATGTTATTAAAAATTTGATTAATGAAGTGTAGAATGTTTTCTCTTCATCAGTCAAATATGTTCGGACTGATAATACCCTGGAATTTTGTACGCGTTCTCTTTCTCAATTTCTGTCATTGAAGGGTATTATTCATCAAACCACCTGTGCATATACGTCCCAACAAAATGGTGTGGCGAAAAGAAAGCATCGCCATCTCTTGGATATCACTCGTACCTTGTTGATTCAAAGTTGTGCTCCTATTTCTTTCTGGGGGGATGCTGTCCTTACTGCATGCTATCTGGTCAATAGAATGCCATCCTCTGTTCTTGGAGAGAAGATGCCCATTTCACTTATTTTTTCGGACAAGGAGCTATTCTCACTGCCACCACGTGTCTTTGGCGCTGTGGCGGGACTTGACAAGCTCTCTCCAAGAGCAGTCAAGTGCGTCTTTGTTGGGTATTCCAGAACCCAGAAGGGATACCGGTGTTATGATCCTACAACCAACAGGTACTTTGTTAGTGCGGATGTCACTTTCTTTGAGTCGGTTATGTATTTCTCACCAGCTGGGGACAGAATAGAACCATCCACCACCACTGATGGTATTTTGGTTCCACCACCACCTACTTGTTTGTCACCTGACTCGTCTCCTGTGTCAGTTCCCATGCCAGCACCACCACCCCCACCACCTCCACCTCCACCCATTCCACGGCGAATCATATCACCATTTCCTAACCACTATACGCGTCGGTCAGGTCCCGCTCAGGCAGCTCATGAGCCAATCACTACGCCTCAGGTATGTTCAGATGATGTTACTAATGACGGGTCAGGTGTGGTACATATGCAGGATGACTCCTCACAGGCGGACCCAGATGATGATCTTGATGTTCCGATTGCTATTCGGAAACAGAGACGACAGTGTGCATCCTATCCACTTGCTGTGGTCTGTAGACTTCACAAGGCTATATATGGCCTTAAACAGAGTCCACGAGCGTGGTTCCAGAAGCTGTCCAACCTAATTGAATACCAAGGATTCAAGAGGTCCAATGCTGATCATTCGTTGTTCGTCCAGAAGTCCTCGGGAGGTACGGTTGTCATAATGGTCTATGTGGATGATATTCTAGTTACAGGAGACGATATTCAGGGCATAGCGAGGGCGAAGGCATTCCTAGGTCGTCAGTTTGTTACAAAGGATCTTGGAACCCTAAGATATTTTCTGGGGTTGGAATTTGCAAGGAATGCACATGGTTTGGTGATGACACAAAGGAAGTACATTACAGACTTCCTGGTTGAGACTGGTATGGATGGTTGCAAACCATCAAGCATCCCCATGGACCCCAGCATGAAGTTATATGATGGTGATACCGATGAAGTAGATAAGAGGAGATATAGAGAGATGGTGGGCAAACTCCTCTACATCACCATAACTCGCCCAGACATTCAATTTGCAGTTAGCAGGGTGAGTCAATTTATGGAGCAGCCGAGACAGGTTCACATGGATGCTATACACATGATACTGAGGTATCTGAAGTCTACTCCTGGATTAGGGCTACTATTCAGAAAGGGTGCAGACTTATCCATCTCAGCATGTGCAGACGCAGATTATGCAGGATGCCCTAAGGATAGAAAATCAACCTCAGGGTTTGCAGTCTTTGTTGGAGGCTCTCTGGTTTCTTGGAAAAGAAAGAAACAAACGGTGGTGGCAAGATCCAGTGCGGAATCCGAATACAGGGCAATGGCCCAAGCCAGCACGGAAATGATGTGGGTTCGCTCCGTATTAGAAGATCTACATGTAGCAGTACCTCTACCTATGAAGCTTCAGTGTGACAATCAGGCAACATTGTTCATTGCCAACAATCCCGCTTTTCATGAGAGGACCAAGCATATTGAAGTTGACTGCCATTACACTAGGGACCTGATCCAGAGAGGATTGATATCCACGGCCCATGTTAGCTCAGGAGATCAGACTGCCGATGTATTCACCAAGCCATTGCTCAGAGGACCATTCCAGAGATGTTCATCCAAGCTGAGCATGATCAACATCTATGCTCCACCTTGAGGGGGAGTGTAGAGATAGTTTCTACTATTATTATATGTTTATGTACCTGGTTTCTATTTCTCTCTTCTATTTAGACATCCATGTAATTTACCCTTACGACCTCTCCCTATATAAGAGAGCCTAGGGTTTTCTTATTATCATAACGAAGACTCCTTTCTTCTAACAGACACTACAGACAATATCAACTCAATACGCACAACTGTCGGTTGCTGTCGAGGATGTTGCTTCTCATGCCCCAGGTGAGGAGGACGAATGGGCTGGAGTGTGAGTCTGCTGAATCTCCTCGTCGGAGAGCATGTGCTCTGAACTACACATATCAGAGTCATTGCAACTGAAAATAAGTCTCCTCGTCGGAGTACTCTGGCCCGCCACAACATGTGGACAACTGCTTCATCTCTGAAAAGGGTCGAATGGAAAGAGCTGTGGAAGTGTAATCCTCGTCGGAGTCTACGGTCGCTGGAGAATGGAGTTTGAAAGAAGTCTCCTCGTCGGAGAACTGGGTCTCTCCCATCTGGCACAGAGAATGAAACTCTACTCTGGAGTCCCTATGGCTCACATGAAAACTCTGTCTGAGACAACACAAATGATGGGGACCACGACAAAAGATGGCAAACTCGTGCTCATATGAAAAGACCGTAAATAAGTGCATGTCTGAAATTGAAGACTTGAAAACCATGATCCTCGAGTCTGAACATCTAAGAAACTGTAGAGTCTGGAATCTGAATGGTCTGGAAATCTGACATCTGAATCTAGATCCGAGCTGTGACTCTACATAATACTCCCCCTTTCTCCCATACTTGTCGGAAAACATGGACGTCGACTAAGTTGGGAGAAGACAAAGAAATTTGGGGAGAACATGAGTAATGGAGAGACATAAAACATCAATAAGCCGTCACATAATTTTTCTTCGATTTTTCAAATTTCCCCCTTTTTTTATAAGTCGTGTCATCATTTTTTTTATGACTTTTCAAATCATTTTTTTAAAACATATATATTTTTTTGAAATATTTTTTAAGCCATTTCAACAATTTTTTTATGGCTTTTCCCGCAAAATTTTCTTTCTTTCCCTCTTTTTTATGAGGCCACCTTTTTTTCAGCCTCTCTCCCTTTTTTTTAATCAGACCTCTGTTTTTTTCTTCTTCTTTGAGCCCGCTTGGGCACATACAGATCCACTTAAGCCCTTATAACATTTCCCCCTTTTTTAAAATACATTTCGACCTGCTATAATTAGGGAGGGGCGGGCATCACCCGGAGATGAAGAGCTCAGCCTGGATCTCTGGTGGCTCCGCCGCCTGCAAGGAAGGAGGCGGCCGAACTTCGCTTGGAGGGAAACCTCCCTCGCCTAGTGCAGCTAGGGCTCGGGGGAGACCTGGATCGAGGTGCGTGCGAGCCCTCGTGCTTCGCGCACAATGGAGGTCGCCACTCGTGCGCTGTGCGCGAGAGAGCCTCTGCTTGTGATCGCGACGCGCCGCCGAAGTTGCGGGGTTCTTGGGATCGCCGCCTGCGGGATGAGATGGAGATGAGGTCTGGAGGAGGGAGGCCATCACACGGATGTGCGACGCCACCTGCATCGCCTCGAGATGTGAGGGAGCTCGAGGAGGCTACTGGGCGCTGCATCTCTGGAGTCCCCTGGTGCTGAAGCAGCCCAATGTTGGTGTAGTTGGGGCTCTACCAAGGGCGAGATGACGCGATGGAGGGGCTTTGCAAGAGGGGACTTCACCTAGTAGCAGAAGGGCTTCTTCGCCCTGGATACGTCAGTTACGCCTGAAGACGAAGGTGGTGATGCCAGGAGGCTTGTGCTAGCACGAGAGATGGCTGCCAGGAGGTTTGATGGATCCTGCGGCCTGAATGCACACTGCCTAGAAGCTCGTAGGTCCTGGATACCTGGGCTGATCGCCTGCTGGAGATTGGAGCACGGAGGATTAGGGTTTCCCCGTGAAGGAAGAATCCAGGAGGCTTGAATGATGAGGCGCTTGATCTTCACGAACTCCAGATCTAGGGTTTCAGAAAACCCTAGAAACCTTGAATAAATATCTCATAAATAATAATCTTCAACATCAATATTGAATCTCGAAAGAGCAAAAATAAAGATCTTGAAATCCTCAAGAGTCGAATCTCGAACTGAATAAAGAACGTAAAATCCTCGAGAATCGACCCGCTTGATACCATGTTAAAAAATAAAGAATGCGGAAGCGAATGATAAACAGAGCATAAAAACAGAAATACGAACATGGAACACAAAGATTTTATATGGAATCCTATTCCCTAAGGAGCGGAATGGAACCACGGGAGAAGTTATCAAAGGGGAGGATATTGCATTCCTTTTCCTCAATGGATACAGGAGGTCTGGGGATCCTTATATAGCCTCCACAGAGCTTCCAAGTGCCACCACTGGTAGATGTGGGACTAAACATATGGATGAGGTAAATGGATCCTGAAGAGATCCATTTACCCTTCTATAACTCATATGGTGCACAACCAAATACTCCAACAATAGAGCTAAAAGGAAGAACCTCCATATGATTGTTATTGATTTGGAGAAGGCTTATGACTCTATCGTACGAGAGATATTGTGGAGAGTTTTGGAGAAAAGACAAGATCCTGTCATATACATTAACCTCATAAAAGATGTGTATGATAGGACTTTATCTTGTGTAAGGATCCACTTTGGGACAAGGTTAGAAATCTTGATTTCGATTTCATTTTTGAAATTTCCGAAAATTTCGATGATTTTGGTAGAAATATCAGAAATGACTAAAAATCCTATTTTTTTTATTTTTTTTTGTAAATTAAGAACATCCAGTTTATCAAAAGAATAAATAACTTATAAATACATAATTATATCACACATAGCGCTCATCTATTCCTCTTATATCGCGCACATCGATCATATCGCTGTTAATGTTGATTGCTGACTGATAGATATTGGAAATGGATTTCATCTAAGTTCTTCAAACAATAAATATACACTGATAGGCTTATATCACACATATTGGTCATCTATGACTATGACCTTTATATCACACATATGGATCATATCGAACATATTATTGTTAATAACAATCTTACAACAAGTAAAAATAGCTATTCATAAATATAAATGATAACATGCACATTAATGATTAATGCAATAAAAGATATTAACTGGTCATGAGTTCAGTTCAGAACCAAGAGTTCCATGATGGATCTGTATCGCCTCCCTTCTTTGTTGTTCTCTCGTAGCACATCGTTGACTCAATGAACTCGCAGTAGTTCTCCCATATCATGTACAAGTACATGGCCTTGTAATCCATCACATACTGTATGTACTGATGGTCATTGATGCCTATGAGTATCTTGAGACGAGAATAAGAAACACTAGATCCGGTATCATGAGGGGTACAACGATGCTACAAAGTGCTGGCTTGAGATCCACGGGATGACGCTGACAGAGTAGGAGAAGATCTCTGCAGAGGAGGTATGACTGTGTAGTAGTCGGGAAAGAAACCATAACCATCACTACGAAAATAGTTGCCTTGGTTCTGCTCGGGTTGGCTACCTTTAGTTTTCAGCGTTGTAACCCGTTGTACCAATATGATGGAGGTGTATGCGTCTGAGGAGGAGGAGGTCCAGAAGGAGGAGCGTGAAAGTATTCTGGGAAGATGCTAAATGATCTCTCATTGAGGGAGGAGTCGAGGATCCCATCTTGGGCCTCTCGAATTCGTCCAGGCCGAGGCTTCCCAGGTGAGGCTCGTTTGATTCCGTGTCCAAAGATTGGATCTTTTTGATTTTTGATAGGAAGTTGGAAGCGGGTTCTTGTGGGTGTTGGTTTTTTCGATCAAAACCCAAACTAGTCTCTACGCCATTTTCACCTTCTCCGCACCTTAAATCGTCGAGAGATGGTAACACCTATGTTATTGGAATCTTTAATTCTATTTTCTCCCTATTAATGAAAGCCATAAGAGGTCTTGGAGTCCACCTCTCCCTTGGCTTACAGGGGACTTGGTGTTCCTCCACAATATGGGCTGTCAATGTCCATACAACTCAATGAACCTACATATGCTATCAAATCTTCCATGTAGCTATCCGTAGGACGATGGCCACGACCATATGCTTTGTAATCCATGGATCTTGGACTTGGAACAAATTGCCCACGTGCATTCCTCCGTCGCTCCATATATTCACGGCTTGTATGGAGCCCTTCCTCGAATATGTATCATGTGGTCCACGATTACCACCCCCTGCTGACCCCCTGAATATGTTCCCCCTCACCAGATCCACCACGACCGCCAACAACATCATCATTGTGGAAGGAATAGAATCATATTACATTCATAGAGATCTTAGGGCTCTCTTATATAGGAGAAGAGCCCTAGTTAAATTACATAAGAGGTACATAGAACAACAACAACAAAGCCTTTTTCCACAATTAAGTAGGGTCGGCTATATGGATTCTTCGCCTCCATTCAGATCTATCTTGGGCCAAACCCGAGCTTATATCCACAAAACTAAGATCCCTTCGTATGGTCTCTTTCCAACATTTCTTGGGCCGTCCTCTCCCTCTCTTAGCCGGCTCAACATCCCAACACTTACATCTCCTAACTGGTGCATTAACTGATCTTCTTTGCAAATGTCCAAACCATCTTACGTGGTTTTCTCGCATCTTATCCTCGATCGGAGCTACACCAACTTTCTTTCTAATTGCATCATCCGAATCCGATCTTTACGTGTGTGTCCACACATCCACCTTAGCATTTTCATTTCTGCTACATTCATTCTCTGCACATGTCTATGGTTCACAGGCCAACATTCAGATCCATAAAGCATAGCAGGTCTCACGGCTGCTTTGTAAAACTTTCCTTTAATCTTTAAAGGAATTTTCCTATCACAGAGAACAACAGAGGCTCCTCTCCACTTTAGCCAGCCTGCATTTATTCTATTAGTAACATCTTCATCAATTTCCCCATCATGTTGCAGAATAGATCCCAGATATCTAAAGGAATCTCTCTTCTGAATGTTATCGTCACCAATCTTCACCTCGATTCCTTCACCATTGCTTCCATCAAAGGTGCACTCAATATATTCCGTCTTAGCCCTACTTATACGAAATCCTTTAGTCTCCAACTCATGTCTCCAGACCTCAAGCTTCTCATTTACTCCATCTCCAGTCTCGTCAATTAACACAATATCATCAGCAAATAACATACACCAAGGTAACTCATCCTGAATGTGACTGGTCAACTCATCCATAATCAAAGTAAAAAGAAATGGACTCAAAGCAGAACCTTGATGAAAACCAATGTTAATGTCAAAATATCCAGTCTTCCCAGACGAGGTCCTTACACAAGATAATGCCCTATCATACATGTCCTTTATGAGGTTAATGTATAGGACAGGTATTTGTCTTTTCTCCAACACTCTCCACAATATCTCTCGTGGGACAGAATCATAAGCCTTCTCCAAATCAATAAAGATCATGTGGAGTTTCTTCCTTTTAGCTCTATAAATCTCCATTGTTCTCCTCAGCAAATGGATGGCTTCAGTCGTTGAGCGACCTGGTATGAATCCTAATTGGTTTTCTTTTACATTGGAATTTGCCTCAACCTTCTTTCGATCACACGTTCCCAGATTTTCATAGTGTGACACATCAACTTGATACCTCTATAATTTGAATAATTTTGAATGTCTCCTTTATTCTTATAAAGAGGCACAACGATACTCCTCCTTCAATCTTCAAGCATTTTCTTGCTTCGCCAAATAACATTGAATAGATTCGTAAGCCAAGTTAAACCACGCTCACCTAAAACTCTTCATACTTATACAGGGATGTCATCCGGTCATACACCTTTTCCAGGTCTCATAACCTTCAAAGCCTCCTCTACTTCCTTTCTTTGAATCTGTCTATAGCATGCACGATTCAAATAACTTTCACTACAAGCTAGGTCACCCAAAGTGATCTCTATTTCCTTCCCCAATGAAAAGTTTATGGAAGTACTGCTCCCATCTAATCTTTATATCCTTCTGTGTAACAAGCACATGACCTTCCTCGTCCTTAATGCATCTCACTTGAGAAATGTCTTTGGTTTTTCTTTCTCTTGCTTTGGCCAACCTGAATATATCCTTCCGTCCCTCCTTAGAGTCGAGATTTTTATACAAAACTTCATAAGCTTTTGACTTAGCTTCGCTTACGGCCTTCTTTGCTTCCTTCTTCGCTATTTTGTAGTTTGTGACAGTTTCCTCTGTTCTATCCTTAGACATAGCTTTAAAGGAAGCTCTTTTTATTTTTAGCTTCTCTTGTACCTCTTTACTCCACCACCAAGCCTCCTTTTGACATGGAGCTCCTCCCTTTGACTCGCCTAGCATCTCTTTGCCTACCTTTCGGATACAAGATGCTACTGCCTCCCACATATCGTTTGCACTATCGCTACAATCCCAAGGTAAGTCTTCTAAAACCTTCTCCATGAAGTTTGCTTGCTTCAGTGGAAGATTCCACCATCTAGTTCTAGTTATCTTAGAAACCCTCCTTTTCTTTACCAACCCTTTCATTTGTACATCCAAGACTAACAAACGATGTTGGGTTGTAAAACTCTCTCCTGGGATTACTTTGCAGTCTTTACAACACAACTTATCTCTTCTTCTCAACGCAAAGTAATCTATCTGTGTTCTAGTTGGCCTGCTCTTATAAGTAATTAAGTGTTCCTCCCTCTTCTTGAAGAGAGTGTTTGCTATTAAAAGATCATATGCCATTGCAAAATCCAAGATGGCTTTTCCTCTACATTTCTATCCTTAAAACCATGTCCTCCATGAACACTAGCATACCCTGAAATATCGTTTCCCACATGTCCATTAAGATCTCCACCGATGCAAATCATCTCTCTTTGTGGGATTCCTTGTAGACTCTTATCCAAATCCTCCCAAAAAGCTTGTTTAATCCTTTCATCTAAACCAATTTGCGGTGCATAAACTGAGATGATATTCGGAATTTCTTCTTCAAGCACCAATTTTAGCAAAATAATTCGATCCCCGAATCTTTTCACCTCAACCACACAATCTTTCAAATCCTTGTGAACAACCACTCCAACACCGTTTCTACCCTTATCTTTACATGATACCAAAGTTTAAAGCCTGTCTTCTCAATCTCCCTTGCTTTCTCTCCAACCCATTTAGTCTCTTGAAGACATAGTATACGAATCTTCCTTCTTTCCATCATGTCCACTATCTCCATCAACTTTCCAGTTAAAGTGCCAATATTTCAACTACCAATCCGCAACTTCCATTGTAATCTATTTTGGACTAACTTCTTTACTCGCATGCGTCCATTATGCGAGAACCCTTATAAATTTTGGACTGCATCCGGGCGGTGTTGCAGCGGAACTAGCTTAATTACCCGTATACGTTCCTCATGCGAGATCCCTTGCAAATTTTGAACTACATCCGGGCTACGATGTAGCGTCCCTTGCCAATTTTTCATTGCATTCGGGCGATGCAACGTGTCGCAAGTAGGGAATGCCCCAACGAAATATGTATGTTTGCTTAAATCCATGTTGAAAAGATCCGACTGTCATGAGGCAACTTCTTAAATAGTATTTTTTTTAGAAAAAAAGTACTATTTAGGAAGTTGTCTTTGACTGTTTTACGCTGGCTGTCGGCTACCTAACGCAACCCTCATCATTTACCCGGGCTTGGGACCGGCCATGGCTGAGTTAAGAGGTACATAGAAGAATAGAAATAAAAAAGAATCAACATGACATGTAAATATCTCAACATTCCCCCTCAAGCTGAAGCATATATATCTATCATGCTCCGCTTGGAATATCATCTATGAAATGGACCTCAAGCAAGAGCTTTGGTGAATATATCTATAGTCTGATCTCCTATAATGATGTGGAAGGTGGATATGTCCCTTATGAATCATGTCTCTGGTATAGTGGTAGTCCACCTATATATGCTTAGTACGTTCATGGAATGCAGGATTGTTGGCAATAATTAAAGCTGTTTGATTGTCGCATAGAAGCTGCATTGAAAGAGGTACCTCAAGACTGATCTTACTCAAATCATCTTTGTACTCACCTGAGCCATGGCTCGGTACTCAGTCTTTGCACTAGATCTGGAAATCACTTTATGTTTCTTCCTCTTCCATGACACGAATGAACTCCCAATAAAAACAACAAAATGTAGACTTCCTATCTCTAGGGCATCTTGCATAATCTGCATCTGCGCAAGCTGTCACCTCAAGATATACACCTCTACTAAATATAAGTTTAGTGCCTGGTGAAGTCTTCAAATATCTTAGAATCATATATATTGCACCCATATGTACCTTCCTGAGCTGCTCCATGAACTGGCTTTCTTTGCTTAGAACAAATGATATGTATGACCTGGTGATAGTAATATAAAGGAGCTTCCCAACAAGCTCCCTGTATCTTATTTACTTCCTCAAAGTCATCATCATATATTCTCATGCTCGGATCCATAGGAGTAGTGGCATGCTTGCGCCATGTTATGCCTGTCTCTAGTAAAAGATCGATCACAAACTTCCTCTAGGTCATCACAAGACTACGTTGATTCCTGATGAACTCTAATATGGAGAAGTACTGTAGACTGCCAAGATCCTTAGTCACAAACTGCTGACCTAGGAACTCCTTAGTAGTCTGATTACCCTGTTCATCATCACTCGTGGCAATTATGTCATCAAGATAAACCAGAATGACAACAATACCTCTTTGTATTTTCTGAACAAAAAGTGAATGATTGACATTGGATCTCATAAACACTTAGTGCTTTATCAAATCTGAGAGCTTCTGGAACCAAGCTCTCGGACTCTGCTTCAGGCCATAAATGGCCTTGTCGAGCCTACACACCTTCTGAGACTCCCCCTCAGCAACAATATCTGATGGTTGCTGTGTATAGATCTCCTCTTGTAGATCACCATACAGAAAAGCATATTTCACATCAAGCTGGTAATGTGGCCAGTCCCGAGTCACAACCACAACGAGAAGAATGCACAAAGTCGAATGTTTAGCCACCGGTGAGAAGGCATCCTAGTAGTCCACCCCATAGTCTGCGTGAATCCTTACGCTATCTGCCTTGCCTTGTAGCGATCCACACTACCATCTGCCCATTACTTTACCGTAAATATCCATTTGCACTCGACCACACAGGCACATGGAGGAGCAGAAACAATGCTCCAGATACCACGAGACTTTAAGGGATCATCTCCTCTTCCATAACAAGTCGTCATCTACTGTTCTGCACTGCCTCCTGGTATGTTCGGAGTATAGTAACAACAGAGAGTCTCACTACAAACTTCCTGTACTCCTCTGAAAGATGATCCAAGGAAATGAACAGCTAGAGGATAAATAGCACATGTACGATGTGGTTTCCGCAATGCAATAGGCACATCAAGATCAACGACCTCTATGTTCTTGGAAGTAGATAGCTACTCGTCCTGAACAGTGTCCAGTGACACAAACATGTCACCAGTGCCATCAGTAGAAACAATGTGTTCATTACAGACCTGAGGCATACTGGATGATGGGAAAGGTGCATGAGCAGAGGGACGAGCAGAGGGCATGCGAATGTCAAAATGTAGTATAAACTATGTCAGGGTAGACGGTGGTGGAGAAAGAGGTGATTGTGACTCATCCTGAGTAGGTGGTGGTGGACGCACAAGAGGTGGTAACAAAAACATCTTCACTAGAGTCAGAGTTAGACAACCTGCACATGTAGGAGAAAAATACATGACAGATTCAAAAAATGTGACATCGGTCCTCACATAATGCTTTCCCAATACACGATCAAAACATCTATATCCTTTTTGGGCACGCGAGTATCCAACAAACACGTTTTTGATAGGTCTTGAAGAGTGCTTGTCATGACCAGGAGTAAAATTATGAACAAAAGTCACAGACCCAAAAACCCTGGAGATAAGCGAGAATAAGTCCTCAGGAAACACAACCGAGAAAGGGACATTTTCTCCGAGAACGGTAGAAGGCATGAGATAGCATGTAGTGAGGACCGCATCACCCCAGAACGAGAGTCCTCGTGACGTCAAGAAGATGGCGATGTTTGCGTTCAACAACACCGTTCTGTTGCGATGTGTATGCACATGAAGTCTGGTGAACAATATATGAGAACTAGTAGGAGGCATAATCTCCCTCAAACGAGCAATGGAGTCCTAAAATCTATGGTCAGACGTAGAAGTCGCAGGAGGCTTAGCCTGTTCAGTTGCACGGGCAAAAGTTGGAAAGCCATGCTTGGAGTAGCATTATCCTCTGAGTGACCTGAATGGTGGCAATAGGTGCATGGTTGGCGAACACAACCTTCCCTACCATGAGGACTACGATCGTGGCCCCTACCGCGGTCATCGCCGAGGAGGTCTGGGTAGAGACAGACGATGGAAAGGTGATCCTTCTATGCCTGCGATATGCCTCCTCCATGGGAGGGATGGTGGCATCCACACGTATCCGTGAGCGAACATCATACTTCAGGTCAAGTGCTGTTAAAAACACGCCAACCATGGTGGCGTTCCTGTGCGTCTTTTGTTGTCCAGGGGTGGCTGCTATAGGCATGAAGTTGTAAAGCTTCTCAAACATGCCACGAAAAGACATATACATAGAATGCAAGGGATGACCATTCTGTTTGACTGTGCATATGTCATGTTGTAACTGCAGGTTTTCATCTCATTTCTCGTATGGGAATACATAACAGCGAGAATTTCTTACATCGCCTTGGCGGTGGGTTGATGCATAACATAATTGACGATCTCTACTATCAATGTGGCAGGGATCCACATGCGTGCATAAGCATCGTCAACCTTCGATGAGGTGCTCACCCCCGTCTTGTCAGCCAACTCCTCTTCACTAAGAATATGTTTTTTACATGTAGACTGCATTAGGCTCATGAACTGCATGACCCATAGTTCATAATTCATCCCATCCATCTTCACTACTGACACTAGACATCGAAAAACGTGTGTGGCAGAAATATCAACTTTACTTTCTGACATATTGCTGGATCCAAAGATTGAAGCTTGTAGTACAAAGAAGTTTGTCCACAAACTCCAACCAATCCCAACTACCTATAATGTGTCTCGCAGCAGCAAGTGATATACTGATCTGAAATCACTCAAGTGACGCCAAAATCAGACCAATGTGATTACACGATCACATTCTTGGAGCCCTAGGAGAGGGCAACAAGCTGCAGGTGGCAGCCCAGAGGGCAGCAGCAACGACTGGATCAGTGACAACGACGAGAGGATGTGAGGCGACAACCGTTGGATGTTCAGTGACAACCGCTGGAGGGCTGTGAGGTGCAGCGTGTGACGGCCGCCAAAGAGCTGCGAGATGCGGAGGCGGCAGTCACTAGAGAGGGAGAGGAGAAGACCGGATGGATGAGGTTAGGAGTTTTTTGGGTATAAGAGCTCTGGTCTAAGACCACCACTTTGATATCATGTTGGAAGAAACATTTATTCTGTCAATTCGTAGGATCCCTACTTAGTCCCTAATTATGTTCGTTTAGTCCAACTTGACACGGGACCTAAATATTTTTGTAATTTGCTATCCCATGCAAAGCACGGGTTCCTGCTGGTTATTGTGAGATGAAAGAGTTTTCTAAAGAGATTCAACTTAGAACTTTTTATGTCTAGGGGTTCAATATTGAAATCAATATAGAGGTTCCACGTGTTCAAGGTTCTCACATGGAGTGGGTGGGTCCAAAACCCGAAGAAGGGGCATTAATGACTAAGTATTTGATTGAGGAGTAGGGATGCCACTGGATACGGATGGATATGCCCGTATATGTTTCTTCCTTCCACCAGAGATGAACTCCGCATGCTCTACCATATATTTTGCCAGTTTTGTTTTTGCAAAAAACATTTCTATTGGGATCTTTACCTCACGTTATTGGGTGAACTGTCCTAGTTGTACTAAAGTCTGGACACCCAGGTTTTTGGTTGTTTTGTTTTTGTATTATCACGAAACCTTCTGACGCCTCAACATCCTTTTCATCGAATGAACTTCGAATGTTTTTTTTCTCTAAAAAAATGATTAAGGTGTAGGATAGGGATGCAACCAGATGTGGATGGATATATCCCCTATCTGTTCGCTATCATATCCGTATTTAAGCAGAGATATGTATATCAGTTTTCAATTTTTGGTAGATACAGATACAAACAAGGATGAGCTTTTATTTTTAATTGAGTTAAAAAAGCTCTTTCTTTTTTTATTCAAATCATGAATTAACCACCTTACTTATTGAGTCTGCTGTATCCATTGCAGATATGTTCATGCATACGGATATAATTTTTTAGGATATCAATACATGTATGGTTTTGTACCTTTTTTGGTCGGAACGGATATGATTGACCATATTGCTTAATTTATTTGTATATTATAGATACATATGTCAGTGTATGTATAAATACATATCTAGATATTTTATAGGGTTATATGTCATATATTGTATTTAGGAATTTGTCTCCAACTATTTTGCGGTGGTTGTCGGCTATCTAATGCAACCCTCATTTACCTAGGCTTGAGACTGGCCAGGTTGAGTTAAGTCATTTTCAAATGCAGGAAGTTAACGCTAGATGTCGACTACAAATTATTTAATTTAGCATTTTACTTTACTTTATTTTTTATTTTGTTTTACCTGTAGTTTATATAATTTTGATTTAGTCAACTATTAATTTCAATTTTACAAAAATTTCTTCTGAAAGCATGGGGATTTCGTTAGGTAGCTGACAACTGGATTAAAAAAATAGTCAGATCTTTGAATATGTTTCAGTATGGATTTGGGTAAGAATCGGGATCTAAATGGAGCTATTTTATTTGAGATTGACGTTTGGTTGTGAATCATTTGATAAATAGGTTTGATTGTACATTTTTTTTGATTCGGTGCCACATGCATTTGCTAAAAATTCAATGTGAAACATATGATCATACACACTTAGTTGCTAAGCCTATGGGTGAGATTGTCACTACATGTATGTAGAGGTCATGAGATCTGGATGAAGAGAGAATAGGGGCATTAAGAAAAGGGATTTCTCGAGGATCTAAAACCCCAATCCCTTTTGGGGGCCAAATACCTCCGATCTCTATCGCGGGTGCCAAAGAAGAATGAGAAGAAGCCCGGGAAAGAGCAAAAAGGAACATGACCTCCGAGACTATGAACAAAATAGAACCATATCGAGGTCCTAATTGTAGAGCTTTTGCATGATGTCCTTCCAACATGGATTCACATAGAACATCACCTTAAGGTGGGAGAAGGTTTCTCCATTTTATTTCTTTTGAAAGCAAGTGAGTGTTATAAATATTATTATCCGTGGGATAGTCCATATCCGTTTGTTATATATTCTTATCCAAATTATGATTATCAATTTTCGTATTCATATCCATATTTAAAGATATGGTTTATGGTTTTTAGTATCCGCAATAATCGGTTTCTATATCCATATCCAATTTTTTTTACCGGATAAGGATATGATAACACCTGTGTAGAGATAGATATTATTATACTATGTACCTGTTCGTTATTTCTCTGTTTTCTCTGGACTACTTTGTACTTTACCCTTAAGGTCTCTCCCTATATAAGAGAGCCTAGGGTTTCTCTGAATAATCAATCTCTGTTTTTCTCCCAACATGGTATCAGAGCCCAAGCCCTAGGGCTCTCCACCTCCCGCCGCCTAACCCCACCCGCCGCCCACCATCTTCTCACTGCCACCGCCAACCCCAGCGCCGCCCGCCACCGCGCCTCTCTCGGCTCCTCCGCCACTAGCCCCTCTCGGCCCCTCCGGTCCCACCGGACCCTCTCGGCACCGCCGGCCTTTCCAGCCCCACACAGCGGGCTCCTCTCGCTGCCGGCTCCAAGTCTTGCCGGTCCCCCTCCCGGTGTGGTTGATCCTGTTGCTTGTTTGCTCTAGCGGCACCGCTAGGGCGGTTTTCCTAATGCTTTGAGCCTAGCCGTCTCTTCCTCACGGTGTATGGGTTTGGATGCGTAACGTCTACATACGCACTCGAATCCTATGCAGTTTGTGTAGACATCCGTCACTTTGTCTACAAACCCTAGTTCTTCTCCAGCGGCGATATGTCAGAATCGAAGATTGATATGCCCTCCATAGGCGTATTCAAAGATCCTGCGCCAATAGTCAAGATGGACGGGTCGAATTATGAGCTCTGGGCGATGCAGTTCATGAGCCTCATGAAGTCGAATGGTAAGAAGCACATTCTTACCGAGGATGAGCCAACAGAGAAGACAGGGATATATGCCTCGTGGGAGGCTGATGACTCCTATGCAAAGGTCTGGTTGTCAGGTACATTGATGATGGAGATTGCCAACGATGTTCTCCATCAGCCCACTGCCAAGGCGATGTGGGATATCCTAGCTGCTACATATTCGCAGGTGCGAAATGAGACCAAGATGTTACAGCTGCAGCATGACATATTCACGATGAAGCAGAACGACAGACCTCTTCACTCCTTATACACATCCCTGAGGGGGATGTTTGAGAAGTTATACAATACTATCCCACTGACAGAGACTCCTGAACAATAGAAGACATTTCGGAATACCACCATGGTGGGTGTCTTTCTTGCGGCCCTTGATCCTGAATATGATGCCGCTCGTTCGCAGATCTTAGCCGATGCAGTTATTCCTCCGGTAAGGATGTTTACAGGAGGCTCAGTCGCCTTACAGTCTCTTCCAGTTCGTCTATTCCACCCCCATCGGCGATGGCAGTTTCGCGTGGGAGAGGTGGTCCGCCTTCTGGTCGTGGACGTAGACGTGGACCCCAGGGCAGGGGTGCTCGCTTTACTCAGCCATGTTCCTACTGTCACCGCACAGGACACTCGGAGGAGACATGCTATTCTAAGCATGGGTTCCCAGCATCGGCACGTGTAGCAGAACACTCTCACCCCCAGTCGGCATCTACTGCAGACAACCGCTTTGAGGAACTTGTGGCATGTCTCCGCGATATTATGCCACAATCATCTGGTGATTCTTCTGGTGGACCTTCAGATGTTGCAGCTACAGCCTCTGCCAGTTCATCTGTTACTGCTAGTAGCTCAGGTAGATCTACTGCATTTACACCATCTCATGATATCTCTGATTGGATTATAGATTCGGGTGCCACACATCATCTCTGCCGAGATCGAGATAGACTTGAGTCCTACAGGGACATTCCTAACGGCCGCTCAGTGCAGATAGCAGATGGTACTCATTCCCCCTTGTTGGTCAGGGGGAGGTCTTCTTATCCTCTACTATGCGTCTACAGAATGTCCTATATGCTCCTGAGTTCTCGATGAATCTGTTATCTATTAGTCAGTTACGAAGGATTTGCATTGTCGTGCTATATTTGACCCGTCTTCTCTTATTTTTCAGGACATACTAACGGGCAGGGTGATTGGCCGTGGTTCTGAGCAGAATGGTCTATATCGGCTGGTTCGGAATTCTTATGTTGGCGCCTCCTCTCATTCGGCCGGACCAGTTTCTCCGTACATCTGGCATCTACGTTTTGGTCACCTCCCGCTCTAGAAAATGCGTCATCTTCTACCTCAGATCTCTCCCCAGTTCGTCCTTTCGCTGTGAAGCATGTCAGTTGGGAAAGCATCATCGGTCGAACTTTCCTAGTCGTCAGAGTCGGAGCAGTAGCTCTCCATTCGAGTTGTTTCATATAGATATATGGGGTCCGAGTCATGTACCCAATCATCAGGGGCACAGATTTTATCTAGTGGTAGTGGATGATTTCTCTCGCGTATCTTGGGTCTTTCTTTTAAAGAATAAATCTGAAGCAGGAGATGTGATCAAGAATTTGATTAATGAAGTGCAAAATGTGTTCTCTTCTACTGTCAAATATGTTCGTACAGATAATGCCCTAGAATTTTGCACTCGGTCTCTGTCTCAATTTCTTTCATCAAAGGGCATTATTCACCAAACCACTTGTGCGTACACATCTCAGCAGAATGGTGTGGCGGAAAGAAAGCATCGCTATCTCCTTGACATTACTCGAACCCTACTGATTCAGAGTTGTGCTCCTATTTCTTTCTGGGGGGATGTTGTTCTTACTGCGTGCTATCTGGTCAATCGTATGCCATCTTCTGTTCGTGGTGAGAAAATACCTCTCTCTATCATTTTCCTGACAAGGAATTATTCTCACTTACTCCACGTGTCTTTGGTAGTGTGGCATTTGTTCATCTTCTGTCTCCTGGACTTGACAAACTCTCTCCTAGAGCTGTCAAGTGTGTCTTTGTCGGTTATTCTCGGACTCAGAAGGGCTATCAGTGATATGATCCCATAACCAAGAAATACTTCGTTAGTGCTGATGTCACATTCTTTAAGTCTGTTATGTCTTTTTCTCCTGCAGGTGACAGACTGGTTCCATCCACTACCAATGATGATGTCTATGTCCCTCCACCTCCTACTTGGAGTTCACCTGAGTCTCCTCCTGTTCCTACCCTACATTATCTTCACCACCACCACCTCCATCTCCACCTCTTCCACGACCTCCCATTCCACCTCTACCAAAATTCTATACACGACGGTCAGGCCCTGCTCAGGCTACACGTCAGCCACCCATCACGCCTCAGGTATGTTCAAAGGGCATTACTACTGACGGGTCAGATATGGTACACGTGCAGGATTCGTCATTGCAGGAGGAAACTACACCATCTAGTACATCAGAAGATGATCTTGATATTCTTATTGCCATCCGGAAGCAGAAGCGGATGTGTGCCTCCTATCCCTTTGCTTTACAGGTGTTGTTTCACCGTCTCACTGGAGACTTTCATAGATTTGTTGCAGCGTTGTCTTCCGTGGTTATACCACGGACCTACTAGGATGCTATGAAGATTGAGTGCTGGAGATTGACTATGGAAGATTAGATGCGTGCATTGCAGTCTCGTGGCACATGGTCTTTGGTTATTGCTCCTCCTGATGCATCTATTGTGAGCTGTAAGTGGGTCTTCACAGTTAAATATCATGCAGATGGCAGTCTAGATCGGTACAAAGCACGCTTGGTCGCGCGTGGTTTTACACACACCTATGGCGTGGACTATATGGACACTTTCTCTCCAGTGGCTCGACATTCTACCCTTCGCATTCTCTTATCTGTGGATGTGGTCCGTGACTGGAGTATATCTCAATTGGATGTCAAGAATGCCTTCTTGTATGGAGATCTGCAGGAGGAAGTCTACATGCAGCAACCACCAGGGTTTACTGCTGAGGGGGAGAAGCATATGGTGTGTAGGCTTCAAAAGGCAATTTATGGCCTCAAACAGAGTCCAAGAGCGTGGTTCCAGAAGCTTTCTAATCTTATTGAACAACAGGGATTCAAGAGGTCAAATGCAGACCACTCATTGTTTGTTTAGAAGTCATCGGCAGGTACGGTTGTTATCATGGTCTATGTTGATGATATTCTAGTTACAGGAGATGATATTCAGGGCATAGAAAGGGCGAAGGCACTCCTAGGCCGTAAGTTCGTTACGAAGGATCTTGGAACCCTAAGATATTTTCTGGGGTTGGAATTTGCCAGGAATGCACAGGGTTTGGTGATGACCCAACGGAAGTACGTTATAGATTTCTTGATTGAAACATGCATGACTGAATGCAAACCATCCAGTATTCCCATGGATCCAAGCATGAAGTTGTATGATGATGATACTGCTGAAGTGGATAAGAGGATATAGAGAAATGGTGGGTAAGCTCCTTTACATTACCATAACTCGACCTGATATTGCCTTTGCAGTAAGCAGGGTGACTCAATTTATGGAGCAACCAAGACAAGTTCATATGGACGCTATACACATGATACTGAGGTATCTGAAGTCTTCTCCAGGTCAGGGTTGCTGTTTCAAAAAGGCACAGATTTGTCTATCTCGGCATGTGCAGACACCGATGATGCAGGATGCCTTAAGGATCGAAAATCAAACTCAGGATTCGCAGTGTTTGTTGGAAGCTCTCTGGTTTCTTGGAAAAGCAAGAAACAAACTGTTGTGGAAAGGTCCAATGCTGAATCCGAATATAGGGCCATGGCGCAAGTCAGCACGGAGATGATGTGGGTTCGATCAGTTTTAGAGGGTTTACATGTAGCCGTACCTCTACCCATGCAGCTTCAGTGTGACAATCAGACAACCTTGTTCATTGCCAACAATCCAGCTTTTCATGAAAGAACCAAGCATATAGAGGTTGACTGCCATTACACTAGAGACTTGATCCAGAGAGGATTGATATCTACAACCCACGTGAGCTCAGGGGATCAGACTGCAGATGTATTCACAAAGCCGTTGCTCAGAGGACCTTTTCAGAGATGTTCATCCAAGCTGAGCATGATAGACATCTATGCTCCATCTTGAGGGGGAGTGTAGAGATAGATATTATTATACTATGTACATGTTCGTTATTTCTCTGTTTTCTCTGGACTACTTTGTACTTTACCCTTAAGGTCTCTCCCTATATAAGAGAGCCTAGAGTTTCTCTGAATAATCAATCTCTGTTTTTCTCCTAACAACCTGTGTCTATCCCTTTGCATCCTTACTAAGGGGGTCGTTGGCGGTGGTGCTTATTTGCTTATTTTAGGAATCAGTAATGGTGAGCGATGATCAGTTTATTTAAGGTGCTTGCAGAGAGCCAGTATGTCGGAATATAAGGTAGCTGACTCGCATAGGTGACCAAGAGGTCTCATTTTAGCATGGAGTGACAATCTCAGCTCAGATTTTGACGATTTGCAAACTGAGGAAAGGTTGCTTTCAGTATTGCTCATGAAAAGGTTTGATTACTTAAGTTTTGCACTCTCTTAGGCATATAGATCGACTGAAGCCTTCAGGTGGGATTTGATTTGATTAGAAATGAGGGATATCAGGTTGAAATTTTTGCACTTGCTAACATCACCTTAGTAACTGACATGCACATGTAGGGGGCCGTGTTATTAGGTCAACAGAGTTCTAATACAGCCATGGTGGACTACCGTCGGTTTAGTAAACTGAGCAAAGATATGGAATGGCAGTGCTTGGGAGGGGGTGATGAGGGAGATGATTGTGGATGGCTCTGGTGGGTCAAGGAGTTTGAAAAGTTCGGGACAACTTACTGGAGTTTGATAGTAGATTAGACACGATCTTAATTTTCCTACCTCAAAGAGGAGGATGTCGGAAAGGTGGAGGGACTATAAACCTCTTGCTCTGTCTATTGCCACATATTTGATATTGTATCTAAGCTTTTGGCCAACAGACTATAAAACGTTCTCATATATTTGATTGGGCCACAACATCTGATCTTTTTTCATGGTAGTCTGGTGTTGAATTCTGGGATGGAGGGAGATTAAAAGAAACCAATTGCTGGGGCTTCTTTAGAAGGTGAATTTCTCCAAGGTTTGGCTTGAATTCTCTCTAGGGTTCTTTGCACAAGAGGGGTTTTCTAGTTTTTTGGATTACATGAATGAAGAGGTCTATGACCATCATATTGTACTCTTGATAAATGGATGTTCAGAGGGGGTCAAGACGGATTGATTGTCGTACCTCTCGTTTTTGTACTAGCAGTAGATGCATTGACGGTTGTTGCAGATCAAGTTATAATGGATGGTTTTTTCAAAGTATTCCTAATCCATCTCAATGCCTCGACATGTTGATTGATACACACTCTTTTTTGTTAAAGGTTTTCTTGCAGAAGCTAGTTATATTTCAATAGTGGTGGAGCTCATTGTGGGATAGGTCGGTCCTATTGATTAATCACGGAAAGTTTACACATGCCATGTCCTTTTACCTTTGAGAGGAGGATGTGTCGAAATACATGCTAGCTTTAGCTACATTGAGACGATCTGCCACTCCACCATCTGGATACCTTTGACTGCTCATGATCTTCAGTTGGACTAGACACCTCTTCTAAAGATGGAGCATAAGCTGGTCAGGTTGTTTTGAAGTCTATTCTCTAGGTTATTTTGGAGTTGTAATCTATTTTTAGACAGGTTGTTGTGTTGGTGGACTAGCATCCAGTCCCTAAATCTACTGAGGAGGTGAAGATAGATGTTTTGGGGCTGAGGGAGATGAACAGAGCTCTGCTAATTAAGTAGGTCATCATCTTATGGGGACCTCAAGTGTAGGCTTTTCATATGTATTTGCAATTTCCTAGTTAGGTCAGTCCAATTTAATATATAGGTGAGGCTGCCATCCACTTTTCAAGGGGTGTTTTTCTCATTTCCTCCGTTGTTTAGGATGTGACTCCATTGTTGAGGCCTGTGCTTTATGACAGGGATCTTTCTTGTTTTGAAAAAGATGATTGAATGAAAGAGTATCTTACTTGCAATTGACATCGTTGAATATATGCATTGGCGACATGGGTTGTTGGATTAGTGATGGGGAAAATGACATTTTCCTTGTATTTTTTTGCTTTAGTCTCAATGACTTCTTTGATATAAGAGAAGAGTTACGTTATGGGTGAGGGTGGTTTCACAGGTAGAAAGCTTATAAGTGTTTATGGAGGTGTTGCACATTGGGATGCCAATCTGAATCTACTCATTGATACCCGACCCGTACCTGCCCATTTAGGGACCTGAAAAACAGGTCTAGATTTTGAATTACCAATAAATTATGAAGTGCTATGTTTCACTACCCATGCGGCGGGTATGTGTGTGGGTTTGTGATTGTGGGTACCCGAACCTCTCCCAAAATCGAACAAAAAATAAATATAAATGTAGATGTGTGTTGCATTTCAGCCAAACGAGCCAAAATTCAACTCAATTTTCTCCTCTCCATCTATTCATTTGTATACAACTACCTTTTTATATCTTTAATAAATAAAAATCATCAACCTAAAATAGTTAAATACCTACATGTTTTATAAACCTTTAACATTCCCTACACGGTGCACATCTTTATGTATCACCATGTTACATGATCTCCATCTGTTTAATCTATGTGCGAAAATCTTGTGTATATTTATGAATATATTAAGATTTTATTGTGTCGAATATGCGGTTACCTGTTACGTGCACAGTTATTCAATGGGTATGTGTACCCGGTAGAAATTACCATTTAATAAATAGACATGTATAGGTAGCGATGTTGTAAATGGGTACATGTTTGGAAATACCGATACCCGTCCCAAACCCGATCAGGTGCTATCTCTATGCACATGCCAATCATCACTCGGTCTGATCCCATGTTTGAAAATACCTGAGTTACGTGTGAAATATTTTAGGGAAAATAAAAGACATCATGCTCACCCTTGAAGGGTTGATTGATCAAACCTCGTTACTGAAGATGAAGCCTATTATGAAGAGAAACACGTAAAACCATCTCAGGTATATTAAGATACACGATTTGATTGGTTTTTTAGTATCCACGACTCACATAACAAAGCCGGCTTGAAAGTGGAAACAAACAACGTCTTGCCTTAGGGCGTGGATCGTCTGTCGTAAGTATATTGCAGCAGAATCTGCTGCAACGCGTGGATGAGCGCCACGTGTCTCCCAAATAATCGGATGGCTGCCTCCTCCCCCGACCCCTCCCACCTCTCTCGCCCGACCCGCTCTCCTTCCCCGACCCCAAGCTATCTCGTGGCCAGAGCGTCCTTCCCCGACTCGGCCTCCTCCGGCCTCCTCCAGCCCGCCTCTCACCGCCGCAACCCTGTCGCCGCTCCCGCTCGCCGTCCCTCTTGCCGTCACCCTCGTCCTCTGACTCCTCCGTCCCCTCAACGGCGACACCACCTTCCTCCTCCCCTACGACGACCCCAACAACGAGCGGGAGCGACGACATGGTCGTGGCGGTGAGAGGCGGGCCGGAGGAGGCCGGACGATGTCGAGTCGAAGGAGGGCGATCTGACCGACGAGAGGGCAGCCCAATGGGGGAGAGGCCGATGGCGGCACGGGATGAAGCGGAGGAAATCTCGGCGGGGGTGGTGCTCGGAGTTGGGCACGTCCTCGCGCGACGGTAGGCACGCGCAGAGGCACCACAGGGGCTCGACGGAGTACCGCGTGTGTGGTGGTCGGAGGACGCCGCTGATCGCGACGGCGCGGGCGGAGTGCCTGAAGAGGGGCCGAGACGGCAGGGTCGCTGGTAGTCCTGGCTTGTCGTGGAGATGTGGTGCCGCGGTGGAGGTCTCCGCTGGAGGTGCGGCCCGCGTGGAGCAGCAGCGAAGGAGAGAGGGGTTGGGCGAGAGGGGTGGGAGGAGTCGGGGAAGGGGACAGCCGTTGGATTATTTGGAGGACGCGTGGCTCTCATCCACGCATGGCAGCAGATTCTGCTGCAATATACTTACGGCAGACGATCCGCGCCCCTTGCCTTAATCACTTGTTGTCGGGATTGGATGGAAAATAACTAAGAGGTAATTATTTCGGCGTCTATGCAAATAAAACCCGATTTAATGGACCTCGTGTATTATCTGGCCCAATTTAATGGACAACTTCTGTAATTTCAGTTATACCTTTCTTTTTTTTAATATCAGCTATGCTCCTGATTTTATTATAAAATTTACAGTTCTACTCTTTTGTAATATCAGTTATGCTCCTACTTTATTTTAACGGAAAGATGGAACTGGTAGTGACATTATGAAAAATCTGGGAAGTGACCAAGGTAGCTTTAATTTTGAAAAAGGTCAAGCACATCATTTATTATTAGCAAAAGAACAGCACGAGTTTTTAGTACAAAAATAACTCTACCACCCTACAAATTAGAGGAGACATTCCTCCACATTCGAAAACAAGAAAACATAAAACATAAAATAAAGACGAGCGAGTATTTAAGTACCAAAAAAATTTCATTTGTTCTTAAAAAAATATGTTCAAAGACACATGCTTTGAATCTTAACCATCAAATTTGTTGAACCTTCTTGAAGAACTATTTGATATCCCCTCATGCCATCATATCCTACCGGTGTAGGGGTCTCGCTTGCTTGGTTGCCTTTTCACCCTTGTGGGGTTTGCAGAGGACAATGCCCTTGTCCCGGAAATTTTTATGTATAGGTATTATGATAAGATTATATCCTGGATCTGTTTGTATGCGAGTAGTATATATAAATTCTCTAGGGTTAGGGCTCTCAGTATCCTTTGCATTCTTCTTTCTTCGCATAGTGAAAATTGATCGTCGTTGTCTAAGGACATAGTCCGGTAACGTGACTTGTAAATCCATGTTTTCATGCTTGCTTGGTTGATTGCATTTGTGTGTGATTGCTTTATCTATTCACAATAAACCGGTATTAGAGCATCAAATTTCATTAGGATCATCAAGCACATGACGCCGCTCAATATGAAGATTGAGAAGTGCACAACAAGGAATGGATTAGTCCAAGACAGATCAAGTTGCATGCCTTTCTGAAGCAGCAGGGAATCTGGGCACTGTTGGAAGAGGAACACGCTAGGGTTGGAGCCCTCCGAGTTGATTGTGCAAGAATAGAAAGTGCACTTGAAGATCATGCTTTGTTTGACAGATAAGATTATCACTGAAGTTACCAATGAGATGACCATGGCCAATCTATGATTGGGACTTGAAAGTCTATACATGATGAAGTTTCTGACCATTATATTGTTGTTGAAGCAACATTTGTTCTCTCTCCGCATGCTGAAAGGAACATCTCTTAAAGAACATCTAAATTGCTTAAATACCTGTTATTGGATTTAAGAAACATAATTGTTAAGAATGAAGATGATGCTACTACATTGATTCTGCTAGTTTCTCTTCCACTGTCATATGAGAATTTTATTATAAACCAATGAAGCCGTGGCCTATTCCCCTAGTACTTTTCCTCCCTTGTACAAATCATGCATAAGCAAAAAAACACCTCCGATGCATTGGTGGAGGGGCACCACGAAAATCAAAGCCATGCATGTTGTTGATGGAAGCAAAATGAGTGAGTTAATGAAGTTTGAGTTCCTTACCAGAAATTCTCCACATGACATGGAAGCAATATCAAGATGGAGTTCTTGATGGCGAGGTATTGTTGCTTGGGTTTTCCTATGACATCCTCTTGAAGGTGGCATGATGAGGAGGAAAGGCAAATATCGGAAACACCTTAATCCTTGATATGGTTGTTTGTCATCTACTCTGGCTTATTCTTCTTTGTTGGGGCAGTAGAACAGTGACAGTGGACATGAACGAGTTATGGGAGATTGACTATTGATCAAGGTATAAAGAAGTGAGACTTATTTCGTGCAAGACATTAATTCATACAAGAAGAAAATTCACAAAGGGATGAAAACACATATGAATATATCCGAATATCTCTCACCATATTCAAAAAATTACTGAACATAAATATCCACCACTGACATGGATATTGAACACCAAAAAGTTCATATTTGGATTCGAGAAAATGAATAAAAATTTATTGTTATATATATTAAAATATAATTGATTAAGTTCGATGAGCAATTAACAACTTAAACTTATTTTCTCTATCCAAATGCACGCGTCCATTTGATCTCTGATGATTATTATGCCTCTTTGCCTCGAGTTCATACAAGTCATAACAATACATGCCTCATGTAGGTTGCAATTCCTTGATGGTTGTATATGTAGAGCAGTCCCTTTGTGATTGTAACTAATAATATTTTTATCAAGCTATGTGTGTGTGTATATATATAGTTGATCTTTTTTTAAATCACTTCATATTTTATAATATTCAATCCAAATTTAAAATTTATCTTTATTAGATCAAATTAGATTATAAATCGATTTGTATTTATATTCACTCTTTATCCATTGCAAATTCGTATTTAATGAGTATTTGATCTGAATTTGTATTTGAGTATTTGAAGACATGGTTTCCTAAGTCTATATGAGATTCATATTTATATATGTATTCATATTCGATATATATGAAGTGTATATGGATATGGAAATTGACTTATCCGATCCGTATCCTATCCATTTCATCCTTGGCTTACAATGCTTACAAGAAGAGTGGAGAGAATCACATCATCTGGACTTGGTGACACTTGCGGACATTTGTGATTGTTTTGTATTTGTTTGTGTACGTGTGTGTTGTATTTCTTGTTATATTTTTTACTGTTACACACGAGAGACTTCAAGAGGTATTAAAAACCCTCCTTTTTGATGAAGATATTTTGGATGAGAATTCTAAAATCCGGTCTTATCCTCATCGTTAATGAGATATTTTTAGTGGATGTTGAAATATATTTAGATACTTTTGGTTCACATCTCTTCATAACCTTCTCTCCGACTAATTACTTTTTTTTTGGAAAATTATCCTCGTGTAAGAAATATTCCAGACCTATCTAAGGTCGTTCCTACAAGCACGACTTCCCAGACTGCCAAGGAGGAGACATCAGCATCGATCTCTTTCACTTATCTCCCTACAAACCCTCGAGAATGAGCAACAATTCTTGAAAATGGTGACGATAATGACCTGCGAGAACAATTGCTGAAGGAGTCGACTGAAGATCGAAATATTGATGGGCGTACCTTAGATGAATGCCATTACGCCATGTGAATTGTGTTTGAATATATTGTAGGTGAACTAATAAGATGTAAATATAAATACATAAAAATATAAGGAGGGTTAGATAATACCGGATTTGATGAGACGAACCAACTTGCCGAGGCGTGCAAAATGCACTGACCTTAAGAATAGATTCGTACCTCCCACGGAAATTCCGACGGTGCAACCGGTACCGGTACGACTATCCTCCAGGATACAACGGCAGGATCTTGACGGGCGTGCACTCGCCAACGTCAAGATCGGTTGAGCAACAAAGACCCTTCCTTCGGAATAGACTCACTCAACAAGAGAAGGGAAGAATAGAGATAGAAAAATTGTGTGTTTCAATCAAACGCTAAAGGTCTTCTTTATATAGACGTGTGAAGAAAAGGGGTTACAACACCCTTGCGTAACGTTGCAAAGAAAACTGCCAGCCGTTGTACAAGGGGTATTAAAACCGTGAAATATAAAGATAGAGATTTGCTTTGATAAAGATAGAGCGTCCACTATCTTTAGAATATAAAATTTGTAAGCACACGTTACTCACAATAATATCAAATATCATAATGATACAATAAGAAACGCACATCATAATGCAATTATTATATTAATAATAATATTATGGTAATAATAATGGACAAGTCAAAGATGTAATTACATCTTAGAGGAAACGTAAGGTCAAAGTAAGGTCAAACTGAGAAGAAAGAATAAATTGGCAAGGTAATTAAACATGTGATTCGAAGGTTGTAAAACAGAAAAAAATAATAATAAATATGTATTTGAAATAAGATATCAACAATCCCCCACTATTTCGAATACATATTTTTTTTGAACTATCTCTTTTCATCCCCCACAATTTCAAAAAAGAAATAAATATAACTATAAAAGAGGGATAAAAACTTAAAACGACACTTGAAGGAACTCAAAATGCAGTGCATAAGACTTGGTGTCTTATCGACTATGAACCAAGACGTAAAGAGTATGAATATAGTTTCTAAAGGTTGGTGGAATAATAATTCCTATGAACCAATCTTTTATTTTTGAAACCATTGACCCATATCCCACACTACATTTTCTGATCTTTGTTGCTCATGCGGTTTGACACATTTCGGCCATGCGTCTACCTGGATTTTTCATGAGTGCTCTAGAGATTTTGCCCAAAAATCTCATAGGAAGCGGCCTCACCTCCACACCCATATAGGTGGATCATCATCAAGTGTATACTTCTTTTATACACCACCCAATTTGGGCTATGATGCCCATTAAGAACGTGTATGTTCAACCTCACCGCTTATGATACTATCGTATCGTACACCATAGGAATAGGGAATAATTGATAGTATCCTCTTAGTCGTCCAGTGAATTGTTTATCCCATGTGAACCTCCTTCCCGGGATCTCCGTTCATGAAGGTTGTGTTTCCATCACTTCGACTATTGATTTGGGCACAATCCCATTCCCCTCGATGTACTCTCCACAAGCATCTTTCTTAGTGGTTTAGTCAGAGGATTCAACCGAATTTAACTCTGACTTCACATAATACATGGATATTATGCCATGAGATATCTCGTAATATTGGCTCTCAGAAGAATATGCCTGGAGAATATGCCGGCTTCTCCCATTATAAAATATTTTTAGCTCTTGCTATATTAACATGGCTAGCACAATGGATGAATAGTGGTAGCATTGACTTCCTTAAAATGGGAAGATCCGCTGAGACGTTTATCAACCACATCCTCATCATATGCCTTCTCTAGCGCAATAAACTTGGATTCATTGTAGATCAAGCAATGTATGTTTGCACGGTTGTTTTCCAGAAAACATAGCTCCTCTTACAGAAGTAAGAGCATATCTAATAGTAATTTTCAATTCATCTGAATACTGGATAGAATTTGCATCATGATATCCTTCAGGAATTGGAGGATCTCCACAAAACATTACACAATAGCCCCTTGCTTCCTTAAGATATTGAAGCATTATAACAAGAGCACTTCTGAATTTTGAGTAAACCTGCATAACTTTCAACAACATATGCAACATCTTGTCTAATGTATAACACAATCAATAATTTAGTGCATATCTAATTTGAAGTATACTACCACTTTTACTCATGTTTTTTTAATGGACATGAGTTGGCAGTAAATGGAGCACTTATCCGCTTGTAATTAAAAGAAGAAAATCTTTAGAGTTTTTTTTCTCAATATAATAATCACGTAAGAGGAAAAATATAATTAAGGTTTATCACAAGTATTTATTTTTCCCATATCTTTGATATCAAACGAGCAACTTAAAAAGAATGAGGCTCATTTTTTTTTTATCACAAGAGATCCACATGTAATATTATATTGACCAATATACATATTAAATGATCAATGAAAGTAATTTTTTTCTAATACATGTTTTCTTCTCTTATCCTCAATAAGCAAGATATTTGTTAATCACCCCCACAATTCTGAATATTTCAAACTAGTAATTTTAAGAATGTAGCTACATCATTCAACACTTACAAAATAAAAATATCCCATCAACATTTTTCATTCACCAACATTATGTGGAATCAAAAAGTTGCTCAATCACAACTAGATATAAGAGAGGATATTTGGATAAAACAAATAAAGAACCCTCCCGATTCTATTCTTAAGATTGTAGGTGAAATAATAAGATGTAAATATAAATACATAAAAATATAAGGAGGGTTAGATAATACCGGATTTGATGAGACGAACCAACTTGCCGAGGCGTGCAAAATGCACTGACCTTAAGAATAGATTCGTACCTCCCACGGAAATTCCGACGGCGCAACCGGTACCGGTACGACTATCCTCCAGGATACAACGGCAGGATCTTGACGGGCGTGCACTCGCCAACGTCAAGATCGGTTGAGCAACAAAGACCCTTCCTTCGGAATAGACTCACTCAACAAGAGAAGGGAAGAATAGAGATAGAAAAATTGTGTGTTTCAATCAAACGCTAAAGGTCTTCTTTATATAGACGTGTGAAGAAAAGGGGTTACAACACCCTTGCGTAACGTTGCAAAGAAAACTGCCAGCCGTTGTACAAGGGGTATTAAAACCGTGAAATATAAAGATAGAGATTTGCTTTGATAAAGATAGAGCGTCCACTATCTTTAGAATATAAAATTTGTAAGCACACGTTACTCACAATAATATCAAATATCATAATGATACAATAAGAAACGCACATCATAATGCAATTATTATATTAATAATAATATTATGGTAATAATAATGGACAAGTCAAAGATGTAATTACATCTTAGAGGAAACGTAAGGTCAAACTGAGAAGAAAGAATAAATTGGTAAGGTAATTAAACATGTGATTCGAAGGTTGTAAAACAGAAAAAAATAATAATAAATATGTATTTGAAATAAGATATCAACATATATCACCTAGACTTTGCCAAAATGCAGGCCCAGCCGGGCCGTGGGGGCTCATCAAACAACGCTTTGTCAGCTTTCTTAGGATTCGGCCCGAATTGTTCGGCAGATTCCCGCACCTTACGCACCCATTCGCCACTTTGTTCTCAACTATTCCCAGCAAACAGAGTCCGAGTTGTTGAAACAGAAGATCAATCGGCCAAAATCACCATCAGCAGCTACGATGTTATCAGTTTCTTCCTCTTGATCGAATCTGTAACCTGCATTAGCAGACTTGTTTTCAATGGTTTCCCTCATCAAACTACGAGTCGAGGTTAAAAAATCTCTGTCCAAAGCTCGTCATGGACCGACCTATGGTCCATTTCGTTCTTTTTCCATTGAATTTTATAATGTTATTTAATATGTATAAATGATTTTATTAACATCATTTATACTTTATATAACTAATATAAGTACTTTACATGTTACTTGACATGTAAACTATTAAATTCTGTTTAAAACTAGTGTCATATAAGAAAATTTGAAGTGTATCGTATTAATACACGTATTATTTAGCTTCTATTTATTTATTTATTGTGGGCAGGGCCGGACCGACCCATGCTCAAATTTCCTATCCCAAGCCCGGCCCGTGAAGGGGCTGGGCGGGCGTGCTCCCAGCCCATTGGCCAGGTCTAATATCAACTGACCTCACGCTCAAACTGCCGCCGGCTTGAGTCGGTAGTTGAGCGGAGGCTGAGTCGCACGTGAGACTTGCGCAAGACGAGCGTGGTTGGAGAGGGACGGACTATGCAAGGGGTTTAACACACCCTATGTATACACCTACTTCAGGAGATCGAGGAAGAAACACATAAAAAATCTGACGTTACCTTGCATAGCGAGCCCTCTCCCAAAGTCATCTTTCCTTCCGTCTCTCCCAATTTAAAAGCTGCTCGTCGATGCCGTCAAGCTGCTCGTCGACGACAATGTCTCGCCTCTCAACTGGTATCAGAGTTTCGATCCCGGCTCATGTTCGCCCCCTCACGTCGCCGCTAGCCTCCTCACGTCAAAAACCCTGCGCGTGCTACCGATATCATCGAGAAAGAAGTGACGTCGCCCTTCCTATTCTCATGAAATTTCCAATCGTAAAGGGTTCAAGGTCCGTTTAGTTCCACTTTTGCCCTTTCGTTTTTTTGGGGAGATGAGGTTCACACGTCCCAAAGGATCCCTTTATTTTTTTCATGTGAATTCATGCTCTTATTTTTTTAACACGAACACTTTTTTTATACTCGTGAGCCTGTACCCCTTTGTCTTCGGTCTGGTTTGTCTCTTTATTTATTTATTTATTTATTTATTTATTGATTCTGTTTAGTCTATAAAGGAGAAGTTTTTATAATCAAAGTATACTCTTTTTAATAAGGGATAGTTATCATCTCAATTAGTTTTTTTATTATATTAGTTTCCTATAAACTTCAAACCTTTTTTGTTTAAATAAAATCATATCTCGTATTACAAGTTAGTCCTCTAATCCTCAACTAAGTTTTTTCTGAATCCGTTCGTTCATCTTTTTATTCTTTTGAATCCTCGAATAAAACTTTTTATCTTTGTTTACTCTTACTGAATTGTATAATCTCATTAAAATTTATTTCATTAGATCCAAAATGACAAGCAAACTATAGCTATTGAAGTCGGAAAAATTGAGTAGCTGAACGGTACCAATTACGAGTAATGGAGTAGAAAGATCTACTATGGATTGGTGCATGACAACATCCTACACTTTCAAAAAATCTGACAGTAGAAGAACAATGGGAGAAGATCAATAATAGAGTTAGGAGTTTCATGCTCACACATATGGAGTTGAACTTGATTCAGGTCTTTGAGTCCTGTAAATCATCTTACGAGCTTTAGAAGGCAGTCAAGGACAAATATCATACCAAGTCGGAAGTGAGTGTCCAACTCCTTCTACACAAGTATAACTCATGTAGGATGAAAGAATCATAGAGAGAGAGTTCTAGAACATGTGAACAAGATGATTGTGCTAGCGAAGGATCTGGAGGCTGCATAATGTGCCATCTCAGAGAGGATGCACTTCGCAATGATACCCGAAAGCCTCTCTCTCCATTGTTCAGTATGGTCGTCACATCTCTGAGGATGAATGGGACCATTAAGACTGTGACGGACTTACCTGGTCAGCTGGAAATTGAGCAGGATCTCATGAAATAAAAATCAAAGACTGATATCTTTCTGGTTGAGGAAGAAAAAGAAGAGATTGACGTGCACACGAAGAAAAGACTAGGTACCTCCAAGGCGAAAGGAAAGAGTGAGAAATACCCATGTGGCTCATGATACGATTATGGCATTTATGGTCATTTCAAGGATAATTGCCCCCAAACGATGAAACCGGAAACTTCAAATACCCCTGAACGAAAGTTCAAGAAAAAGATTGAGTTCTCAGTTGTCGTGGAATGCTTCATCGTCACGAACAATGATGGATGGTGGATCGACTCTGGACTAACCAGACACATCACGAAGACGAAGGAGGGTCTGGTGAACTTCGGGGAGCTGAGAAAAGGAGAGCAAAGGATCTTCATGGGGTACAACACCTACCTGGATATGAAAGGTGTTGGGACATACAGACTTTGTTAGGGGGATAACGTTATGGTATTGAATGATGTACTATATGCCACCGTTTTTTTGTGATTTCAAGTAGGTCCGTGAATTTTTTTTGCTTAGAACCCCCCACGTTTTTCTAATCATTCTGTTTTTTTATTTTGGCATTTATTAGTTTATGTTTTTTTTCTCATGATTGCAAACATAACTTGTTCTTGAAGAAATAACAACTTCCCCTTTTTCATTTTTTAATAAAAAATAGAATAATTTAAGTAAACTTAGTTTTCGTTATTGTTGTATTAACGCATTTTTTTAAAAAGGAGGGGGACATTAGATCTATGCCTTTAGGTGACCTTAGAGAGTTTTAATTTTTTTTTGCTTCACACTTTTTTTATATAACGTCATTGCTCAAAGTTAAAAAAAATCCTTTTTTGAGAAGTTTTTTTTGTGGAGAGCTTTATGTTCTGGTTAATTAAAGATTGAAAATAAAAACGTAATTTTTTTAACAAACGTTTAAAAAAACATCTTGACAACCTTTTTGAGTAGTCTAGATTAAGGTTGTAATATCAATTATTTGATCATCTGCTTTAATATTATATTGATTTAAGTGCTAATTACCACTCAATCAACTTATCACAGCCTAATAGGAACCTTATTGCAAGTTTTTTTTATTGTTGTCATCAAGTTTTTAAAATCAACAAATATCTCATTGAAGTTGCTTAATCGAAGTTTAAATTAAGGGATTAGTGATTAATTAACATTCACTGAAATTGCTTTCTTTATACATCTGCTTTGTTAAGTTTTTTTCCGCAAAATAGTATAAAACTCACTTTTTTACTATATCTATTATTGTCTGTTAAATTAAAAAAAGAGTTTTTTTATCTGCTTGTTTTTCATTTATACTCATTAAGTTTTTTGTGCTTTGTTAATTTTTTCCTGTAAAATTACATTATCTTACACAATCATATATTTATTTCATTAGATCAACAAAAATGACAAGCAAAACAATTGCCACTGAGGTAGGGAAAATAGAGTACCTGAACATTACTAATTATGAATTATGGAGTAGGAAGAACTACTATGGCCTGTTGCACGATAGCATACACACCATTATAGACAAACCTGGCTGAACTTTATCCGAGAATCCTACTGTGAAGGAAATTAGGTCCCGCGAATAGTGGGAGAAAATAGATAATAGGGCTAGGAGCTTTATGCTGACCCACATGGATCTGAACCTGATTCGGGTCTTCGAGACCTGCGAATCAGCTTATGAACTCTGGACCGTGGTTAAAGACAAATACCACTCCAAATCGGAGGTAAGCGTCCAGCTTCTTCTACACAAGTACAACTCATGTAGAATGAAGGAATCTGAAAGCGTCCTCGAGCACGTGAATAAGATGATTGTGATGGCCAAGGATCTTGCAGCTGCTGATTGCGCGATTCCGGAGAGGATGCAGATCGCAACCATATTAGGAAGTCTCCCTCCGTCATTCGACATGGTTGTCACATCTCTGCGAATGAATGACAACATTAAGTCGGTGACGGACCTACCTGCACAGTTGTCAATTGAGCAGGACCTCTCCAAACAAAGATCGAAAGCTGAGATCTTTGAGGTCGAGGAGGAAGAAGAAGCGAATGCCGTGCACGCGAAGAAAAGGCTGGGCCCCTCCAAGGCAAATTTCAAGGGAAAGAGTGGGAAATACCCACGCGGCTCTTGCTACGGTTGTAGCAAATATGGCCATTTCAAGGTCAATTGTCCCAACAAGAAGAAGCCGGAAAATTCCAAAATGCCTGAAAACAAAGGCAAGAAGAAAATGGAATTCGTGGTTGTTGTGGAATGCAACTCCGTCATCACGGATAGTGATGGATGGTGGATCGACTCTGGAGCAACCAGACACATCGCCAAGATGAAGGAAGGCCTGGTGGACTTCAAGGAGCTGAGCAAAGGTGAACAGAGGATCTTCATGGGGAACAACACCTACTTGGACGTAGAAGGTGCTGGGACATACAGACTTGACCTGGGGGATAGTATTATGGTACTGAATGATGTACTATATGCCCCAAGGATATGTCGGAACCTGATATCTATCCCAGTGCTGCTCAAGAAAGACTTTGAAGTTAGGTTTTACAATAAACGTGTTTCTATTGGCAAGAATAAGAAGGTCTATGCGATGGGAAAGTTTGTGCCCGAGCATGAGCTATTCTGTCTTCCTGTAATAAATTCTAGTGAATCAATGAATGTCGCTTCTGATTATTCCTTGTGTTGTTTGTCTGATTATGACTTGTGGCACATGCGACTGGGTCATCCATAAAATTCTAAGATGGATCAAATGATTAAGGCAAATTTGTTGCCTAAGATCACGGGTGCAAGGACATTGCCCTGTGAACACTGTCTGATCGGTAAAATGACGAGAAAACCCTTCTCAACCGGAATTCGGTCAACATAGTTACTAGGTTTGATCCATTTAGACATATGTGGACCACTGAGCGTCAACACACATAGAAATAAGGAATACTTTATAACATTCATTGACGACTACTCGAATTTCTCCTATGTCTATCTCTTAGGAAGAAAGTCAGAAGCACTTGAAACTTTTAAGAGATATAAGACGGAAGTGGAGACAAGATTGGGAAAACCAATCCAGACTCTTAGGACAGATAGAGGTGGGGAATATACCTCAAAGGACTTTGAGGATTACTGTGTTCAGGTAGGCATTCGTAGGCAGACTACAATGCCCTATACACCACAACAGAATGGTGTAGCAGAAAGAAAGAATCGAACTTTGATGAATGCAGTAAGGTGTATGCTTTCACACTCAGGATTCTCCAAGAAATTCTGGGGAGAGGCAGTGTTGACTGCGAACTATATACAGAATAGGATTCCCACCAAGTCCGTAGAATCAACACCATAAGAAATATGGAATGGCAGAAAGCCCGAGTTGGGCCACCTCCGGAAATGGGGATGTGTAGCACATGTTCTGGTACCAAGTCATCTTAGAGACAAGCTAGACTTCAGAACATTAAAGTGCAAGTTTATTGGATATAGTGAGAATTCTAAAGGATATAGGTTCTTCCATGAAACTAAAGGTTTGATCGAAAGTCGTGATGCTACTTTTCTTGAAATTCATCAAGAAAAGGAGCATGAAGTAGAGGAATCAGATCCTCTGATTGTCTTACATGACAATGAAGACGACTTGAGCATTAGACAAGAACTTGAGGATGATATCGATCATCCAAATATAGAGAATGAACCTATGGAACATGATGATCCTTTAGAGGAAGTGGGTCGACCCACACAACCCACGAGTATAATCGGTAACAAGAGACCCATAACACGACCCACATGGATGGAAGATTACCATTTCTATGGATGCGAGGCGTCGTGCTACACCGTGGATGAGGATGTCGCGGATTGTACATATCCCATATCCTTTGATGAAGATATGGCTTTGTCTGAGTCAGAATCATGGTCGGCCGTCATGAGAGATGAGTTGGACTCAATCGAGCGAAACGGTGTTCGAGAATTATGTGATTTGCCAGAAGGTAGACAATCCATAGGATGTAAGTGGGTATTCAAGAAAAAGTATCGAGTTGACGGTATTGTTGACAAATACAAAGCCAGATTAGTTGCCAAGGATTATACTCAGCAATCTGGAATAGATTTCCAGGAAACCTACTCTCCAGTGGCTAAGTTTGCATCCATTCGGATGATCTTAGCTATAGTCACATATATGGATTTGGAATTATTCCAAATGGATGTGAAGACGGCCTTCCTTAATGGAGAATTAAAGGAAGAGATCTATATGCGATAACCTGAGGGATCTCAGGTTGAAGGTCAGGAGAAAAAGGTTTACAAGTTAAGAAAGTCATTATATGGCTTAAAGCAGTCTTCACGGCAATGGTATCTCAAATTTCATGAGAAAGTTATTCAATTTGGATTTGTTTCAAATAAATTGGATAACTGTGTGTATGTCATGAAGAGTGGGAGCAGGTTTGCAATCATGTCATTGTACGTAGATGACATTCTGCTCGCAGGTAATGACATACAAATGCTCAATGAAATCAAACAGAAATTGAGCAATGAATTTGAGATGAAGGACATGGGCGAAGCATCCTATGTTCTTGGAACACAAATAACAAGAGACAGGGACTCAAGGACATTGAACCTTAGTCAGGAAAGATATTTGCATACTGTAGATTAAGGAGATTTGGAATGTAGAATAGCACTCCAGCTCCAACACCACTTGTGATGGGAAAGAGACTCAGCAAGAGTCAGTGTCCCGGAAAGGGGCAGAGACCTTTAGATGTACCATATGCACAAGCGGTGGGAAGTTTAATGTATGCAATGATGTCTACTCGACCTGATTTAGCTTATTCAGTAAGCTTAGTCAGTAGATATCAAAGCAATCATGGTCCAGCACATTGGGAAGCTGTAAAGAGGATTCTTCGATATCTGAAAGGAACAGTACATCTGAAACTTGTGTATCAAGCAGAATCGCTCGAAGTGGTAGGCTAGTCCGATGCCGATTTCGGAGGGGATGTGGATGATAGAAAATCCACATCAGGTTACCTGTTCATGTTTGGTGGTGCAGCCGTTTCTTGGGGAAGCAACAAACAAGGATGTGTATCTCGACATACACAAGAGGCTGAGTACATTGCATGTAGCATGGCCATCACTCATGCTGTATGGATCAGACGTTTTCTAGAGAACCTAAGCCTCGAATTGGTCAAAGGGCCAATTGAAATGTATTGTGACAATCAAGCTGCGATAAGCTTGATCAATAGCAGGGCTAATGGTTCTAAAGGAAAACACATTGAGATCCAATATCACTATATACAAGATATAGTGGCGAAGCAAGAAATTATGGTAACCTATATACCTACCAGTGACATGTTGGTTGATTCCCTTACCAAGAGAATAACAACAGGAACATACATTAAACATGTTGGTTTAATGGGACTCACGAATGTATGAGTCAATGAAGAGGTTTCATAGATAATGATCCTCACATGATAAATCTCCATATATATACTACACGAATAGTGGGAGTATATATATTTTGACCACTTCGGTCAAGTGGGAGATGTTAGAACGATTCTCGCGCGGAATGACCGAGTGGTCAAAATCGTCGCCGACGGTTGCGCGAGGGTCGGGTCTCACGGAGGCCGTAACCGTCGGGCGTGGGGGAGGGGACGGACTTGGCGAGGGGACATTCACGTCCCTATATATGACTACCTCCATAAGGAGGGGAAGATCATCCGAGAACAACCTCTCCATAGGGAGCCCCCTCTCATTCTCTCCATCTCTCCTCTCTCCGTCTCTCTCGTATTCTCTCTCGTTCAAGAAGAAGGTGAAGACGCCGACGTACCTCGACTTAATCCTTGAGACTTGACTTGGGGGATAGCGTTATGGTATTGAGTGATGTACTATATGCCACAAGGATACACCAGAACCTGATCTCTGTCCTAGTTCTCCTCAAGAAGGATTTCAAAGTCTGATTTTATAATAATCATGTATCTATAGGCAAGAATAAGAAGGTTTATGCGATGGAAAAATTTGTGCCCGAGCATGACCTATTCTGCCTCCCTGTAATAATCTCTAGTGAGTCGATGAATATCTTTTTTGAGTACTCTTTGTGTTGTTTGTCTGATTATGACTTGTGGCACATGAGACTGGGTCATTCAGGAAATTATGAGATGGATCAAATGATGAAGGTAAATCTGTTGCCTAAGATCACGAGTGCAAGGACATTACCCTGCGAACACTGTCTAATCGATAAAATGACGAGAATACCATTCTCAACCGGAATTTGGTCAACAGAGTTGCTAGATTTGATCATCGGACATATGTGGACCACTGATGAATCTCGGATTCATCACTCTAAATCTCATTTATTAAGCTCAATTCCGTAAAAATCAACAGCATATGTGCATCTATTTCGCATAATTAGCATTTGTGCATGATTTCATAAGAATTGCATTTTAGCATTAAATTCTGCATCAAATAAGAAGCCAAAAATCCAAGCCAAAAATGACCTGTAAATAGCCTAACTTCCCATATTTGTAACTCCTCCATGCTAACTCCGAATGCCACAAACCCACCTCCACTATGTACATATCACTTACAGGAATAAATGAAAAATACAAAAAAAATCACTAACTCAAATAAGTGGACCAAAAACCCAAACCCTAGTTTCAGGATTTTCGGACTAAAAGCCACATATCTTCCCCATCCAGTGTCCGATTTGATCCTACTCACTTTTGAACTAATACACATTCAATTACCTTCAAAACTAGACTAAGTTCAAGTGAATCAGAGCTCGTATGTGAAAGTTGGGTTTTGGGCCTCTTTTGTACATTGTATATTTCACGGTTTTCTGACCTTTATTTTATGTATATACTTTCTTAATTTATAAAAATCCAAAAAATTAGATTTAGATGTCTTTTATTTATCTTTGAGTTTTCCGTATTTTTCCGGATTTTTATCTTGTTTAAAAAATGACAAAAAAATTAGAAAACCAAAAATCAAGGTATTTTATATACATGGGATACCCCAAAAATTCACTTTTTACATTTGATCGAATTTGGTTTTGATGTCTTCATGAAAGTTGATCTCGTCGAGACGAGCATTTTTCGTGAAGGAACTTTTTTGATCCGAGGTCATTTGCTATTTTTTATAGATTTTAGAAATCTTTTATTTTCGGATTTTTCTGGTGTTGAGACGTGGCAGCCCCAGAGGCCGCCACGTGTCAGCTATTTTTCGCATTTTTTATCTTATTTTTATAAAAAAAATTAAAATTAAAATTAAAAACCCGCACGTGCGTCGCACGTGCCACCTGGCACGTGCTCCGCACGTGCCGCACCCCTTCCCCAGGCTCCCGCCACGTGGCCCATTTTGGGCCGTCCGATCTCCGCTGATCGGACGGCCCTTGACCATCATCCTTCTGCGCCTTTGACCGCTCCGTCCCCTCCGCTATCCTCGCCAACGGCCGCCGCTAACGCCCTCCCCCGATCTTCGCACCGGCCCTCCGCAACCGCCGGCCCTGCCATTCCCGCCAGCCGCCAACCACCTCCGCAACTCCCTCGCGTCGCCCTTATCCTCACCGGCTGCCCGACCTCCCTCTCCCCTATATATACTCCATCGCCGACCCCCTGAAACCTTATCCGCCGACTGCACAAGAGCGACTCCTCGCCGCGGTGACAGCGCCGGTGAGGAGCCTCCACGGCGAGATCCGAGGGTCTATCGGCCCTCGTCGCAGCGCCACCACCACACGCGCTCTTGCTCCAGCCCGCTGCTGTCGAGCCCTCGACTTCATCTTCCTCGGTCAACGACATCGCCAACGACCACCGCGCGCCTAGCCAACTCCATCTTCTTCTTCTCCGACAATCAGCTACTTCATCGCCTCAACGCTGCACGCGCTCCGACCGGACTCCTCATCAGCCACAACATCGCCAGGAGCAACCTTGCTCCGCCGGGCCCTCCGCCGCCCTCGCCACCCGGGCTCCGCCTCGACGTCGCCTTCTCCGCCGCGTCAACAGCCATGCCAGGCCGGGCTCCAGGCCCGAGGTCCCACGCACGTGCTCCACACGTGCGTGGGAAACTTCATCGCCACGCCAGCCCAGGGGTCACGCGCTATGCACGTGCCCTTGGGCAAATTGCAAAGACACCCCCGAAGGATTCTCTATTTGCGTCAGAGCCCCAACAGCCACAGGTCACGTGCGTCGCACGTGACCCTTTGGTGAATTTGCATAGGAACCCTCAGTTATTTAGGTAATTGCATATAGGACCTTCTGCAGTTTATTTATTCATTTTTATTGCATAGATACCCCTGTCTTTGTCATTTATTTTAGACCTTCATATTACATCGTTTTATTTATTTAAAAATAGCACTGTGTTTGTTACTTACTTCTTTACATTTTGCCATATCGTGGATATTTTTGTGATTTACGGTTGATTAATAATTAATTATTTTGTGGAAATTGGAATATTTTGCCCAATCGGTGCTCTGAAATTCATAGTTAATTAACCCGTTGCTTTAAAAATCCCCGAAAAATCACATATTGTAGAGATTATTTTGATTAACATTGTGCCCAAAAATCTTTGCATTTTCATGCATACTTTGCTCTGTAAAAATTATTTTGCATATTTCACTATTTTATTTTTAATAGGTATTAAATCCCACATTTTTGAGGTCTAGGATTTTTCTAAGATCCATTACCTAGTGATAGATCTTAGATAATTTTACTTCTCGAAAATAAGTAGGTTTAATATTTATTAAAATTAAATATTGAAAATTAATTTGTTTGCATTTAAAAATTCATAAAAAATCCTATTACATCTAAAAATTCCAAAAAAATTACGGTGCACTCATTTCAGCATCTTTTACATCTCGGCCAAGTTTCGTATTTTTCGGACATCGTTTGATTGAAATTTACATTTTAGTCCCTAAAATAGGCCGAACTTGCATTTTGCATCTCATATTGCATTGAAAAATTCCAAAAAAAGACCGCCTTGAAAACTGAACTTAAAATTGGATAGACATTAATCTAGGTTGTTCCTTTGCCTCCTTGTGATCGACCTTGGGACTTGCCCAAGTAAAATAAACATAAAAACCACTTGATTGAATTTAATTAAAAATTGTGGTTATTTCTTGACTGTTTCCGATCGCCGCCTACAACGAACGACACATATTTATTTTCATGCACGAACAATAAAAACAACTTCTTAACGCGGCTTTTGCGGACTCGTCAGATGGCGCCGTTGCCGGGGAGGCAAACGGCTTAGTTTTTTGTTTCGAAAATTTTTTGTTCGGTTTTTCGAATTCGGTTAGTCTGACCCCCGAATCTTTCACTGTAAATTCCATTTTATTTCTTGTATTTATTTTGCAGCATTTATTTCATTTATTTTATTTCTGATTAGTTTCTGAGTCACTCTCTTACATTCTCTTTCTTATTTTTCTTGCGAGGTACCCGGCGTACGTGGAGCGGTTTTCAAGAAACCGACGCATCTTCACCGACAACCGAAGAAGCCGCAATTAATTTAAGATCGAGTCGAGTCGTGAGAGAGCGTAGAGTCTAGGCTTTTAATTTCTGCAAATTTCCATTTCTGCTCATTTACAGCGGTGTCCGTTTGGACTCTCGCGCATGTAAAAAAGACCTTGAACTTTTTCTGTGGTGTGTCGTGGCATGTTTCACTCTCCGGAGAGGGTGGGGCCCGACTTGAGTGGTGATTAGGATAGACCTACACATACGGCTCTTAGAGCATTTTTATTTTTGATTGTGCTCGTAGGATCTTAAGCCACACTTCACTTTAATCAAGACGCATGTAGATCGTTCAACTTAGCCAAATTCAACTCAATTCTTCCCGCTAATAGAACTTTCGGTTTAGGTGCGGTTTTTATCGGCTTGCATGCATATAGAATAATTTTTAAATTCTGTCTAGCATCCCACATGGAGATTGCGAGGAGGCACTGTAAGTCTTCTAACTGAGCATTCATCATAGTTTTCCGCGTGCATCGGCTTTTCCTGACTTTCTTCCCCTTGTTTTATCACATAAATCTAAAGGAAATTGGGACTGGACGGTAGACGTGTATTTGTGCTCATCTAAATTCTTCAGTGACCACCTAATTAAAATTGGGACTGCTAAATATAGTCGATCAAAATAACCCATAAAATCAAGAATTTCTGCGGGAGAGGAACCCCGATCTTGTGTGTTTCTATTTTTCTGAGTGAGCGAGAGACGACACTTAAGGCTAGAGCCCAAATCCGAAATCTCAGCTCGCTAAATTTTTGCCAAGATTGATTTATCACCAACTAAAATTGAAAAGATAATAGCCGAACTCTTACGGCTTCATTGTGTGCGTTGGTGAACCCAGGGTTTGATTTGTGTTTGCATTGGCGTGCGCAAACCAAGGCCTAAGATCAAAAGCTGCACATTTGATAAAAACTCTCTTCCCGTGTGATCATCTCTTTCCTCTCTTGATTTTAACCTCATCATGGATTTCTTGTCCAATAATTCTTGCAGACCCAACCCCTCATTCCTTTCAGCTCTTTCAAAAATAGCCGAACGTTTATCCGAGAATCCATCAGAACTATACTATGAAAATGAATTCGTATCGGTTAGACCCAAAACACCTCCCCCTCAACCACCAATAAATCCATCTCCTTTTGCTAATCTGACCTACTTCATGAATGACAACCCTTTGTATTCAGAGAAGACAAACCAAGAAATGATTGAGGGCTCTACTTCTTCATTTAATCCTCTTTACATTGATCATACAATTCACCCCTCATATTCGGTAAATGTCAATCCATCATTCATGGGGGAAGATAACCACATAATCGAATTGAACACTTCTTCACCTCTTCCATCATTCTTGAACACCAAAGAAAAATCATTACCTTGGATTGAACATAATAACCCCCTCTTTACTCATACAGAGGATTGGGCCGACCACATAAGATCACAACTCCTCTTGGACCAACTCCACTTACCTAGACCATATGAGCAGCCACCTTCCATGATTATTGAGGAGATACTTTCAGAAAATGATGATCGTACATCGGATATTTCCAAAGATCCCTCTCCTAGTACATATAGAAAAATGGAAGAGGACATTGAATTACAAAAACATACCCCAACTGCTCTCATACTTGGCCAAGAAGAGATTTTGGAGAATATTTTGAGGATAAATAAGAAATTTGATTTAATGGAGGATAAATTTCAAGAACTTGCCGATCGATTAATCTCTGGTAGCTCGGATATAAAAATGAATGAGGAAATGATTGGATCTAAGATTGAAAATTTTGCGGATATTCAGGGACCTATGGACAATTCTAAAAATAACTATGTCGTTGACCCTCACCCTGAACTCCAGAGCCCATCTGAAGAACACCCCACACCACCCAGAAAATACCAAAAAAATAGAAATATTTGAAAACCGCAAAAAATTGAAAATTTAGAAAATTTCATAAAAATTGAGACTGAAGACGATCTGCGGAATTTGGATCCAACGGTACGGGAAGCAATAGGAAAGAAATTGATTTTTGAACTTCCCTTTCTACAGGCCATTGAACACTTCCCCGATCTTAAAGGATTTGTATTGGACAAATTAACGATGAAGAAATCGGGCAGGATTCGAACAAAAACTGAGAGACATATATTGTCAATGGCCTCCTCCTTGGTATTGAGGAGAAAAACCAAGAGCCGCATAGTGAAGCGGTTGCCCAGATTTGAATGTGTACTCAAAGACATGATTTTCACCCATGCTCGGATTGATATCGATTCACCAATTAATATCCTCCCGACCTATGTATTTCATGAACTCAAACTCGGACCGATTCGAAAGATACGAGAGATCATTCAATTGGCGGACCGATCTATAAAACGGCCGAGAGGAACCATTTCTGTCATCATAAAATTCCAAGGTGCTCCGCTCAAAGTAGAATTCACAATCATTGATATTGAGCATCAAGGGGAATTCACCCAGTCTCCAATCATTCTCGGAAAGCCATTCTTGGCATTGGCCAAGGCGAGTATTGATTGTGAGACTCGAGAAATCAATTTCACAGCATTGGAAGCACTTAGATCTGACCATGTCTTTGAGGAACCACGATCTTCTGAGGCAACCCACGAAGTCCCCGACAACCGTAACCATGAAGCGGTAGAAGAGCCCTACCCCGCAACCACACCTGAGATAGCGGTTGTTGATGAGACTATTGGTTTAGAAAATCTCCCCCCTGCTCCATTCCCAGCCGCTCTCACCATGGACAATCATGTATATGAATCATATGATCCAGAGACTTATGCATGGTCACACCCTGGAGCAACATTCTCTGAATATCTTGACCAAATCATTCCAAATCGAGAGTGCTCAAACATACGGAGACTAAGAGCAAGCACACAGACCAAACACAAATCAAGGAGAATTTCAATGGCTATTCATCTGGATACTCAAGTGAACCGACACCTTCACGACGAAATAAAAAGAGAGTCACCTTTGACCTTCCGGAAGAGGTATCGTCTGATGGTCCCTCATCAGGTCCGGAAAAGGTAGTCTACATGAGTGAAGTCTGTTAGGCAGCCCTAAAGCCATATCTTCGTAAGGATCCAAAATTCAATTCTCATTGGACAACTCCCATTCCTAACTACTACTCATACAAAGCTGATGCTCATGCCCTCTTCAAGTACACTGGAATTCTTTCGTATGAGCTGACTGAGACCGGTGCTTCTGAGCTATCATCTGAGGACAAATTGATTGATCCCAAGAAGGAACGAATTCTGAGGAAACAATTAAAGAAACAAAGAGATATGCAGACTTGGAGTATGTCCACTTTCAAATACTACTCCTCTGAGGATAACTCTGATGATGGATATCTTTCATCCGACTCAAACACTTCATCTATTATCCATCATGATTTTTCTGAGGATGACACTGATTGCAGTTGGGAATCATATGCTCCATCTTCACCTCATCATTATGATCTCCCACCGCAGGCTCACAAGAAGATCGGCCGAAAACCGCCTTAATCATTCGGCTACCCACCCTCCCTCCCGACCACATCGGTCTCCTTGTACAGCTTCTTCCTCTACTTAGGCCAAGGCCTAAGTATAGGGGGGGCCGATGCCATCTGTTTATACCATCCTTCTCATCCTCCCAACCGCTCCATTTCCACCCTTCTTCCATACTTAAGCTGTCCAGAGCCTAAGTATAGGGGGAGCCGACATCCACCTGTATATACTCTCCTCACTCACTCTTTTCCGCTCTACTTCCTAACCCATTGTATATAAATTTTCCACTCTCTTACGCTTAGCACGAGCTATGTCTTCATTACGCTTTTTGTGCTTTGAGGACACAACACTCGCTAAGTATAGGGGGGTCTGTATATATACTTTGTATATATTTTACCCATATCTCGTACTTTCGCGTAAGTCTATATGTATTTACGGGGTGGGTACTAACTTCAAAAAAAAAGAGTTTTTCTACTAACACTGACTTGCCCAAAATTTTTGAAAAAAAATGGCTTCTTATTTCATCTTTGCACACACACACGCAAAAAAAATCTGCATTTCACACACTTGCACTTCATCCAACATCACATGCATTTGCATTTGTGAAAAGTCATTGGGTTCTGAACCAAGTTATGAGCCGAAACCAAGAGTGGTCTGAACTTGCCCTTAATCCACCTAATTTTCAGAGGAACTTCACCGAGAAATAGGATTTTAAGAGCTTCAGGTCTTTTGACTTAATTCTTTAAGTTCCACACGACAATGTGCAGCGTTTGACTCTTAGTGTCTAACCTGATCTCTTCATTCTGGGTACAACTCTGGAATAGGGAATTAATTTGTACTCTCGCACTATGCACTTAGCTCAACCCAGACGGAATGTTGGAAGAGTGTGTGAGTCTCTTTTCTGGTAGCGTGGAAATCTAAAGACCGGAGTTCGGGTTGAAATAAAGCTTCGGAAAAGGGATGGACGGCTGGGCACAATTTTTTCTAAGACCCCAAAAAATGTACGGAATAAAAAGATGCTATATCCGTAGGGGCAAAACAAGATCCAAGCAGAACCACCAAAAATTCCAAATACAAAGAAGCATTCTACCAAATAAAAATTCGACCAAAAAGGTCCAAGCTTCAAGAAACCTGCAGATCTTGGTGGAGACTTGGCTACACTGGCCATCTTCACAAGGAGAGGTGACTACACTGGCCACCCCCTCCAGTTCTTTTCTCTTTCTTCTAGCTTCTCCCCCATTTCGATTGTGAACACAGCACGACAGACCTTAGAAGGAAATACCTGACTCCCCGAGGACGAGTTACTGGAAAGGAGAGGAGCATGGTAGTCCGGCATTCTGGATGGGAAGAGCTAAAACCCTTCACACACACGAGTCGGTTATTCAATGTTCATAGGGTATACTTTGGGAAGAGGATTGATCTAAGATGACTTCTGAGCCGAAACTGTAACAATGATGTGTAGAACTTGAGGGCTGTTGATTTTAAAATTCTAAGTCTCATAGAAGTTCCGCCACACTACTAATCCAAAGGTCGAGCTTAGTTTCATTCTCACCTTCAGCTCATGGTCTTGGTATGGAACCCAGTCTCATTTCACTTCATGGCATGTCTTTTTGATGCTCAGGGACGAGCATGGTTTAAGTATAGGGGGGTGATGAATATCGGATTCATCACTCTAAATCCCATTTATTAAGCTCAATTCCCTAAAAATCAACAGCATATCTGCATCTATTTCGCATAATTAGCATTTGTGCATGATTTCATAAGAATTGCATTTTAGCATTAAATTCTGCATCAAATAAGAAGCCAAAAATCCAAGCCAAAAATGACCTGTAAATAGCCTAACTTCCCATATTTTTAACTCCTCCATGCTAACTCCGAATGCCACAAACCCACTCCACTATGTACATATCACTTACAGGAATAAATGAAAAATACAAAAAAATCACTAACTCAAATAAGTGGACCAAAAACCCAAACCCTAGTTTCAGGATTTTCGGACTAAAAGCCACATATCTTCCCCATCCAGTGTCCGATTTGATCCTACTCACTTTTGAACTAATACACATTCAATTACCTTCAAAACAAGACTAAGTTCAAGTGAATCAGAGCTCGTATGTGAAAGTTGGGTTTTGGGCCTCTTTTGTACATTGTATATTTCGCGGTTTTCTGACCTTTATTTTATGTATATACTTTCTTAATTTATAAAAATCCAAAAAATTAGATTTAGATGTCTTTTATTTATCTTTGAGTTTTCCGTATTTTTCCGGATTTTTATCTTGTTTAAAAAATGACAAAAAAATTAGAAAACCAAAAATCAAGGTATTCTATGTACATGGGATACCCCAAAAATTCACTTTTTACATTTGACCGAATTTAGTTTTGATGTCTTCATGAAAGTTGTAGATCTCGTCGAGACGGGCATTTTTCGTAAAAGAACTTTTTCGATCCGAGGTCATTTGCTATTTTTTATAGATTTTAGAAATCTTTTATTTTCGGATTTTTCTGGTGCTGACACGTGGCAGCCCCAGAGGCCGCCACGTGTCAGCTATTTTTCGCATTTTTTATCTTGTTTTTATAAAAAAATTTAAAATTAAAATTAAAAACCCGCACGTGCGTCGCACGTGCCACCTGGCACGTGCTCCGCACGTGCCGCACCCCTTCCCCAGGCTCCCGCCACGTGGCCCATTTTGGGCCGTCCGATCTCCGCTGATCGGACGGCCCTTGACCATCATCCTCCTACGCCTTTGACCGCTCCGTCCCCACCGCTATCCTCGCCAACGACCGCCGCCAACGCCCTCCCCCGATCTTCGCACCGGCCCTCCGCAACCGCCGGCCCCGCCATTCCCGCCAGCCGCCAACCACCTCCGCAACTCCCTCGCGTCGCCCTTATCCTCACTGGCTGCCCGACCTCCCTCTCCCCTATATATACTCCATCGCCGACCCCCTGAAACCTTATCCGCCGACTGCACAAGAGCGACTCCTCGCCGCGGTGACAACGCCGGCGAGGAGCCTCCACGGCGAGATCCGAGGGTCTATCGGCCCTCGTCGCAGCGCCACCTCCGCACGCGCTCTTGCTCCAGCCCGCTGCTGTCGAGCCCTCGACTTCATCTTCCTCGGCCAACGACATCGCCAACGACCACCGCGCGCCTAGCCAACTCCGCCTTCTTCTTCTCCGAGAATCAGCTACTTCACCGCCTCAACGTTGCACGCGCTCCGACCGGACTCCTCATCAGCCACAACATCGCCAGGAGCAACCTTGCTCCGCCGGGCCCTCCGCCGCCCTCGCCACCCGGGCTCCGCCTCGACGTCGCCTTCTCCGCCGCGTCAACAGCCACGCCAGGCTGGGCTCCAGGCCCGAGGTCCCCCGCACGTGCTCCGCACGTGCGTGGGAAACTTCATCGCCACGCCAGCCCAGGGGTCACGCGCTATGCACGTGCCCTTGGGCAAATTGCAAAGACACCCCCGAAGGATTCTCTATTTGCGTCAGAGCCCCAACAGCCACAGGTCACGTGCGTCGCACGTGACCCTTTGGTGAATTTGCATAGGAACCCTCAGTTATTTAGGTAATTGCATATAGGACCTTCTGCAGTTTATTTATTCATTTTTATTGCATAGATACCCCTGTCTTTGTCATTTATTTTAGACCTTCACATTACATCGTTTTATTTATTTAAAAATAGCACTGTGTTTGTTACTTAATTCTCTACATTTTGCCATATCGTGGATATTTTTGTGATTTACGGTTGATTAATAATTAATTATTTTGTGGAAATTGGAATATTTTGCCCAATCGGTGCTCTGAAATTCATAGTTAATTAACCCGTTGCTTTAAAAATCCCCGAAAAATCACATATTGTAGAGATTATTTTGATTAACATTGTGCCCAAAAATCTTTGCATTTTCATGCATACTTTGCTTTGTAAAAATCATTTTGCATATTTCACTATTTTATTTTTAATAGGTATTAAATCCCACATTTTTGAGGTCTAGGATTTTTCTAAGATCCGTTACCTAGTGATAGATCTTAGATAATTTTAGTTCTCGAAAATAATTAGGTTTAATATTTATTAAAATTAAATATTGAAAATTAATTTGTTTGCATTTAAAAATTCATAAAAAATTCCTATTACATCTAAAAATTCCAAAAAAATTACGGTGCGCTCATTTCAGCATCTTTTACATCTCGGCCAAGTTTCGTATTTTTCGGACATCGTTTGATTGAAATTTACATTTTAATCCCTAAAATAGGCCGAACTTGCATTTTGCATCTCATATTGCATTGAAAAATTCCAAAAAAAGACCGCCTTGAAAACTGAACTCAAAATTGGATAGACATTAATCTAGGTTGTTCTTTTGCCTCCTTGTGATCGACCTTGGGACTTGCCCAAGTAAAATAAACATAAAAACTACTTGATTGAATTTGATTAAAAATTGTGGTTATTTCTTGACTGTTTCCGATCGCCGCCTACAACGAACGACACATATTTATTTTCACGCACGAACGATAAAAACAACTTCTTAACGCGGCTTTTGCGGACTCGTCAACCACTGAGTGTTAGCACATATAGAAAAGGAATACTTTATAACATTCATTGATGATTACTCAAAGTTCTCCTATGTCCATCTCTTAGAAAGAAAGTCGGAAGCGCTTGAAATATTTAAGAGATATAAGACGGAAGTGGAGACAAGATTACGAAAACCAATCAAGACCCTTAGGACAGATAAATGTGAGAAATATACCTCAAAGGATTTTGAGGATTACTGCATTCAGACATGCATTCATAGGCAGACTACAATGCCCTATATACCATAACAGAATGGTGTATCAGAAACAAAGAATCGAACCATAATGAATGCAGTAAGATGTATGCTTTCACACTCAGGACTCTCCTAGAAATTTTTGGGAGAGGCGGTGTTGACTGCTAACTACATACAGAACAAGATTCTCACCAAGTTCGTAGAATCAACGTCATATGAAATATGGAATGGAAGAAGCCCGAGTTGGGCCATTTCCGAAAATGAGGATGTGCTGCACATGTTATGATACTGATTAAGCTTAGGGATAAACTAGACTTCAGGACATTAAAGTGCAAGTTTATTGTCTACAGTTAGAATTTTAAAGGATATAGGTTCTTCCATGAATCCAAAGGTCTAATTGAAATCCGTGATGCAATTTTTTTGAAAATCATTAAGAAAAGGAGCATGAAGTAGAGGAATCAGATCCTCTAATTGTCCTATAAGATAATGCAAACTACTTGAGCATTAGACAAGAAGTTGGGGATGATTTCGGTCATCCAAATATAGAAAATGAACCTATGAAACATGATGATTCTTTAGAGGAAGTGGGTGGACCCACACAACCCACGAATATAATCGGTAACAAGAGACCCTGAATATTGCCGACATGGATGGAAGATTATCATTTCTATGGATGCGAGGCGTCGTGTTACACCGTGGATGAGGATGTCACTGATTATACAGATCCCATATCCTTTGATGAAGCTGGGGCTTCGTATGAGTCGGAATCATGGTCGACCGCCATGAGGGATGAGTTGTACTCAATCGAGCGAAATGGTGTATGTGTGCTATGTGATTTACCAGAAGGTAGGCAATCCAAAGGATGTAAGCGAGTATTTAAGAAGAAAGTACCAAGTTATTGGTATTGTTGACAAATACAAAGTCGGATTAATGGTTAAAGATTATATTTAGCAATGAGTCTAGGATGGGAGATGGTGCCATCTCTAATACGGAGCTTCAAAGCAACCTTATGATCTTGCTTTACGACTGCATTTATTACTGACCTACTGTTAGGGAATCATGAACATGCATTGATCTAGTCATCCGACAAGCGCTAATATCGATTACGAGGAAGCATAACATATTGGCAAGAGATCATGCGATCATTGAAGAGCACATTCGTTAGTTCATTGGATATTTTTTCTATATGTTAATAATATGCATGGACTGGCTATTCATCCGCTATCACAACGAATTACATCTTTAGAACTCTTGATAACGTCGTTGTATGGCCGGGATGAAGAGAATGGAATCGGATTACTTTTCACATAGAAGATAATCCTGTTGAAATATTTGTTACTACGTGTAAAACTGCAATAATGCAAATTTACTAATGACACAATATGGGTTGGTTGTTTTACCAGAAGTGAAAGCACTGTCCATCTTATTAAGGGAATTTTTGTTTGCTCAACAAGAACTGTGCTTTTCAGCCGTATATTGGGATTGGCATCTTAAAAATCCTCTTCAAAAAGAAAGATTGAACAAAATTGCATTTTTAAGTGTGTGGCGGGATGATAATATTCCTCCACACAGTCATTTAAAATAACCAATGAAAAATAAATCTCCGTCTCTCTCATATTCTCTCTCGTTCAAGAAGAAGGTGAAGACGCCGACGTACCTCGACTCAACCCTTTAGACTTGACTTGGGGGATAGCGTTATGGTATTGAGTGATATACTATATGCCACAAGGATACAACAGAACCTGATCTCTGTCCTAGTTCTCCTCAAGAAGGATTTCAAAGTCTGATTTTATAATAAACATGTTTCTATAGGCAAGAATAAGAAGGTTTATGCGATGAAAAAGTTTGTGCCCGAGCATGACCTATTCTGCCTCCCTGTAATAAGCTCTAGTGAGTCGATGAATATCTTTTTTGAGTACTCTTTGTGTTGTTTGTATGACTATGACTTGTGGCACATGAGACTGGGTCATTCAGGAAATTATGAGATGGATCAAATGATGAAGGTAAATCTGTTGCCTAAGATCACGAGTGCAAGGACATTACCATGCGAACACTGTCTAATCGATAAAATGACGAGAATATCATTCTCAACCGGAATTTGGTCAACAGAGTTGCTAGGTTTGATCATCGGACATATGTGGACCACTGAGTGTTAGCACATATAGATATAAGGAATACTTTATAACATTCATTGATGATTACTCAAAGTTCTCCTATGTCTATCTCTTAGAAAGAAAGTCGGAAGCGCTTGGAATATTTAAGAGATATAAGACGGAAGTGGAGACAAGATTAGAAAACCAATCAAGACCCTTAGGACAGATAAATGTGAGAAATATACCTCAAAGGATTTTGAGGATTACTGCATTCAGACATGCATTCATAGGCAGACTACAATGCCCTATATACCATAACAGAATAGTGTATCAAAAACAAAGAATCGAACCATGATGAATGCAGTAAGATGTATGCTTTCACACTCAGGACTCTCCTAGAAATTTTGGGGAGAGGCGGTGTTGACTGCGAACTACATATAGAACAAGATTCTCACCAAGTTCGTAGAATCAACGTCATATGAAATATGGAATGGAAGAAGCCCGAGTTGGGCCATTTCCGAAAATGAGGATGTGTTCAACATGTTATGATACTGATTAAGCTTAGGGATAAACTAGACTTCAGGACATTAAAGTGCCAGTTTATTGTCTACAGTGAGAATTTTAAAGGATATAGGTTCTTCCATGAATCCAAAGGTCTAATTGAAAGCTGTGATGCAATTTTTTTGAAAATCATTAAGAAAAGGAGCATGAAGTAGAGGAATCAGATCCTCTAATTGTCCTATAAGATAATGCAGACTACTTGAGCATTAGACAAGAAGATGGGGATGATTTCGATCATCCAAATATAGAAAATCAACCTATGAAACATGATGATTCTTTAGAGGAAGTGGGTGGACCACACAACCCACGAATATAATCGATAGCAAGAGACCCTGAATATAGCCGACATGGATGGAAGATTATCATTTCTATGGATGCGAGGCGTCGTGTTACACCGTGGATGAGGATGTCACTGACTGTACAGATCCCATATCCTTTGATGAAGCTGGGGCTTCGTATGAGTCGGAATCATGGACAACCGCCATGAGGGATGAGTTGTACTCAATCGAGCGAAATGGTGTATGTGTGCTATGTGATTTACCAGAAGGTAGGCAATCCAAAGGATGTAAGCGAGTATTTAAGAAGAAAGTACCAAGTTATTGGTATAGTTGACAAATACAAAGTCGGATTAATGGTTAAAGATTATATTTAGCAATGAGTCTAGGATGGGAGATGGTTCCATCTCTAATACGGAGCTTCAAAGCAACCTTACGATCTTGCTTTACGACTGCATTTATTACTGACCTACTGTTAGGGAATCATGAACATTCATTGATCTAGTCATCCGACAAGCGCTAATATCGATTACGAGGAAGCATAACACATTGGCAAGAGATCATGCGATCATTGAAGAGCACATTCGTTAGTTCATTGGATATTTTTCTATATGTTAATAATATGCATGGACTGGCTATTCATCCGCTATCACAACGAATTACATGTTTAGAACTCTTGATAACGTCGTTGTATGGCCGGGATGAAGCGAATGGAATCGGATTACTTTTCACATAGAAGATAATCCTGTTGAAATACTTGTTACTACGTGTAAAACTGCAATAATGCAAATTTACTAATGACACAATATGGGTTGGCTGTTTTACCAGAAGTGAAAGCACTGTCCATCTTATTAAGGGAATTTTTGTTTGCTCAACAAGAACTGTGCTTTTCAGCCGTATATTGGGATTGGCATCTTAAAAATCCTCTTCAAAAAGAAAGATTGAACAAAATTGCATTTTTAAGTGTGTGGCGGGATGAAAATATTCCACCACACAGTCATTTAAAATAACCAATGGAAAATAAATCTCTGTCTCTCTCATATTCTCTCTCATTCAAGAAGAAGGTGAAGACGCCGACGTACCTCGACTCAATCCTTGAGACTTGACTTGGGGGATAGCGTTATGGTATTGAGTGATGTATAATATGCCACAAGGATACACCAGAACCTGATCTCTGTCCTAGTTCTCCTCAAGAAGGATTTCAAAGTCTGATTTTATAATAAACTTGTATCTATAGGCAAGAATAAGAAGGTTTATGCGATGGAAAAGTTTGTGCCCGAGCATGACCTATTCTGCCTCCCTGTAATAAGCTCTAGTGAGTCGATGAATATCTTTTTTGAGTACTCTTTGTGTTGTTTGTCTGACTATGACTTGTGGCACATGAGACTGGGTCATTCAGGAAATTATGAGATGGATCAAATGATGAAGGTAAATCTGTTGCCTAAGATCACGAGTGCAAGGATATTACCATGCGAACACTGTCTAGTCGACAAAATGACGAGAATACCATTCTCAACCGAAATTTGGTCAACAGAGTTGCTAGGTTTGATCATCCGACATATGTGGACCACTGAGTGTTAGCACATATAGATATAAGGAATACTTTATAACATTCATTGATGATTACTCAAAGTTCTCCTATGTCTATCTCTTAGAAAGAAAGTCAGAAGCGCTTGAAATATTTAAGAGATATAAGACGGAAGTGGAGACAAGATTACGAAAACCAATCAAGACCCTTAGGACAGATAAATGTGAGAAATATACCTCAAAGGATTTTGACGAGTATTGCATTCAGACATGCATTCATAGGCAGACTACAATGCCCTATATACCATAACAGAATGGTGTATCAGAAACAAAGAATCAAACCATGATGAATGCAGTAAGATGTATGCTTTCACACTCAGGACTCTCCTAGAAATTTTGGGGAGAGGCGGTGTTGACTGCGAACTACATACTATACAAGATTCTCACCAAGTTCGTAGAATCAACGTCATATGAAATATGGAATGGAAGAAGCCCGAGTTGGGCCATTTCCGAAAATGAGGATGTGTTGCACATGTTATGATACTGATTAAGCTTAGGGATAAACTTGACTTCAGGACATTAAAGTGCAAGTTTATTGTCTACAATGAGAATTTTAAAGGATATAGGTTCTTCCATGAATCCAAAGGTCTAATTGAAAGCCGTGATGCAATTTTTTTGAAAATCATTAAGAAAAGGAGCATGAAGTAGAGGAATCAGATCCTCTAATTGTCCTATAAGATAATGCAGACTACTTGAGCATTAGACAAGAAGTTGGGGATGATTTCGATCATCCAAATATAGAGAATGAACCTATGAAACATGATGATTCTTTAGAGGAAGTGGGTGGACCCACACAACCCACGAATATAATCGGTAACAAGAGACCCTGAATATAGCCGACATGGATGGAAGATTATCATTTCTATGGATGCGAGGTGTCGTATTACACCGTGGATGAGGATGTCACTGACTGTACAGATCCCATATCCTTTGATGAAGCTGGGGCTTCGTATGAGTCGGAATCATGGACGACCGCCGAGAGGGATGAGTTGTACTCAATCGAGCAAAATGGTGTATGTGTGCTATGTGATTTACCAGAAGGTAGGCAATCCAAAGGATGTAAGCGAGTATTTAAGAAGAAAGTACCAAGTTATTGGTATTGTTGACAAATACAAAGTCGGATTAATGGTTAAAGATTATATTTAGCAATGAGTCTAGGTTGGGAGATGGTGCCATCTCTAATACGGAGCTTCAAAGCAACCTTATGATCTTGCTTTACGACTGCATTTATTACTGACCTACTGTTAGGGAATCATGAACATGCATTGATCTAGTCATCCGACAAGCGCTAATATCGATTACAAGGAAGCATAACACATTGGCAAGAGATCATGCGATCATTGAAGAGACATTCGTTAGTTCATTATATATTTTTTCTATATGTTAATAATATGCATGGACTGGCTATTCATCCGCTATCACAACGAATTACATATTTAGAGCTCTTGATAACGTCGTTGTATGGCCGGGATGAAGAGAATGGAATCGGATTACTTTTCTCATAGAAGATAATCCTGTTGAAATATTTGTTACTACGTGTAAAACTGCAATAATGCAAATTTACTAATGACACAATATGGGTTGGCTGTTTTACCAGAAGTGAAAGCACTGTCCATCTTACTAAGGGATTTTTTTTTGCTCAACAAGAACTGTGCTTTTCAGCCGTATATTGGGATTGGCATCTTAAAAATCCTCTTCAAAAAGAAAGATTGAACAAAATTGCATTTTTAAGTGTGTGGCGGGATGATAATATTCCACCACACAGTCATTTAAAATAACCAATGAAAAATAAAGGTCCCACCGAGATTTAAACTCAGGTTACTGGATTCAGAGTCCAATGTTCTCACCACTAGACCATAGGACCGGGAACAGAAATTCGACTCTCTAGAATAATATTCTGATGTGGATTATTTTTAGCTAATAAACAAAGGGAGGAAATGCATATGGGCACACAAAGTAAAATTCACATATACTTTACAAAATACGTGATTTTTATAACTGAGGACTCGTGATTAGTGACGAATCCCATATGCAAACACCCCTAGTAATGTTAAGGTTACACTTAGCAAAGTACCGCAACTAGTACATGAATCATATTCCACCACCTTAGGGATAACATGAAATGAATGGTAGCTGTTTGGAATGATTATTAGAGTTGGAGAGGGTTGAAATAAGGAATGTGATGTAATGTTACTATGATTTGTAATGTAATTCCAACCCAAGAATAGAGAGGGATAAATCAGGTCACCTCGGAATAACCTGGTTACCAAATAGACCTTAAATGTTACTCTTGCAAATTAGAATATGCTACTCTCTTAGTCAAAGCTGGAGCACAAATATATATATATATATATATATATATATATATATATATATATATATATATATATATATATATAGAGGATGGGGAGCTTGCACCAAGGTGCATGTAATTTTTCATGCACCGGGGCTTATATCTTCCATATTTTTTTACTTTTTTGAAAAATACCACCATGTATATTCATCTATATATCCCTCCAATATGCCATTCGAATTTCGTCAGAAACAGAGACTCCTATGACCTCCATCTAGAACAGGTAATTTTAACGGTCTTAGAATTGCTGTAATCGACCTGTTCTAGATGGAGGTCATAGGAGTCTCTGTTTCTGACGAAATTCGAATGACATATTGGAGGGATATATATATATATATATGAATATACATGGTGGTATTTTTCGAAAAAGTAAAAAAATGTGAAAGATATAAGCCCCGATGCATGAAAAATTACATGCACCTTGGTGCAAGCTCCCCATCCTCTCTCTCTCTCTCTCTATCTCTCTCTATATATATATATATGAGTTCAATGGGGCTGTCCCTTGGGGGAGCTAACTTGGCTCCCCCCGCGCAATTTCATCCGTTTTTTTATTTTTTTTGAAAATTTCTTCCATGGAATTTCATCACTATATCCCTATATTATGTCATTAAAATTTCGTGCGAAACATAGACTCATACGGCCTCTATCCAGACAATCATTTTTTAACGGTAACAGAATGCTAAAAACGACCCGTCTGGATGGAGGTCGTAGGAGTCTCTGTTTCACATGAGCGAAATGGGACGGGGAGCTAAGTTAGCTACCCCATGGGGGCTGCCCTATATATATATATATATATATATATATATATATATATATATATATATAGGTAAATGGGGTTGCCCCCAGGGAGTAGCCAACTTGGCTACTCCCACCCCTATTTTCCCCTCATTTTTTTAATTTTTTGGAAAATAAAAATTTGTATATTCATCATTATATCCCTCTCACAGTCTATTAAAATTTCGCCAGAAACAGAGACACCTACGACCTCCATCCAAACATGGTCGATTTAAAAAATCCTGCGACCGTTAAAAAATGACGTCTGGATGGAGGGCTTAGGAGTCTCTGTTTCTGACGAAATTTTAATAAAATGTGAGAGGGATATAGTGATGAATATACAATTTTTTATTTTCCAAAAAAAATAAAAAAATGAGGGAAAAATAGGGGTGGGAGTAGCCAAGTTGGCTACTCCCTGGGGGCAGCCCCATTTACCTCTCTCTCTCTCTCTATATATAGTTTAAGACAGCCAACATGGCTGCCCCCGCGCCGTTTTCAACGTTTTTTTCGAAAAATATCGCCATGCATATTCATCCATATATCCCTCCTACATGCCATTCGAATTTTGTCAGAAACAAAGACTCCTACGTCCTCCATCCAGACAGTCATTTTTTAACGGTAACATGATTTTTTAAATCGACACCATCTCGATGGAGGTCGTAGGAGTCTCTGTTTCTGACGAAATTCGAATGACATATAGGAGGGACATAAAGATGAATATATACATGGCGATATTTTTCAGAAAAGAAATAATAAACACCGAAAACGGTGCAGGGGCAGCCCCATTAAACTCATATATATATATATATAGAGAGAGAGAGAGAGAGACCCTTTCAAATGAGGTGGGGTCTCACCAATATTATGGTGAGCCATCAATAGGATTCGTCAGATCTCAATCTGACGGTAGCATTGAAAATCATGTCCAAAAGGGTAATTTCGTCATCTCAATTTTATTAAATTTGAGATCCATTAAATAGTTTCAAAATGCCATTTATAATGTTTCTGGATTTGGTATTTTCCGTGATGCCATTATTGATTGTTTTCCAAATTTATTTTGGAATCTAAGTTGGCTTACTCACCATGATCATACAGGCAGTCAGATTCCAGTCCTATAGAGACCATGCCTAAATGCTCGGGGTGCTATTCCCTCCTCTCCGTATTGAGAAGTCGACCTGTTCGCATCGCACCATGCGAGTTCACCCTGCCCAGTTGACCCAGACCAGATTGAGAACAGAGTGAGCGTCGAGTTAACGTTTTGAATTCAATCGTATCTTAGTAAATTCCAGTGAGTTTTTGTAAAACTAATTTTCTATTTTGTAATTTCATTAATAATTTTATTTTGTCACTATATTTTTTTGTAAATGGGTATTTCCATTTTATAAATTGATATGTGTGTTTTGTAAACTCCATCGAGTTTTTATAGGAGAAATTTTCATCTTTGTAACTTCAGCATTTTTCGTAATGTGTATCTTTATTTTGTAAATTTTACATGAATTTTTGTAACTGTATCTCGCTTCTTTGTAATATTCTCCTACATTTGTAAAATTTCGTGACCACCTAGTAAAATTCACGAGGAGCTCTGCAAGATAAGAAATCAATAATGAGATTTGTAAAAAAATTAGTCAACATGTAAAATTAAATATCAATTATGTAAGAAAAGTATACCACAATGCAAATCCATCGTCGTACGCCATGTCCGAACCTACACCACCTTGCGTCGTCATCTTCCCCATGTGCGTCACCGCACCACCATCTCCTCTCTCTTCATCTTCCTCCTCCGTCCATTGAATCATACGAAGCTCATTGGAGGGTGATTGCTCGGGCAAAAATAAATTCAATACGAAAAAAATAGGTCAGATAAATCTAACGGGCACTCACGTTGATGAACTCCTACTCATCTTTCACAATCGGAGAGAGAAGGGGATGCCCTCCTCCATGCACGATCGTCGTCGATGAATCAAGAGAGGGAGAGGAGGTGTGAGGTGCGTCGCCGTCGACGAATCAAGAGAGAGAGAGATAGGAGGTGTGTCGCCAACGTGAGAGAGGAGGGAGCCGTCAATCAATAAAGAGAAATTAGGTCAAATAGTTGTCACATTCTATATTTAGCATGTGACAAAATGATCAAAGTAGGTTTTCAGTCATTAAATTAATTTAATTAATGCATCATTAAATCCAGCCGTGGATCTAAAATAGAAGGACGAGATTGAGGGATCATCACAATATTTGTGAGACCCCGTCTCATTTGAAGTTTCACACGCACACACGCACACACACACAAGATAAAGAGTACAGAGATGGTTAAATTTGTATATAAATTATGCTACTTGTTAGTATATTGGAGAGCATTATATTTAATGTGGAGAGTAAACTGAGCGTATGATGATAACTATCACATGTAAATTGCAATCCACATACTAAACTAGTAGTAAAATTGGAAATTAATTTGAATAATTAGCACACAGCAATTTCAAGTCACATCAAAAACATATTTACTGTAAATGCCACCTAATTATTTAGTGATTATTTTTTTGAGAAAATATAACTAAAATTTAATGACCATATTATATAAAATGAGTAACAGGAGTAACAAGCATCAAGAGTAACAACAAATTCTCTCCCAAAGAATCGGTGATTTTTAGTTGTTATGTGACCAAATAATAAGAAGAAGAAGAAGCAAAATTAAGGCTAAAGAAGGGACGCTGGATTATGATTAATATGTATGTATGTATGTATACAAACGTATATATGCATGTACGTATTAATATGTGTGTATGAATAATATTCTCTTAAAAGGCACCAAAGCAGGATACTTCAAAGGTGGAAGCTGCGAAGGGACATGGGAAAAAGTATGTGGATTGAGAGCATCACACCTTCTATTATTTGATGCTTCCAAGGACGATGTGCAATGGGATTCTTTGATACTAAATATTATTTTAAGTTACATGCAACTCATCATGTGTATTCTGCACACATGCACATATTTTAGGATTATTCCCATCATGGACTCATCATTTATTTCTTTATCCATCAAATCAGTTGAGGTTCAATCACACACACATACACTTGGGCCAGCTCTGAGTAGGAATAGTGGTTTTAAGAGCTCACAACAACTCCTTGTGATGCTCGTGAATTTTCTCCTTCTTTCACCATATTTGATATATTTATTATGAAATAATCATATTTAGTATGTTTATACCTTGTGTATTCCATCCGTACATGTATATTTAAGCTAATCTATAGAGTATTTCTAATATTATCAACATGCGATCGAATGTCTGTTTTACATCCGTATCCGTTTATAAGGACACACACATACATGGAAAAATGTGAGTGCTCCTTGGGAGGAACCAACATGTTTGCCCCCACCCTATCCCCCCCCCCATTTTTATTTGTTTTGCAAAATATCAACATGTATATTCATATATATATACACATATGTATAGATAGATATATCCCTCCTTTACGTCATTCGAATTTTATCAGAAACATAGACTCTTATGCACTCCATCTTGAACATGTAATTTTAACGGTCTAAACAATGTTGTATTCGACATGTTCTAGATGGAGAGCATAAGAGTTTTTATTTCTGACGAAATTTGAATGACATATAAGAAGGATATATATATATATATATATATATATATATGTACATGATGATATTTTGCAAAAAAATAAAAAAAAATACGCGAAATGGGGCGATGACAGCCCCATTGAACCCTATTATATATATGGTAACATCTATATCCATATTCGTATCCGTCCATTTGCATCCCTAAGCGGAATCCGTCTCAAAGGTGGAGCTTGTCCTTGCTTCTCGAAAGAGCTCTGTTGGTGGGGGTGACCGATAGTTACATGAAGCATTCGGGTTGACGTCAAGGATCCATGTTAAGCTTGGCAATGTTTAGGAGCTTCTCTAGGTGGAGATAATCCATGGATATCGCATGCCTTCCTCCCCTCCTCTTCACTCAACATGGGGCCAAGGTGTGCCACTCACATTGCTATGACTGGGTTAGCTATGGATGGATGGTTCAAATGTTGGAGGAGAACGTGTTTTTGTATTTTGAGGAAGAAGAGAGATGATGGAAGGGTGAGTGGATCCTCTGCTGTTGTTACATCAAGTGCTGTAACATGGGGGAGCCACTCGATCACCGTCGACATGCGCACTGTCCATCCCTGGCCTCCTCTGAGGGTCATCCGATGGTGATCGAGCGACTCATGCATTACAACACCGGTTGCAATAGCTGACGATCCGTCTCCCATGGAAGGATCGTTGCTTTGAAGAAGGATATAAGATGGAGTGATGGGTTTGACCTGTGGTGAACAATCAAAGGGTGGAGCGGAGAGCCAACATGAGACAATGGAGAGATGTGATTCAAGATTTGTGGATTCGCTAACCAAAAACAAAACAAACTTAAGACAAGAAAGATACAAACGAAATAAAAGGAGGTTTTAAATATAAAATTGCTCAACAAAAAAATAGTTAATGTCAATGATATCCGGCATAAGGGTGAAAGTACAAAGTATACAGAAGTAAAAATTGCAACCATTTTTTTTGGAATAGTTAAAAATATAAAACACCTGATTTTAGGTATTACCATTTTTATTGCTTTTCTTTGATACTATATACATATTGTATTCTAATATAATATTAGTATAAGTTAGATATAATACCTACTTTTTCATGTATTTTAAAAGATAAAGAGGTCTATGTGTAAATAAAGAAATAAAGTAGGTGGTATTTATAAGAGAGAAAAAGACAATGGATACTTAGATTCTTTTTATTAGTATTATATGCTTTTCTAAAATTTTTGAGTTTTAATTTTCCATAGTTAGTTAGATTATTAGTAAAGAAGTAAATTGAACAAGAATTTGAAAAAAAAGAGTGAAATTTGTGCATAACATGATAACATCATGACTGTATAGTTGTAAAACAGATCCACAAATCAAGTTTAAATAAGTCAAATTTTAATAAGCGTCTCTGACTCAATTTCAAAGTACTTTTAGGATTTAAAATAATTTAAATGGTGAAATTTTACAGTGAGTATGGTGAAAATAGAGTTTATATGATCCGGATAAAATATTTGGAATGCATGCATATTGGAAAATATGATTCGGTTTTATTAATGGTTGATAGCGTCACTTAGTTTCCTTTCTCTAGAGCCACAAAATCAACATAGTACTAATGAAATGATAAGTTCCGTTCACTTTCCTAGGATCTTATTTGTCTATTTATGGAATATACATAACTAAAAGCATGCAAATCAAAAGATTTATCTATAAGTTAAAACAAATCAAAATCAGTAACACCAAACATCTATCTAAAGATTCTTTTAACAATAAGTAAATGAGATCTTTCAGGAGCTACTTGAAATCTAGCATACGAGCATATAGCATAGACCATATTAAGTGTAGACTTTATTAAGTACTATAATGAGCCAATCATACCTTGATAGATTTTTGGATTTGCTACTTCACATGTTTCCGCTGCAATCAGATGTGTTATTTATATTACCGAGTTTATTTCAAACTTTTGAAAAGGTCCTTGGTATACTTTTAATGGATAGTAAATGTGACATTCTCTACTTAGTGGATTTGAATTCTTGAAAATACTTTGGTTCTCCTATCACACTCATTTGGAATTGACCATACATTTACTTTCAAAATTCTTGGTGGAGGATTTCATTAGCATCAAAGATAATATCATCAACATAAATTTGTATAACAAATATACCATTTTCCTTCTTTTTAATAAATAGAGTAGGTAAGCAATATGACATGATGATCAAAATTCTTAAGAAAATTTTGTAAGTTATCGTGCTATGCATGAGGTGCTTTCGAATCACAAAGAGCTTTTATTGAGATGAAAAATACTGTCTTAAAAGTTGGCGAACAGAAAATGAGAGGTTTTCTAACATATACTTCTTCTTTGATGACATCAAAAAAGACACTCTTAACATCCATTTGAAAAAACTTGAAACCAGAGAAACATAAAGATCTGCGAAGGAGTCAAGTTAATTTTATCTTAGTGATTGGTAACTAATTATCATCGAAGTTGACTCTTTTTCCTTGGTTATATAATTAGGAAACTAGTCTAACTTTATTCCTCCTATCACTATCAGAGTACTCATCTTCTTTGTTTTGAAAGATCCATCTTACTTCCATAATATGAAATAGTCTTTTAGTATGGTACTAAGTTCCGGACATTATTCCATTGAAACTATTTGAGTTCCTTTTGCATAGTGACTATGTAAGCCCCATTGTTGCAAATTCTTTTATAAACTTTGGTTCAAAATGAGAAATACATTTATCTAACATAAAATGTGATTGACAACTTGAGTGTGTCTTTACACACTAGGAGAGATATCACCTAAAATAAAATCTAATGATGGTTCTATGTAAATGTCAAATCTCTACGTAGATTGTGACCATTCTTGATATTTGTTATATTTGAGACATCAATGAATGATTATTCCTCATCATTATTTTTGTCATGATTATTTAAAACACTTGCATCCAAAAACTTTAAAATCATCTCTAACTTTTTTTTATCATAGATTATCTAAAAGGAATTTTATTTTGTTTGTAAAAGAACTAAACTGAAAAGAAAATAATATATAGTAACAACTTTAACTACAAGTACCATGGTAAGCCTAATTCAATAAGCATTGTTCGAACATTATTTCAGGATATGATTCTTTTCTTTAACCACCTTGCATTGCTATGTGACACTCATGGAAATGTACTCATGATGAATGCCCGATAAGGTACATAGCTTGTCGAACTTTGTGTTCTTAGTTCAGCACCATGATCACAAACGATGCTGACTTCATGGGGTGCAAATCTTGTCAAACCTTTTGTTCTATAGTCATATTGTTAAATCATTTTCTAAAGTTGCATTAGAGTCATCTTTATGGGTAGGCCTTTTTAGGAAAATTATGTTCGTCTCTTTAAAAAATATATTCATGTTTGTACTATGCATATTGAGTTATTCTTTGAGATCTTCTAAAGAGAGGTATTGCTCGTGCACAATATGGGATTGTGAAATCAATTTGGTCATTGATCAATTTTTATAGAAAAATTTAGGGGAGATCTTCTAATCGAAATGGTGCATGTCATTGGTTTGGCTAGATCTATCAAAAACTACATGGACACAATTGCAGCTATTGGAAGATGCATCAAGTCATATCTTCAAGGACAAGGCTTTTGGGTGGTCACTTGTGATGACGACGTGATGCCAATATCAATCTAATAGGATAACAAACTAAGGAAATGGAAGAATAAGATTGAGAATGCACTATTTGTGCTTAAGATGAGAACCAAAGTGTAGCTGATCGAGCACATTCGAGAAGTCACCACTCCAAAAGAAGTATGGTATACACTCACCATACTATTTTTACACAAAAATGATGCACAATTGCGGTTATTGGAGAATGACTTGATGATGCCAAAGCAATGTGAAATGATACTCTCAATATCATACAAAGTTAAGCTAACTCTAATATGATATTTCTTAATTAGTTGTAGAATAAAAAAATATCGAACCGTGTATATGAAAAATTATAATACATGACCTAAGGCCATAGTATAAAGACTTTGTCAGTGTTATCTCCAAATGCCCCACATAAACAACTTTATTAGTTTTAGAGGGTCTCTTAGCAGTAACAAAGATTTTATCCAACAAAATGTCTAGTTAGTCATTGAAAGGTAGTGGAGAAGCATTGTTTAATGTAAAAATAAGGAAAGATGTAGGAAGAACATCATAAATATAATGAAGTACTCAATGGAAGCAACATCCACAAATGAGCTTCAAGCCAATGGAGATCTTCACACGATCGAAAACTAGAGATCTTCATATGTTTGAAAACTAAGGCTAGATGTTTCTTTGTAGAAAATGAATGATAAATGTTTCATTTACCATAAGAAGGGGTATTTTGCATGCTCGCATAATTAAGCAGGAGTCAGCTGAGAGTAGTACCACAACATCAAGCAATCAACATAACTTTTCAAAAGAAAATTGAGACGAGGAGGCAATCATCTAAGAAGGTGAATTGGCTTTAGCACTACATTCCTTTACGAAAGTCGATTACGATAAAATTAGATAATCGACTCCAGCTACTCAAATCATGAGTGGAGATAAGGATAATTTGTAAGATCTTACTACATATAAAGGAAGCCGAGCTGTTATAACAACCTACGACTAAAAATTACTAATTATGCATGTGGATTCCATGATAATTACACAATAAAAATTCAGAAAAGATAGATATGCATTAAGAAAAATCTCATATATATGTATATATAGAATAATAGATACAAGGCACTATTTTTTTAAGCCCGGTAATTTTGGGGGTCCGGGTATCCCCTCTCATTGATTAAAGAATGATATTACAATGACGTACAGCTGAGGCTTAACGCCTCTTACATGATATAGAAAGCAAAACAAAATGGCCAACATGGCCTTCAGTTCACACAGCTAAATTCCTTAAGATGGCCAACATGGCCTTCAAAATAAACTAATCACTATCTAAGAATTTCCTCCATGTCTTGTCTTTTGCTCTCCTATATTTGGGAGTCCTTATCTTTACCGATTCTAAAAACTTTTTCTTTTCAGGGAAATTAAATTCTGTATATAACTCAAAATCACTAAGAGCATCCTCTGAATCTTCTTCTTCATTTCCATCCTTGTCTTCTTCAGATTTCATTTTTGATATTTTCAGTAACGCAGAAGTATTAGAAGGAATTATAATGTCTTCAGTCACCAAGCAGTGAGGCACCAAAAGGTTCTCCTGGGTCTGCTCCGCCCTATCTTTTCCATCATCCCCTCGCGTATTCTTTAGCTTGAAAGGGATAGGAGAAACATTTCCATAAGGATCCGTCCTCAGTCCAGAATATTTAGCACTATTTGAGGGTTTTTTGACCTTGGACCATCCTTCCTTGATATAATCATCAAAACGAAACTGTTCTGCACTGCATATCCCTTCTATTATTTCTGGAATAGTAACAAGGACCACTCCACTTCCAATTAGTCCTGCTTCATCATCAACTTTCATAAGATCCTGTTGTTCTTCAATGATTTTTCTATCTTGTTCTTGTTGTTGTAGTGGAGAACATGGGATTGCCTTCTCAGATAAAAAACCTTTTTTCAACAAAGGTTTAGGTGTGTCCTTTGCTTTCTCTCCATCCTCCTGTACTTTTTTTGACTCTTGATTTTGTTGTGAACTTGAAGTAAATAGAGCTTCATATTTTTTTCCCTTTCTTTTTAGATACCACTTTCTTCCAATCACCATCAACGTGTTCTTGGGGCTTGAAGAACTTGGATTTGGAAGGGTATGGAGCAGCAACTTCTTTAGATATAACCCTTTCCTCTACCTCATTTATTACTAAAGCTCCATTCCTCATTGTCCTTGCAGGCGATTCACTCTCCACAAGAATTCCCTTCCCCTTTTCAGAATTTAATAATTTTATTTGTTGTTCAGTCTGCTGCCATTCTTCTCCCCCAATCCGGGGTTGGGTGTGCTCCATTTGCACTCCCTCATCAAGCTTCTGTTCCTGCTGAGGTAGATCAGAAATTGTATTATCTGGGGGGACTTTGTTTTTGCCCTGTTTGTTGTTCCATTTCTTGTTGTCAAAAAATCACAGGTCTCCAGATTTTCTTTGGAAGTCCTGTTGCATCCTCTTCCTTCTTTGCCTCTTTCCATTTTAGCTTTGTTGCAGTTCTCTGTATTATGCCCAATCATACAACAGATTTGGCAGCATTTAGGAATTCTCTCATAGACGATCTTCTGCTTAAAGGATTAAGCACCATTCTCAATTATCACATGTTCAACCCGAGGCTTGGCGAGATCTATCTCAACATATACCCTTACATAACTCGGTCTTGTGAATTCAATGACATTCTTATCAACACAAATGTACTTGCCTATTGCTTGCACAATAGATTTGATGTTTCCAGGATTGTGAAGATGGATATTCAGTCCAGGTAGGCCTATCCATACCGGACATTGCGTGCTTCTCAGATTAGGGCGAAAATAAGGTGACCACCTTATTATAGAAACCCATTCATTTTGGTACTTAAAATCCCCCATGGCATATGAAAAAATAAAATCTTTCTCTTCATCATATCTGAGTAAAAAGTGTCTAGCATCTAAGGCTCCCAGAGAAATTTCACCACAATGTGAGAACCTTCTTTTTAAAAAGTTCTGAAATCCCACCATCTCTGCTCTTGATTTACTGAAGCATGCAATCAGGGATCTAGTAAAAGGTTTCTGTAACATATTGATTTCATCTTCAGTCACTTTGATCACATGTTCTCCATTAAGCAGTTTGGCCTCTCTAATTGGAAGACATTCCCCAAAAGATGGAGGGAAATGAGACATTTTGGTAGCAGCGGCATAAGAAATCTGTTTCTCTGGAATACCTTCATTTTTCTTCAAATCTGCTTTCTTCCCAAAAATTATTGGAGGGAAGTCATCAGCCCTAAATTTTTCTCCAATGAAAGAAATATCAGGGTTAGGAAAGGAATTCCCAACATCAGTCTCAGCAACAAGACGTGGGGTCTCGGCCATATCCGATACGTGCACACGAATAGCAGAGCCCCTGTGCTCTGCAACCCACGTGTCGTAATCAGATTGGACCACCAATAACGGCTTGGTCCACAAACAAAGCCAAACAAAAGAGAATAAAACTTTTCGATCTAAAAGGCTTTCTATTCCAACTTCTTCTCTTCTTCCTCACCCTACGAGCACAGCAGAAGACCACAGAATATTTCAACACAGACGCTTCAATGATTCAATAGCAGCAGATACCAGTAGTGATATCCAGTACACCACCAGAACAACAGGTCGCAGAAACTCCAGCTATCTCCAGAGCGAAAATGATTCAAATCCGTTCGAAAACGGGTCCAAATCCAAGAAAGAGGTTTCTAATAATCATATACAGAATACATCGAAGATCTAACCCATAATAATAGGCTAAAAAATCGATAAAGTACGATGGAATGACCTGGAAAGAGGACTCCAAAATCGCCTCAAAATCGCCCTTTTCCCCATAACTTCTCTCTCTTCCCAAGATAATACTAGTGCCCAAAGAATAAAGGCCTAGATACAAGTCACTAGATCTTATTCGAAACGATAATAAGAAAGATACAAATCATACAATTAATCTGACTTGAATGATTTAGACACATGAACAATCATGAGCTGAAGATAATGACGAGTTGCTCAATAATCTCAACTAGATGTTCGCAAAGATATTATTTGTGTTGGTTGTCAATATGGCAGGGATCATCAACCTTACAAGGCATTCTATTTCGAGTAAAGGAGCCATTGCAGTCAATCCACTCCGATGTATATGGATCAGTCAAGCAACCTTCCACAAGCAGATTGAGATGCATATTAACTTTCATTCACAGATGATTTTCCAAATATGTGATGTCTATTTTCTGAAGGGAAAATATGAGGTTATCTCTAATAATTTCAGCGAATAAGTTGAGAACAAAGTTGGAAAGTAAATTCAGCATCTATGAATAGATATTGATGGAGAATATACATCTATAGATTTTTTACTTATTGCGAAAACGTTGAAATTTAGAGACAACTAACATGTCCACTTACACCACAACATAATGAAGATATAGAAATGAAGAATCAACACCTTGTAGAGATATGTCGAAGTATGCTACATGCAAAATATGTTTCACCTAGATCTTTAGGTAGAATCCATCAAGACGATAGCTGATGTGGTCAAATGCTTACCTCAATCGAAGTTGGACTTCGCGTCTCAAGCCACAAACTATGGGAGATTAAACCAACAGTGTCATTTTTAAATATTTAAGTTATGTATTTATACCTGACCACCTTCACAGAGTTGCTGTTTCTATCATGTGCATAGATCATCAAGATGGACTTATAACAGACAGAAGTTGTACATCTTTTAAACATTTCAATTGAATTTTATTGTCATGTGAATGTACACAGTACTATTATTATTAACCAGAGGCCTTCAAAGCTACAATATGCACACCCTTCCCATGATGCAGACCTTGCTTGTCCACACGTGCATGCAGCGCGCACGCACACCCCTCATATGACATCCCACAAAATTGGATTCTGATGACACCCTGTACAATTTGTGACCAAAGTAACATTAGATCTACTTATTTCTCAATATAAAATCGAGCATGCAAATGCATCAGAAGGGAGCTTGGTTTCATCACAACAGCTTATGATGAAACAGCAGCTTCGATCAAACAGAGCTAATCAGGCTTTCAAGATATCTCTCTACATTCTCAAAGCCACAAAGCTCCTTGACAACAGGCATGGTCGCGGGCACGGGCAGTTGGAATGCTAGCACAGAGTCACCTTCATGTCCGCTGCAAACAAACATATCCTTCCTGGCTGCTTTGATGGCCTCCCTTGTCGCGCAATGCACAGAAGCTGCTAGTAGGAGAGGTGGCTCACCAGAGGCTGTTGTGGTGGCACATCAAAAAGATTGCGCATTAGTGACGTAGTTTCAAGATAGTAATAGAGTCATCGGGGTATAGTCGGCATGTGATACGTTGAAATAAAACAGCATATAGTTCAAAATCCACTTGAATTTCAGTATCCACCTCCTCTTTTGTTAGATTTATTCTTAGCCAACACATATGTCAATTAAATAATACAGAGTACAGCAGTTTCCTCAATAAGAAGAAAATTATATACGAGGATACATCTCATATTCCATTGGACCTTCACGTCGTTGGAGAACAAAATTTCACGAACTATGATGCTCATATCATAACTAAAAACAGGCTGCTTCCAAATATAGCTACATACTAATCTGCCTCTATCCATATCTACCAAGAGTTCTGTGAGTTGGTATCTGATCAGGTAACTGAGATTTTGATCCATTTGTCCTAAGTGCCCATACATTTTATTCACATGGTACCTTTTGTTGTTTTAGTTTAATGAAAAGAAAATCCTACGTGGTGGATCGTATGGATCATGCTCTCATTGTCTTTCTCCGATCTATGTAAATCCATGGTATTCCTGTAATTCTCTGTATTAGATCTCTACATGCTATTAGAGCCCATCTATGATCTAAGGTTGGCCTTATGAAAGTTGTTGAGGGAAAAGGGCTTATCATTCAACGGTGCTCTATGGATCTCTTATATAAAAAAGAGAAACCATAATGGACAAATTACATAGTAATAGTAAGGCCAGAAAAATAAATAAATAAGAAATGAGCGTACAATAAAACTCTCATTCCCCTTCAAGCTGGAGCATGTCTATCATGCTTAGCTTGGAACATCATCTCTAAAATGATTCTCGGGCAAGAGCCTTGGTGAATACCGCTGTCTGGTCTCCTGAACTAACATAGGAAGTGGTGATAAATCCCATTTGGATCACATCACATGTGTAGTGATAGTCTACCTCAATAAGTTTTATTCTCTCGTAAAAAGGCTAGATTATTAACAATAAAAAGAGATGCCTGATTGTTACACTGCAACTGCATAGGAAGAGCCGAAGAGATAGATTGACACCCAAATAAAAAGAATACATTTGACCCACATCATTTCAGCATTGCACCATGCCACGGCTCTGCATTTAGATTCAGCACTGGATCTCGCTACAACAACAATATGTTTCTTGCTTTTCCATGATATTAGAGAGTCTCCCACAAATAAAACAAAACCAGAGGTAGATTTCCTATCCTTAAGGCAATCAACATAATTTGCATATGTTGAGATATTAGTATCTCTTTATACTTATTTCTTGTTTCTCTTTCTTTCATGTACCTCTCTTATAATTTACCCAGGGTTTTTCTCCTATATAAGAGACCCATAGGGTTTCAATAATGATAAATTATTCTGTTTTCTCCAACATGGTATAGAGCAACGGTCAAAGATTGGGGTTCCCGTATCTCACAAACCCTAACCCTACCTGCCCCTCCCCCCCACCACGCACCGGCCGCCGTTCCGGGCCCCTTCCCCCACCCAACGATCGAGCCAGCAACCCAGACAGGCGCCGCCAGTCGCTGCTACCTCCAGCAAGGCACCACCTACCCCCTCGGTTGCCGCTTGTGCGGTTGAGGGCTTCCACCCCATCTCCATCGGACTACAATCCGACCACTGTTACAACCGGATACTGTCTGATTTCGATCGAAAATTGTGATTTCAGACACAAATCACGTTTTCCAGCCCTAGACTATAACAAGGATTGAAGAGGATGGTTGTATGAGTCTACACGTACAACCACTCCTCCATATGATTGTGTAGACTTGCTTAGAGTAGTCTACTTCCCAGTTTTGTTTCGGATTTTCGACATTTGTTCATCATAAAGGAGAACAAGGGTGATGTATTTTCGTCATTTGGTACCTTCAAGGACCTGACTCCTATCGTAAAGATGGATGTGACCAACTACAAGTTGTAGTCCATGCAGTTTTGCACCCTTATGCAATGCCATAGCAAGGAGCACATTTTGACTGATTCTGAGCTGATGGACAAGACTGGAGCTAATGCTTCTTGGATCATACCAGAATGCTACTATGACCGAAGTATTTTTGTCCTCCCTTGACTCTGAGTACGATGCAACACATACTCAACTACTTAGTAGAGAGACGATACCACCGATGGAGGTCTACAAGAGGCTGAGCAAGATCACTACTTCGTCTACTACCATGGTAGAAACTCCCTCTGCGATGACAACTTCTCGTGGCAGAGGGGGCACTTCACAGTTTCACGAGCGAGGATCCCGTGGTTGAGGAGGAGGATGTCAGCGTGACCCATGCTCACATTGCCACCATCCAGGACATTTGGAGGAGACATGTTATCTGAAGCATGGATATCCTGGATCTGTCCGTGTAGCTGAGCAGACATAGACTACTCCAGCTCCTCGTAATGCGAGACTTGGCAACATTGTCTCTAGATTGAGAGAGATGATGATTATACTACTCACCTAAACATCAGGGTCTTCAAATGTTGCAGCTACTGCCAGAGCTTCTACAAGTTCTTCAGTTATTGCTTATGCACTTACTGGTTGTAGCAGTTCAGATTTAACAATTGGATCATGGACTCCGGAGCTTTTCATCATATGCGTGGAGATCGAGCTCAGTTTACTTCTTATAGATCTATCCCTCCTGATAGATCAGTGGTGATTACTAATGGGGTTCATCTACGCATTGTTGATCAGGGGGAGATTGTCCTAGACCCCTCGATGCGCCTGCATAATGTCTTACATGCTCCATCATTCCATATGAATCTTTTGTGTATTAGTCAGATTACAAAAGATTTACATTGTCGTGCCATATTTGACCCATCTTCTCTTGTGTTTCAGGACATACTCACGGTTATGGTGATTGGATGTGACTGTGAGCAGAGAGGACTTTACATACTGGTCCAACCTCCGTATGTTGGTGTTGCTACCATTCCTTCTGGCCTTGTTTCTCCTCGTGTGGCATCTTCGCTTTGGATACCTTCCTATGTAGAAGTTGTGTCATTTTCTTACTCAAATCTCAACTCGTACAACCCAGGAGAGTGAGGCATGCCAGCTTGGGAAGCACCATCGTTCTTCTTTTCCGAGTAGTCAGAGTCATCATAGTAGTCAGTCGTTTGAGTTGTTTCATTTTGATATTTGGGGTTCGAGTTGTGTTCCTGATCATCAGGGACATCGGTTCTATATGGTTGCTATGTATGATTTTTCTAGATTATCTTGATTTTTCTTGTTAAAGAATAAGACTGAAGCTGGTCTTGTCATTAAATCGTTTCTTATTGAAATTAAGAACACTATTTCTACTAATGTGAAGTTTAATCGCACTGACAATGCCTTGGATTTTTCCACTTTACAACTGTTTGACTCTCTCAGATCTCTTGGTATCATTCATCAGACTTCTTGTGCTTACACTTCGTAACAGAATGGTGTTGTTGAACGCAAACACCATCATCTTCTGGATATTACAAGGACTCTTTTGATTCAGAGTTGAGCTCCTCATTTGTTCTAGGATGATGCGATCCTCACTGCATGCTAATTGGTGAACCACATGCCTTCATTGTCACAGGAGAAAAGGTTCCTTTCTTGATTGCGTTTTCTGAGAAGGACCTATTCTCCCTTATTCCTAGGATCTTTGGGTCTGTGGCTTTTGTCCACAATTTTGCTCTCAGTCGTGACAAGATCTCTCCAAGAGTTGTCAAATGTGTGTTTGTTGGCTATTCTCGTACCCAAAAAAGGATAGATGTTTTAATCATGCAGGGAGAAAGTATTTATGTGAGCGCCGATGTCAAATTTTTTTGTCTATTGCGTAATTTTCTCCTACAGGTGATAGGTTATTTAACTCTGACTCTGGAGAAGATGTCTTCGTTCCACCACCTTCATTATCTTCACCAACAATACCCATGTTGAGTCACAATTATCTCCACCTCCACCACCTCCACCTCTGTCCACCCGGACACAATTCCTACCATGGTTTTACATTTGCAAGTCCTCTACTCGCCCCTCTGCTCATGCACCTTCCCCGTCATCCAACATGCCTCAAGCATGTACTGAACACATTGTTTCTACTGACGACACTAGGTACAAGAGGAGATGATACCAGAGAACAGAGAGACTGATGATCTCGATGTACCTATTGCCTTGAGGAAGCCTCATCGTAACTGTTCCTCTAGTTGCCCATATTTCCTTGGATCATATTTTTGAGGAGTATATGAGGTTTGTCTTGGGAGATGGCCACTTTGAAGTCTCGTGGTACCTGGAGTATTGTTTCTGCACCTCCAGGCGCCTCTGTTGTGGGGTGTAAATGGATTCTTGCAATGAAGCAATGAGTAGATGGCAGTGTGGATTACTGTAAGATAAGGCTTGTAGCACGAGGGTGTACTCAGATTTATGGGGTGGACTATCAAGACACCTTTTCTCTAGTAGCCAGACATCCGACATTGCACATTCTTCTATCAATTGTTTTGTCTCGGGACTGGATTCCATTCCAACTTGATGTGAAGAATACGTTTCTGTATGGAGATTTACATGAGGAGGTATATATGCAGCAAACACCATGGTTTGCTCTTGAGGGGGAGCCTCAGAAGGTTTATAAGCTCCACAAAACGATTTATGGCCTAAAGCAGAGTCCGAGAGCTAGGTACCATAAGCTATCAGAGTTGATAAGCACCAGGAGTTTGCGCGGTCCACTGCGGATCATTCACTTTTTGTTCAGAAGACACATGGAGGTACAATTGTTACTCTAGTGTATGTTGATGATATTATTATCACATGTTGTTGCGAAAAATGAATGACTTGATATTCATAGGACCTCTGGGTTCTCTTATATAGGAGAAAAACCCTTGGGTAAATAGCACGATAGGTACATGAAAAAATAAAAAATACTTAAATAACACCACACGATGAATATAAACTCAACTCCCCCTCAAGCTGGAGCATATATGTCTATCATGCTCAGCTTGGAACAACATCTTTGGAAAGGACCTCCGGGAAGAGCTTTGGTGAATATATCTACAGTCTGATCTTCAGTAAAAACATAAGAGGTAGATATGAAACCCTTCTGAATCATGTCTCTTGTATAATGACAACCCACTTATATATGTTTTGTACGCTCATGAAATGCAAGATTATTTGCAATAAATAGTGCTGCCTGATTATGACATAGAAGCTGCATAGGAAGAGGTACATCAACAACAACATCAGTCAGAACTGACCTGACCCACATCATCTCTGTGCATCCCTGAGCCATGGTCTTGCATTCGAACTCTGCACTAGATCTAGCAACTACAGTCTGCTCCTTACTTTTCCGTGACACAAGTGATTTGCCAACAAATAAAGCAAACCCAGAAGTGAACCCTTGTCCCTAGGACATCTTGCATAATCTGTGTCTGCATACGCTGTGATGTCAAGAGACTTGCCTCCGCTGAATAAAAGATCAGTACCTAGTAAAGACTTCAGATATCTCAAAATCATATAAACAACATTCATATGCACCTTCATTTGCTGCTTCATGAACTGACTCACCTTGCTAACAACAAAGCATATATCTGGTCTAGTGATGGTAGCATATAGGAGCTTCCCTACTAGTTCTTTGTATCTCCTCTTATCCATCTCCTCAGTATTATCATCACATAATCTCATACTTGGATCCACAGGAGTAGTAGCAGACTTATACCCTGTCATACCAGTTTCTAATAGAAGATCAATAACAAACTTCCTTTGGGTCATCACAAGACCATGCTGGTTCCTGGTGAATTCCAATCTAAGGAAGTATCTGAGATTGCCAAGATCCTTGATCACAAACTGCTGACGTAGGAACTCCTTGGTTGTCTGAATGCCCTGCTCATCATCACCAGTGACAATAATATCATCAACATAGACTAGAATGGCAATTGTACCTCTCTGTGTCTTCTGAACAAAAAGTGAGGGATCAACAGTGGATGAGTGAATCCCTGATGCTCTATCAATTCTAAAAGCTTATGGTACCAAGCTCTAGGAATCTGCTTCAGGCCGTAAATCACCTTGTGGAGCTTACACACCTTCTGAGACTCCCCCTCAGCAGCAAACCTTGGTGGTTGCTGCATATAAACTTCCTCCTGTAAATCTCCATATAGAAATGCATTATTCTCATCCAACTGAAAAGAGGCCATTCATGTGAAACAACCACTTGTAGGAGAATGCGCAATGTCGAGTATCTGGCTACTGGAGAGAAGGTATCTTGATAATCCACCCCATAAATCTGGGTGAATCCACATGCTACAACCTTTGCCTTGTAGCGATCCACACTGCCATCATCACGATGCTTAATTGTAAAGATCCATTTGCACCCAAAACCCGATGCACCTGGAGGAGCAGAAACAACACTCCAAGTACCACGAGACTACAAAGCGGCCATCTCCTCCTCCATAGCAAGTCGCCAACTGCTATCCTGTAAGGCCTCCTGATCTGTGCGCAGAAGTTTACCGAAGGCTTAGCTACATCTTTGTTCCTTCCAACACCTCTACTCCACCACCTTCGGCGATGGCTATGTCGCGAGGGAGAGGTGGCCAGTCTTCCTTTCGTGGATGTGGACCTCGTGGCCGAGGTCATTTTCGCCAACCATGCACTTTCTGCCATCGCATCGGTCACTCCGAGGATACACGCTATTCTAAGCATGGGTTTCCAGCATCGGGGTGTGTAACTGGGCATATTACATCACCATCGGCATCCACTTCAGATCATCGTTTTGAGGAGCTTGTGGCACGATTGCGCGATATTATGCCTCAACCATCTACAGATTCTCCAGGAGGATCTTCAGATATTGTTGCTTCAGCATCTACTAGTACTTCTGCCGCTGCTAGTACCTCAGGCAGTGCTTCTACTTTTCAATCCTGTCATGATCTATCAGATTGGATTATGGACTCCGATGCAAACCATCATCTTTGTCGCGACAGAGATAGACTTGAGTCATACAGAGACATTCCACCTGGACGCTCAGTGCTTATAGCTGATGTGACTCATTCCCCCATCATTGGACAGGGGGAGATTACCTTGTCACCGTCCATGCATTTACAGAATGTTCTATATACTTAGTTTTCCATGAATCTATTGTCAATTAGTCAGATTACGAAGGATTTGCACTATCACGCTATATTTAACCCATCTCTTATTTTTCAGGACATACTAACAGGCAGGGTGATTGGTTGTGGCTCTGAGCAGAATGGTCTCTATCGTCTGGTCCGGAATTCCTATGCTGGCGTCTCTTCCTACTCAGCCGGATCAGTCTCTCCGTACACCTGACATCTACGCTTTGGTCACCTCCCGCTTCAAAAGATGCATCATCTCTTGCCTCAGATCTCTCCAAGTTCATCGTTTCGATGTGAAGCCTGCCAGCTGGGAAAGCATCATCGAGCTAGCTTTCCTAGTTGTCAGTGTCGGAACAGTAGCTCCCCTTTTGAATTATTTCATGTTGATATTTGGTGTTCGAGTCGTGTTCCTGATCACCAGGGACACATGTCCTATCTTGTAGTAGTTGATGACTTCTCTCGTGTATCGTGGGTATTTCTTTAAAAGAATAAATCTGAAGCAGGAGATGTTATTAAAAACCTTATCATTGAAGTGCAGAATGTTTTTTTCCTCTTCTGTCAAATATGTTCGTACGGATAATGCGTTGGAGTTCTGCACTCGCTCTCTCTCCCACTTCTTTTCATCTAAAGGTATTATTCATCAAACCACATGTGCTTACACATCTCAACAGAATGGAGTGGCAAAGCGAAAATATCATCATCTTCTTGATATTACTCGAACCCTGCTTATCCAGAGTTGTGCGCCTATCACATTTTAGGGAGATGTTGTTCTTACGACATGCTACCTTGTCAATCGTATGCCGTCCTCTTTACTCGGTGAGAAAATTCTCATTCTGTTATTTTTCCAGAGAAGGAATTATTTTCTCTTACCCCTCGTGTCTTTGGTGCTGTTGCTTTTGTTCACCACTTGTCTCCTAGACTTGACAAACTCTCACCTAGAGCTGTCAAGTGTGTCTTTGTGAGCTACTCTCGGACTCAGAAGGGTTACCGTTGTTATGACCCTGTAAACATGAAATATTTTGTCAGTGCTGTTGTTACATTTTTTGAGTCTGTTATGTACTTCTCCCCTGCAGGTGACAGGTTGGCTTCTTCCACATCTAATGATGACGTCTATGTTCCTCCTCCTCCTAGCCCGAGTCTACCTTTGTCCATTCCTGTCCCAGTTGTCACGCCAACTCGTATCCATCGCCACCACCACTACCATAACCACCTATCCTATCATTACCTAAATTCTATACACGTCGGTCAGGTCCTGCTCAGGCTGCACATTGATCATCCATCACGCCTTAGGTATGTTAAGATGCTATTCCAACGATGGGTCGGATAGAGCGCCTGTGCAGGATACTTCATTGTAGGAGTGCGCACCATCGAGTATAGTGGATGATGATCTTGATGTCCCTATTGTTGTTCGAAAGTAGAAATAGACTTGCGCGTCTTATCCCCTTGCTTCTCAGGTTTCCTTTCATTGTCTCACAAGAGACTTCCAGAGATTTGCTGCTGCTTTGTCTTCTGTAGAGATACCACGGAATTATCAGGATGTTATGCTAGCGGTTGGCTATGGAAGAAGAAATGGCTGCTTTACAGTCCCGCGGTACATGGAGCTTCGTTACCGCTCCATCCGATGCATCTATTGTTAGCTGCAAATGGGTACTCACAATGAAGTACCATGCAGATGGGAGCCTTGACCAGTATACAAGGCATGACTAGTGGCGAGAGGCTTTACTCAAACATATAGTGTAGACTATTTGGATACATTCTCTCCAACGGCTCGTCATTCTACTCTTCGTATTCTTCTATCTGTTGTTGTGGTACGTGACTGGTCCATATTTCAACTTGATGTCAAGAATGCATTCTTGTATGGCGATTTGCAGGAAGAAGTCTACATGCAACAACCACCGGGGTTTGCTGCTGAGGAGGAGAATCATATGGTGTGAAGACTTCACAAGGCAATATATGGCCTTAAACAGAGCCCAAGGGCGTGGTTCCACAAGCTTTCCCACCTAATTGAACGTCAGGGATTCAAAAGATCAAATGTGGATCACTCGTTGTTCATTCAGAAGACTTCTAGAGGTACGATTGTCATCATGATACATGTTGATGATATTCTGGTTACAGGAGATGATGCTTACGGGATAGAGATGGCAAAAGAATTTTTGGGCCGTCAGTTTGTCACAAAGGATCTTGGTACCCTACGATACTTTCTGGGGCTGGAGTTTGCCAGGAATGCACAGGGTCTTGTGATGACCCAAAGGAAATATATTACAGATTTGCTGGTTGAAACGGGCATGATTGGATGTAGGCCATTGAGCACTCCTATGGATCCAAGTATGAAATTATATGACAACGATACTGAAGAGGTAGACAGGAGAAGATATAGAGAGATGGTGGGTAAGGTTCTTTACATCACTTTAACTCGACCCGATATTGCTTTTGCAGTAAGTCGAGTGAATCAATTTACGGAGCAACCAAGACAGGTACATATGTATGCTATATACATGATACTAAGGTATCTAAAGTCTTCTCTAGGATCAGGACTACTGTTTAGAAAGAACATGGATTTATCTATTTCGGCTTGTGCAGACGCAGACTATGCAGGATGTCCTAAGGATTGTAAGTCTACTTCAGGCTTTGCAGTTTTTGTGGGTAGCTTTTCTGGTTTCTTGGAAAAGCAAGAAACAAACTGTTGTGGGGAGCTTCCCGGAGAGCCAAATGCGAGCATAGGCATTATCTTGCTTCCAAGAAGCATTAGTCCCAGTCTTGTCCTCCGGCTCTGGATCTGTTAGATGTGCTCCTTGTTATGGCACTGCATCAGGGTGCAGAACTGCATGGACTACAACTCGTAGTTGGTCCCATCCATCTTTACGATGGGAGCCGGGCCTTTGAAGGCACCGGATGAAAAAACATCACCCTTGTTTTCTGACGTGGTAGCAAAGAAAACATCGAGATCAGGAACAAAACTAAGGAGTAGACTACTCTTAATGAGTCTACACAATCACATATAGAGGATTAATTATATTTCTAGATTTATACAACCATCCTCATCTCTTGTTGTTGTAAGCTAGGGCAGTGGTGCATGCAGATGCACGAAGATGCACGCAAGATGCACACAGATGCACGTAGGAGGCACACAGATGCACACATGTGCATAAAGGATGCACGCCGGTGCACACAGTTGCATACACACACTTAGGTGCACACAATGCGTATATGCACAGGTGTGTTGTGTGCGGATGCAATAACACATGTGCGCAGGGCCAGGTGCGCAACACAAGATGCGTGAGTCGGGGTGCCATACGCGATGCGGTCTGAGGCACGTCGTCGGCGCAACGGTTGGGCACAATGCTCGATGTGCACTGGAGCGAGGCAGGGGAGGGGGGCGACGCACATGCGGGAGCAAGGCATGAGAAGTGGGGGCGATGCATGCTCGGGAGCGAGGTAGGGGAGGTTTGGGGCAGCGTATGCGAAGGAGCGAGGCAGGGGAGGGGGGCAGCGCACACACGGGGGGTTGGGTGGGGGGCGAGGGAGGGGGAGATGGAGGCAGCACATGGAAGGGGGGGTAGGGTTAGGGTGGGATACAGGAACCCTGGTCTAGGACCGTTGCTCCTATACCATGTTGTGAAAAACGAATGACTTGATATTCATAGGACCTTTAGGTTCTCTTATATAGCTTGGGTAAATAGCACGATAGGTATATGCAGAAATAAAAAAATACATAAATAATACCACAAGATAATAATAATCTCAACACATGTGCTGATGACCATGGCATTCATGTTGCGAAGGAGTTCCTAGGTCAACAGTTTGTGACTAAGGATCTTGGTAGTCTTCGTTACTTCCTTGGATTAGAGTTCGTCAGGAACCAACGTGGTCTTGTGATGATCCAGAGGAAGTTTGTGACCGATCTTCTACTCGAGACAGGTATGATAGGGTGCAAGCTTGCTACTACCCCTATGGATCCTAACATGAGATTATATGATGACACTGAGGAGGTAGGTCAGAGGAGATACATGGATCTTGTTGGGAAGCTTCTCAATGCTACTATCACCATGCCAGACATATAAGCAAGGTGGGCCAGTTCAGGGAGCAACTCAGGAAGGTCCACATGGATGTTGTCTATATGATTCTGAGATATTTGAAGTCTTCACCAGATACTGATCTTATATTCAATAGAGGTACATCTCTTGAGGTGACATCTTGTGCATATGCATATTATGCAGGATGTCCTGGAGACGGGAAGTCTACTTCTGACTTTACGATTTTTGTTGGGAGCCCACTCGTGTCATGGAAACGCAAGAAGCAAACAATGGTTGCTAGATATAGTACAGAATCTGAGTACAGGGCCATGGCTCAAAGGAGCACATAGATAATGTGGTTAGATCTGTATTGACTGATCTTGCTGTTAAGGTACCTCTTCTCATGCAGCTTCTATGTTGCAGAAGTTTATTTCATGTTTTTATATCTTTTATCTATTTCCTTTTCTCTTTGTCTACCGTATGTAATTTTCCCATATATCTCTCCTTATATAAGAGAGCCTAGAGCTCAAGGAATAAAAAGATCTCTTATATTTCCCAACATGGTATCAGAGTGGCGGTCCTAGACCGGAGCTCTTATACCGAACCCTAACCTTAATCCCTCCACCCTTCAAGCATCCTGCCACTGTCGCGCAAGGCTCCTCATCGCCGCTCCGCCTTGCGGACCCCTCCTCCTCGGGCCCCTCCGGCTGTTGTTCCCTTCCTAAGAGGCCTTCCTCTTGCACCTCCATGTTGATGGGTTTGGTTGTGTAAGTCTACACATGCAACCAAACCTCGTCATGTTAGTGTAGACCAAAGTTTATCTCGTATACAACTCTAGTTGTCTCCAGTCATCATGTCAGAGAGCAAGGTAGAGATTCCCACCACAAGTACCTTCAGAGGTCCTGCACCTATTGTGAAGATGGATGGGTCAAACTACGAGTTATGGGAAATGCAGTTCATGAGCCTAATGAAATCGATGGGTAAGAAACATATTCTTACCGAGGGCGAGCTAACGGAGAAGACATGGTTGTATGCCTCATGGGAGGCTGATGACGCATAAGCTCATGTCTGGTTGTCTAGTACCTTGATTCCAGATATTGCTAATTATAGAGATATATGTTATTCTCTTTTGTACCATTTCGTATTTTCTTTTTTACTTTGGACTCTTGATGTATTTTACCCATAGGCTACTCTCCTATATAAGAGAGCCTAGAGCGTATGGAATAAATAACTCTCATTTTTCCCAACATGGTATCAAAGCGACGATCCTAGACCAGAGTTCTCAAACCAAACCCTAACCCTAGCCCCCATTCCAAGCCCTCCGTGCCGCCTCGGCCTCCTGCACAGTCCTAGGCCCCAGTGCGCCGCTACCTCAGTCTTCTATTATCATCATGTCAGATATCAAGGCAGATATCCCATCTACAGGCACCTTCAGAGGTCCTGCGCCTATTGTAAAGATGGACGGGTCAAATTACGAGCTGTGGGCAATGCAGTTTATGAGTATGATGAAGTCGACCGGTAAGAAGCACATTCTTACTGAGGAAGAGCCTGCTGAGAAGACTAGGGTCAACGCCTCATGGGAGGCAGATGATGCATATGCCAAGGTTTGACTATCGAGAACTCTGGCAATTGAGATTGCCAACGATATTCTCCATCAGCCCACTGCAAAAGCAATGTGAGATATTCTGGCTGCTACATATTCACAGGCAAAGAATGAGACGAAGATTCTGCAACTACAAGATGATATCTTCACAATCAAATAGAATGGCCGACCCTTACACTCATTATACACGTCTTTACGTGGAATGTTCGAGAAGCTCTACAGCTTCATGCCTCTCACAACCACTCCTGAGCAACAGAAGACGTACCAGAATGCCACTATGTTTGGCGTATTCCTGGCAGCCCTTGATCCAAAGTACGAGGCATCACGTTCTCAGATCTTGGAAGATTCCACTATTCCTCCGATATAGGAAGCATTTCATAGACAGAGTCGTATTACTGTTCCTTCATCCACTGCAAATCAGACCACCTCAGCCATGGCAGCGAATCGAGGTCGTTGAGGTCACCATCAGCTCTGTGGTCATGGACCTTGGGGTAGAGGGGGTCGTGTTCGGCCAACATGCACTTTTTGTCACCGGTCTGGGCATACTGATGAAACGTGCTATCCCAAACATGGTTTTCCTGCTTCTGCATGAGTAGCTGAACAGATTGAGCCCCCATCTGCTTTATCTCTAGATCAACGCTTTGATGACCTTGTTGCCCGTCTGAGGGGCATTATTCCTCCATCTAGCCCAGTTGCATCAGTACCTTCTTCTGATAGTTACTCCGATGTTGCTGCTTCTGCATCCACCAGTACCTCAGGTAACACATGCATTTACTCGCAGTAGTGGATCAGATACTTTAGAGTTGATTATGGACTCTGGTGCCACACATCATCTATGTGGTGATCAAGGCCTACTTACAGCCTACCAACAAGTCCCTCCAGGTCGTACTGTGGTTATTGCCAATGGGACACATTCTCCTATCACTGGTCAGGGGGAGATTAGCCTGACACCTTCTATGCACCTCAAGAACGTGCTACACGCACCTGATTTCTCTATGAATTTATTGTCCATTAGCCAACTTACAAAGGATTTACATTGTCGAGTAATTTTTGATCCATCTTCTCTCATTTTTAAGGATATCCTTACGGGCAACGTGATTGGGTGTGGCTATGAGCAATGCGGCCTATATCGTCGCAGTCGAACCCCTTATGCTGGAGCCTCCTCTCTACCTGCTGGATCTATGTCCCCATTCCTGTGACACTTACGCTTTGGACATCTACCGCTTCAGAAACTGTGTCATGTGTTACCCCAGGTTTCTCCTCACACGTCCATTCAATGTGAGGCTTGTTAGTTGAGAAAGCACCATTGGTCTAACTTTCCCAATCGTCAGAGTCAGAGTAGTACCTCCAAGTTTGAGTTGTTTCATGTCGATAAATGGGATCCTAGTCATGTTCCTGATCATTAGGGACACATGTTTTATATGATTATTGTGGATGATTTCTATCGTGTGTCTTGGGTCTTTTTGTTAAAGAATAAATCTGAAGCGGGGAATATTATCATAAATTTCATCAATGAAGTTTGTAATGTTTTTCTGCATCTGTAAAGATTGTGAGAAGTGATAATGCCTTGGAATTTTGTACTCATACTCTCTCTAATTATTTTTCAACTCAAAGGATTATCCATCAAACATCTTGTGCCTATACTTCCCAACAAAATGGGGTAGCAGAAAGGGAACATCGTCATTTACTTGATGTCACCATGTCGCTTCTCATACAGAATCATGCCCCTCATTCTTTATGGGGTGATGTTGTTCTAACGGCATGTTATCTCATTAATCGTACGCCGTCGTCTGTGTTAGGTGAGAAGATTCCTTTCTCCCTTGTTTTTCCAGAAAAAGAATGGTTCTCCCTCACTCATCGTGTGTTTGGCTCGGTAGCCTTTGTCCACCAGTTGTCTCCAGGTATTGACAAGCTCTCTCCTAGGGATGTTAAGTGTGTTTTTGTCGGGTACTCCAGAACACAAAAGGGGTACATGTGTTATGATCCATTGCGCAGGAGATATCTTGTTAGTGCTGATGTTACCTTTTTCGAGTCTGTTATGTACTTCTCTTCTACAGGTGATCAGTTGATATCCTCTGGCACTACTGAAGCTATATACATGCCACCACCCTCACCGCCTCCACCTCCACCATCACCACCTCCTGTTACCGTTCCTATTTCTCCATTGCCATTCCACTATACCCGTAGGCCTGCTTCTGCTCATGGTCACCGCTCAACATCTAGCTCGCCTGAGGTATGTTCTGAGAATATTATCATGATTGATGGATCTGACGATTTCCCTGAGCAGGATGCGTTACAGAGGCCAAATGAGGATGCAGGTAATTTGGATCTACCTATTGCACTTCGGAAGTAGAAGCGCAGCTGCGCGTCATATCCAATAGCATCCACTGTATCTTTTGATCGATTAACTGGAGAATTCAGGAGCTTTGTCATTGCACTATCGGCGGTGGATATTCCACGGAATTACCAAGATGCGTTGAAGGATAGTCGATGGCGTTTAGCCATGGAAGAAGAAATGGCTACTCTTCAGTCAAGAGGTACTTGGAGCCTTGTTATTGCACCTACTGATGTGTCTATTGTGAGCTGCAAGTGGGTCTTTACAGTTAAGCAGAATGCAGATAGCAGCATTGACAGATACAAGGCACATCTGGTTGCTCGTGGCTTTATACAGACATATGGGGTGGATTATCTTGATACATTCTCGCCGGTTGCTCGCCACTCCACCCTACGGATCCTCCTCTCTGTTGCGGTTACTTGTGATTGGCCACTATATCAATTAGATGTCAAGAATGCATTCTTATATGGTGACTTGCAGGAGGAAGTCTACATGCAACATCCACCTGATTTTGTTGTAGAGGGGGAGTGTTCTAAGATGTGTAGACTTCATAAGGCTATCTATGGCCTTAAGCAGAGCCCCAGAGCTTGGTTCCAGAAGCTCTCAACCCTGTTTGAAAAACAGGGGTACAAACGTTCCAATGCAGATCATTCCTTGTTCGTACAGAAGACACCTAGAGGTATTATTGCAATTATGGTGTATGTAGATGATATCTTGATTACAAGTGATGATGAACAGGGAATTTAGAGGGCGAAAGAAATGCTGGGTCGTGAATTTGTCACCAAGGACCTTGGAGTTCTTAGATAATTTCTGGGACTGGAATTCGCCAGAAATCCTCATGGGATGGTAATGACCTAGAGAAAATATGTCACTGACATGTTGAGTGAAACATGAATGCTTGGTTGCCGACCTGCCACTACACCCATGGATCCCAGTATGAAATTATATGATGATGACATTGGTGAGGTGGATAGGAGAAGATACAGAGAACAAGTGGGCAAGCTTCTCCATGTTACTATTACCAGACCCGATATCTCCTTTGATTTGAGTCGGGTGAGCCAGTTCATGAAGCAACCAGGTCAGGTATTTATGGATGCTATACATATGATACTCAGGTACCTTAAGTCATCTCCAGGTGCAGGTCTGTTGTTCAAGAAAGATAAGGAAATTACTATCTCAGCATGTGCAGATGCAGATTATGCAGGATGTCCTAAGGATAGGAATGTAACATCTGGAAATCTACACAAACCCGGACCCGATCCGATTTGGGTCCGGTTAACCCAATAAAGTTATCTGACAACATTAGATAACCTAAAACGATTAATTGGTCGTGAATCAAAAGTCGTTCGGGTGAAATCGATCAAAAATCGGTCGCATCGAATCGCGTGCCGTGAAAAGCCGCGATGCAAAATTCGGAAACCACAAAATGAACCGAAACCGTCATAATTTCCGATTCGGCGAAACAAGACCAACAGAATCGACCGTTCGTCAATCGGAGGTCGTTTGGTGTTTTAATTTCGCAAAATTCAACCATAAAACAAAATCGCGATATTGCGCGTCGCTCAAAAATATATCAATATTACACTCATTTGGTCGGTGTTCAGAGACGATCAAATCGAGATATTACGCGTCGAAATCCGAGTTCTGATGTACGCGAATAGTCAACTTTAAGTAAGTGATTAAAGAGAGAAAAAAATAATATAAAAATTTAATCAGAAAACAAACGGTAACAGACTGTTGTAAAAAAAAATTATTTGTTTGCTACAGTACTTTCCCAGAACAGCTGGTTGTCCCTGTTTCTCCACTTGGCCATAATATTTTCCACTTGTCTAATTAAGAGCACACATCTCCTCTTATAAATACCCCCAATTTCTTCTCAAAATTCCAGCCGTAGCTTCATGCAACAAGATCATCTCCAGCACCCTCCTTCTTCCCTTCCAAATTAGGAACAACAAATGGAGATCTACAGCTGCTCACGTTCAGAAATTCTTTCCTCTACATGCTCTTGTTCCCTATAGCAAAGTTGCTGCTACTGTTTTCTTCCTCAAATGAAGAAGCCAAAAAAAAGGTACCACCCTTATCTTCTCTTTTTCCTACTTTTCCCAACGGAGAGCTGCTGGTCCTCTGCTATTTGCTCCAGTTCTAACCAGCAACGGCTGGAACCCCAGCCAAGTGAGGTTCTATTGCACCCATTCCTTGCTTCTTCCTTGGACTCCTGCATGATGTTGTGCTGAAGATCCTATCTTGCATGCAAATCAAGGTACTTTCCTACACATCTATTGCTGCCATACATGTACGATTTCAACCCTTTTTCCGTGCTTCAATTATCCCTCCAATTTCGGATTTGTCACTGTTATGTGGCTATAAAAATCACACTTACAGTAATATTGTTTAGATATCCAACCAGATATTTAGTTGTTGCTAAGGTAAATGTCTATCAATTATTAAGACAACATTAAATTTAACTCAGGCATGATCTTGTTTAGGGACAGTGTGTCCAGAATGCATGCTTGAATCAGACCATCTATAAAAAAAAATTTCGGTACGATCTCTTCCTCCTTTTGCTGCCAATGCATGTATTCCTCCCATCTTAATCCAATACTGGGGTCTATGTAATTAACGATCTTGCCATCTACAAGTCGGGTAATATTCTACCTAATGGACTATTATTACTAGAATGGTCAGTGATAAATTTTATTTTTTTTCTCTTGGATTATGAGTAGCTATGGAAGGTGTTGTGTCTTCTGATTTGGACTAACGGGATTCCGTATAAGCTAGGAATTTCTGTTATATTGAATTGGTTATGCCATGGCTATTAGTGAATGGGGATTTAACACAAAGGGGAAAATATTCGTAGGGGCAATAGAGAAAGTGGAGAAGTCTGGTGATGCTCAAGGAATCATAGAAGTAGCATGTAATAGTTGGGTTAATGTGATTTTTTTATAGAAGTAGGCCATGTTGGTAGCGTATGCATAAATTTCTTGTGCTAGATATTGGATCATACAGTCTAATTATAATAAAAATTTTGATTTAATAACTGATGGAAATCTAGCTTTGTAGTTCATATTCCCTGTATCAAATTAGGCATGAAATTATACTCTTAGTTCAGTATAAGCTTTATCATGTGGGCATTTTATAATGACTCTCATTTGCCCCGTGTCTGCCCGTACTTTTATCGGCGAGTTATTTGGACATCTGGGCCTTCGTCTGGGAATTTAAATGTCATAATTGATGTTTACATTTAGCACATCGAAGCCATAGAATGTGTTACTGACCTTTCAATCAGGAAATGTTTATAGCCGCCACGGTAGTAGTGGAAATTCTGGAAAATGTGAGGGAAGTCTCTATCATGTGTTTAGTGCCATGGACTGAACTTTGTCCCCATTAGTTATGTGAAGTTGATATTAATCTCACCACTCATGTAAGTCCCAAATAATCAGACCTTATCATTTCTGTCGTGATGTAGTTTATTTAGCATTTCATCCATAAAGCCACATCAGAATAGACATTACAATAGTTTGGGTGACAAATGCATTTCAAACAATCCATTCAAGAACATTAATTAATTATGAAAGTCGCCTATGTCCAAATCTAGAGTTTTTGAAATACTCGATCCAAATGATCCTTACATCTCATTTTTAGGAAATGATCACTTCCTTTGGTAAATCCATATTTGTAAAATTTCATACCGATGAGATCAGTCATATATTCTTTTAATTTTGAACTATAATTCTTTCTCCAATATATATATATATATATATATAGAGGATAGGGAGTATGCACCCGGGTGCATGTAATTTTATATGCACTCGGCCCTATAGCTTCCACGTTTTTTTATTTTTTCGAAAAATACCCTCATGTATATTCATCTATATATCCCTTCTATATGTCATTCCAATTTCGTCAGAAACAGAGACTCCTACGCCCTCCATCCAGAAGTGGTCGATTAGAGCAATTCTGAGACCGTTAAAATTACATATTCTAGATGGAGGGCGTAGGAGTCTCTGTTTCTGATGAAATTGGAATGACATATAGGAGGTATATATAGATGAATATACATGGTGGTATTTTTCGAAAAATAAAAAAACGTGGAAGCTATAGGGCCGGGTGCATGTAAAATTACATGCACCCGGGTGCATACTCCCTATCCTCATATATATATATATATATATATATATATATATACTCATACACATAATTCTATAGTTATCAGCAAATTGATCACACATATTTCTATAGTTATAGACAAACTGAAGATGCCTTCAAAGGAAGTGCGTTGTTTCTTACTAGATTTAGATAATTAAAGACTTCAATCTTCCTGTTCATTATAATCGAGAAAGAGAGTATCATGTTTTTTTGATACTTTACTGTTTCATATCATGCGCAAGATTCAACTGCCTCGATGCAAAGGATTAATTGGACTTGATGGGGAAACGTACTGTGGTAACTATTGAAGGAAGTATTGACTTGGATAATTGATTGTTGAGATTTGGTAAATACTGATATATGTGCCGATCATGGTGAATCTTACACCTGACCGTGCGAGAGTGCGGTGACTCTCAACTGGGCGGAAGAAAGGAAGTCCAGTTTAGGTAGCGGTCGCCAAGTGCGCGGGTCTAGGATCCCAGTCCCTTTTCGTTTTTTTACGCGAGCTCGCAGTGTTTGTACGCCTCGTTGGGATCCAGACTTTAGACCAGTTCCGCTGACCCTGTCTTTTAGGATACCCAGGCGGGGGATCCTTGGTTTTCAGTTTTACATACGAGCTCGGTTGCCCGTTACCGGTCGGGTTGTTTTTCTAGAGCGACTTTTCCGGGAAGTCCCTCTCACCCGTCTCAGTGGCGTAGTTTGGGAGTAGACCTATCCCTCTATTGGATCGTCCTTCGAACTAGAGGGCGAGACAGAAGAGCCCTTTTGTTGGCTTCTTCACCGCTTGAGTTTTTCTTTCTCCAACAGACTTGACGATTCTACATCCAGATCATCCATGTCTACATCTATATCTACATCATCGAGAGTTACATCAGAGAGAGAGTTACAGTCAAGGTTTGGAGGAAATCACAATTAAAATTGAGATGATTGGGAGTGACTATAAGAAATCACAATTAAAATTGAGATGATTGGGAGTGACTATAATCTGTTTCGAAATCCTTATAAAAGATCACAAATTAAGATGAGTAAATGGAAGTGACTATAATCCGAAAAAAAAATCCATTAAGCTAGTGGACGTGTTGGGAACTTAGTTAGGATGCATTATACCACACCGCATGCCTACGGAGGCACCCCGACCCTAAGACATTCCCCAAGTCTTAGAGTCATAGTGTGGGGTTTCACACGAACCAAGACCACTAACTATCCACTAGACTTAAGAATTTAATAAATCATTATATCTTCTCATCTCATCTTTGCCATCATCAAAATCCACAAATATGATCTCTGAGCAATATAAGAATAAAATATACATACTTGTGATAAATTAGTTACCATTGAAATATGCTTATGCAGGAAATGTTGAGGTAATGGCTAGGAGCTTACTAAAAATTTGGAAACCTTTTACATTTGCAAGTAGAAATAAATTTTAATTTGAGTTGTTCCTACCTCTCTACTTGCTTGCTTTTGGTCACAATAAATGCCTATTGTTTTTATATAAGTGTTGAGCGCAAAATTCGAGGACGGAAATTAATTGATAAATGGGTCGTTGTTTATCCCCAAAATCCCGCGTCAACAAAAGATATTTTTTTATGATTTTTGCTACTTATTAACCTGTATAGTGGACATGGTCGAACTCAGGGAGGCTACAATTCCCGAGGGTTATTCAATTAATCAGAAACTAATTAAAAGAAAACAGGAATCTCAAAGGACAACTATCCTTGGTTTTTGTGATTTTTTTATTTATTTTTTATTTTTTTATTTTTTTATTTCTAATTTTTTTATATTTTATGATTTTCAAATTTTTAGTGATTTCGATTTTGCAATTTTTTATTTTCAAAAATAACATGATGCAATATTCACAAGATTAAAAATACGCACACCAACTCTTTTTGTAATTTTTCAATTGGACAAAAATACTCAGAAAAATATAAAGAAAATATTTTTGGGTTTTAAAAGTTTTGAAATATTTTTGAGAATTTTTGTAGATTTTCAGATGTTTTTGTATTTTTCTAAAAATCAAACAGTGAGAAAATAAGAAAATGTGCACAGCCTAGAGTAATTTGTAATTTAAAAATATTTTAAATGCCCAAAACTCATGGCAATTATTTTTAAGACAAACTAGAAACCATTATCTACAAACAGGAATTTAAATCACAATTTTTCGATTTTTGTAGAATTTATTATGATTTTTTGAAGATTTTTGATGTTTTTCAATTTTTTTGGGTTTTATAAATAATTAATGTGTGAAAAGTGGTCAGAAATTAAAAGACAACGAAATACAACTATTATAATTTTTTTAGAATTTGTTTTGAGCTATTTTCGATTTTTTTTATGAATTTTTGAATTTCAAGAAGACAAAAAAACACTGTTTTTTATTTTTTAATACTACTAAATGAAGGCAAAATGCAATGGAAAATTTATGCTAATAAAAAAATTTACATGAGAAGCTTAGCACAATTTTCTCAAAATTTTTGAAGCATGAGAAACATTTATTTAATCATAAAGATCAAGCAAGTTCAATTGTTCTGCAGTCCAGGGACTAAAATGCCAATATTCAATGTTTTGCATAAAATAAATAACAAAGATAAATCACAGATGAGAATGTGCAATTTTACCAATTTATCATGTGCAGTGCATGTGCCTTGGAGCTCTGGCAGAGACTTCTTTGAAATTCTTGTGAAACTTGGGGCGCAACTGTAATTTTCCCTTTTTATTTTTAATCAAAACTCCAAAAGGAAGCCTTAGGGCTTTCCTTCGTTTCTTGCAGATGAAGCCAACAGGGGGGGCAAGGGGGCACCCGCCGCCTCCCTCCTCTCCTCTTCTTCCTCGCGCGCGGGATGGTCGGTGTTGGAGCGTCGTGCGCTCAAGCGGGATGGCGGAGAGATGCCGCCTCGCGTGGCTGGATTGCAGAGAGGAAGGTGCGGGGCACGGCAAGCCTGCTGGAGGGGTGCCGCGCCGCGGCTGCGCGCTGTGGAGGGCGCGTGGCTGAAGACCTTGGCCTGAGGTGGCGCTCGGATGAGAGGCGCGGGAGGCTGCTGGAGGCGCCTGGGCGGTGGCGGGCTGAAGGGTCGCCGAGGTGATACGGGGCGCGGCAACAGAAGCGCATGGGAGGCGCGTGTCGCGCGCGCACGGGTCCGCGCATGGCTGCGCGACTGGAAGCGCGGAGGACGACGCGTTGGCGAGAGTGCTGATGGCGGTGGAGCTTCAGGAGGAGGGGCGGCGATGCCTGGGGGCAGCCGTCCCTCGTTGGTTTTTTTTATTTTTTTTTGTTTTTTTTGTATGCAATGTAAACAGTGAATGAGAAAACCTTTTTTTATTTTATTTATTTATTTATTTTTTTTTGCAAATCCAGAAACAGAAATAGAAAGGATAAAATTTTTTATTTTTATCTTTTTATAATTTTTTTAATCTTTTTAATGTTCCTCTGCAAAACAAATGTTAGAGATAGATGAATTTTTTTATTTATCCTACAAAACAAACGTTAGAGACCAACAAGGAACAAAAATTTTATTCTTTTTATTTATTTACAAATCGGAAAATGAACGGGGATTCGGCGAACGTGAAAGGATCGAATCCGACTCTCCGGCCACCGTACGCGGGAGTCAAATTCCTAAGTAGTACCTGGGAATTACTTAAATACCCAGGTACTACTTAATGTTTTTTTACTTAAAAACTACAGTGGTGTCGCATGTTGAACATGCGACACCCCTTAAGTTTTTTTTACCCAGGAACTATGTCGGTGACGCATGTTGGATATGCGCTATAGATAACGCATATTCAACATGCGATATTAAGCCTAAATAAGCCCCGCGCCCAGCGGCCTTTCCATTTCCCGACCCTTGCCCTCTTCGTTCTCCAGCACCCCAGCCGCCTCCGACGCCAACCTCAGCACCCGCATCTTGAGATCTCCTCCTCTCTCAAAAACCCCCTTTTTGGTCACTCCTAGCCCCGCGGAACACTCCTTTTCCGTGTTTTCACTGATTGGCACCGTCCTAGGCGTCCCCGCTTCTCATTAGGGTTAATCACTTGTTGCGAACAATTGGACTTGGTAAAACGTTTTCTTTAGTTATTGTTTGTATCATATGCATGTTATTTCATTTCTCGAATGTATGACGTTTGCTTGTACGTTGTGTCACGTATTAGGTTAGAATGGAGCAGTTGTATTGTATGTGTCATTTGAGTAGTACACTCGGGTGCGGATCGTCAACCAACGTGAGGGGGTTTGTGTTGACTCCTAATATGACGTTCGATGAGATGTTGAACTTGGTTTACCGTAAGTTCAACTTGGATGTTGACAGTCAAAAAATCCGATTATTACATCGCATCCCTCGAGGCCCAGGGGAGGAACCGTCATTTTCATCTATTGTCGATGATGATGATGTGCAGGCAGTTCTTGTGTACGCTCGGACCATTGGGAAATCAATGCCTACCGATATTTATGTTGAAGATGTATCTGTGAGCGAAGTCCCCACTGTTATGACTAACAAGGGACCGTCTGGAGTCCCGAGCACACAAACAGCAGTTGTCCGCAGCACGCCACCAAGAAATGTCCCAACCATGGGACCCTACTTTGATACGGATGCGCCTGTAACGCAGCCAAACACGGTTCAGGATTTGGGCTTGAGTGAGCCGTTGCTGCGAGAGGTTAACCGGATGGATCAGGATTTCATCCCTTGGGGGACCGATGATGACCTGGAAGAAGGTAGCGAAGATGTCGAAGATGATACGATGGACGAGGAGCTCCCAACTGATGAACAAACCACGCATACTATTACACCCCGTATACCCTTTTTTGGGGTTAGAGGGTCAAATACTCGTTCAACATATGAAGACGACATTCGAAGCAAGTCTAGACTTGATGGTGTTGCTGACGAAATCCGCAAGGGTAGGACTTTCAAATGTAGGGAGGATTTGGTTTACGCTGTGAAGAAGTTCCACGTTCTATCACATTATGACTTCATTGTCAAGGAATCCACCAGCTTGATATGGTCGGTTTTTTGTACGCAGAGATCAAATGGTTGCGTTTGGTATTTACGAGGACATTTCAGAAAATTTGATGGACTGTGGGTGATCTCCAAGGTTGTTGGGGCACACACTTGTATAAACCCAACAGTTAATCAGGATCACCCTCAGTTGGACTACAAATTCATGTCCAGATCATTGTTAACTCTTGTTAGGGATGACCCTAATGTTCGTGTATCAAGTTGTAGAGCTCAAATCCACGAGATGTACAACTATTGGGTTTCAAGGAAAAGGGCTTGGGATGCTCGAAGGAAGGCCATTGGAATCGTATTTGGTGACCGGAAGAAGTCATACGCTGAAATGCCTTTTCTTTTGCATGCAATGAAGGCTGCTATTCCAGGGACTGAAATTGATATTGAATACAGCGGCCATCCTGATCCTCGGAAACCTCTCTGCCGCAGATTTGAACGATGCTTTTGGGCATTTGGTCCTTCCATTGAAGCATTCAAATATTGTCGGCCTCTGATTAGTGTTGACGGGACACATTTGAACGGGAAGTACAAACAAAAACTGCTCATTGCTTGCGGTGTTGACGGGGATAAACATATTGTTCCCCTTGCATTTGGGATCGTCGACGAGGAATCCTTGTCGTCATGGAAGTGGTTTCTTTCGTTGGTACGTGTAAGGGTAATCGGCATGCGAGCTGGACCAATATGTATCATCTCTAACAGGCATTCTGGTATAAAAGCCGCTATGAAAGATGCTGACGTCGATTTATTAGAACCCTTTGCATATTGGCGGTTTTGTACGAGGCACGTCGCGAGCAACTTCAATAGCGTCTTTAAAAATGGCTCCATGAAAGCTCTGGTGCAAGCCGCAGCATTACATACGACACCTAGAAAGTTCGCGTACTTCATGAGGAAATTACAAGAGTGGAATAATGGAGCAGCTAGATGGTTTTCAACTCATGATTGTCGTCGTGAGCAATGGACCTTGGCCTATGACGGTGGGTATAGGTTTGGTCAGATGACTACAAATCTGAGCGAAAGCTACAATGCAGTTCTTAAAGATGCCCGTTGCTTGCCAATCTCTACGTTAATTGAGAAGACCTTTTATAATTGTGTGTCATACTTCATTCAGCATTTTGAAGAAGCAAGCGCAGCCATTGCTGTTGGTCGAAAATTCACGCATTACGCATCCACAGAGTTGACCCGTTGGACTGCAGCTGCGAATGGGCACACAGTAACTCAGGTACAAGTACAACCAGAAATATTATTCGAGGTGTCTACCAGGGCTCGACGGACGTCTACTGGTATTCGCGGGCGCAAACAATACACGGTAAATTTGCTACAAAGGAAATGCACTTGCAATAAGTGGCAAATATATCGTATCCCATGTTCCCACGCCATTGCAGTCATTTCAAAGCGTCGGGCTGCAGTGGATTCCTATGTTGGGGAGTGGTACACCTGGGAGAAACAGTTGCAGATTTATGGAGGGCAATTTTTTCCCATCGGTGATCGTGAAACATGGGCTCCCCTCGAATATCCTGAGTTACGACCGGACCCAAAGCGTAAACGCGGTAAAGGTCGTCCACGTACAACAAGAATACATAATGAAATGGATGTTAGAGATGTGATTCGGCAAAATACTTGTTCCTATTGTGGGATATTGGGTCACACACACCGTGGGTGTCCCAACAAAACCGCAAGGGATTCTCAAGCATCCACATCAAATGCGCCGACGGCGACCAGGAATAAGAATAAATGTGGAAATTGTGGTGGCCAAGGTCACAACCGACGTAAATGTCCAAGTTCGAGTAAGTGTGCTTCCCTCGTATATTATAAATTTTCATTGTGGTAAATACTTGTTGATTTTGTCGGATATTGTTTTTTTAGATTGTATTGTGTAACATTGAATATTGTATTTTTCAGATGGATCCCGGCCCAGTTGATCCTTCAGTTTTGCACCTTCAGGAGCGACATCGTTCACGTCGAGTTTGGGCTGGCGGTGTAAGTAATTATAATTTCTTCCTTCCTTCAATTTTTTTTCCTAACAATTTTCTTGTAGGAATCTTCGTGGTTGCGTTGCCGACGACGAGAGACCCATGTACGTCGGATCCCTTTGGATGACCGGCTACTGCCTTACGTAGTCGAAGCAGGATTTGGATGCATCTCAGAGCTTGAGTTCGTTACCCTGGATTGGCATCTGGTGACAGCGTTAGTTGAACGGTGGAGACCCGAGACACACACCTTCCACATGCCTAGTGGGGAGATTACTATCACCTTGCAGGATGTTGCATTCATCATGGGGCTGTGAATTGATGTGCCTGCGTTACTGGGGAGACAACACCTGGAGCGACATGGGCAGATACATGCGAGGAATTGTTGGGCGTTAGGCCACTGCCCGCAGACATAGTTGGCAGCAGGGTGTCAGCTAGCTGGCTGTCCACCAATTTTTCAGAGTTGGCTGAGGATGCAGACGAGCTAGTCGTACAGAGACACGCTCGAGCATACATTTTACGGTTGCTTGGTGGAGTCCTATTCACGGACAAGTCTGGGTCCTTGGTTTCACTTATCGCTCTACCACATCTACAGGATTTCGAGTTTTCTGGGACACTGAGCTGGGGATCAGCCGTACTTGCATACCTTTACAGGCACCTATGTTTAGCAGCAGACATGGCGACCGAGGAGATTGGAGGCTCGGTCATACTCCTTCAGCTATGAGCATGGGAGCATTTCCCCCACATTGCTCCCGTTGTTAGGGACAACAGAGAATGATACGGGCGCCCGTTAGGAGTCCGCTGGGCAACGGCGTTTGCCCATCGTAGACAGCCCACACACGTGGTGAGACCCTATAGGGATGCTTTTGACATGCAATCACCCGACCAGGTAATTTTACATTCACAAATTTTTCCTATATCAACAAAAGAAATACTAATTGTAATACAATTTTTGCATTCAGGTATTTTGGACTCCCTATACCGATGAGATCCGCGCCCATCTCCCAGCCAACTCTCTTGAAGGCGAACACATTTGGAGAGCGGAAGTGCCTTTGATATACTTCCACATTGTGGAGTATTACTACCCAGATCGTTTCAAGAGACAATTTGGGGGTCTTCAAGATATTCCAATGCGTTGCTCCACCTTTCAAGAACTTCACGCTATCGATTTGAGGGGGAAAGTACATGTAGATTGGAGGGCAAAACACAGCTTGCATATTGCCCGGTGGGATGAGCGGGAAGTTAGAATTATTCGCATCGATCGGTCCAGAGGGGTATTCGCGACGCCCGCATACGAGCAATGGTATCGGACCATTACTCGAAGATTTGTTGGACGTTTGGGTGCAACTCTGGCAAGCAACGTAAGTACTCGAACTATAATTTTTTTGGTAAATTAATTAAGAAAATTGTTTCATATTTACATCTATGTCTTTTCCTTGAATGCAGCTCGCTTTGTGGAGCCGTGTCCACGACATTGGACACAAGGAATGCCGCGAGATTGCGGCACAAGCGAAGGCGGAAATGATGGAGTGGCTGTCATTACAATTTGCAGATGCGGTCACGTTACATGACGAGCGTGCAGATGTGGCTAGGGAGGAGGCAAGGCGAGGAAGGGCAAGAGGACAGAGAAGAGGAAGAGGTCGAGGTAGGGCGCGTGAACAAGTCGCGGAACCCATGGACTACGAAGAAGCCGCTGCGGAAGATGAAGTCATTGCGCAAGGAGACTACTTCACACCTGCCACCGAGCGACCACGAGAGGACTTGCCAACGCCTCAGGCACCGTTGAGGCATGGATTGGACGCTAGCCAGACACGGCCAACTTACTGCACACTAACGCCGCCGTCGATGCCAACGTTCGAGGAAGATGTGCCAGGACCCTCTCAAATCCACATGATAGACGAAGCGAACCGTCTATTACCGTTCCATCCTCCAGATTCTACGATTACATACCAGCGGAGGAAAAAACGTTGACTTGTAATCATTGTAATTTTTAATATGATGCAAAAAATGTAATGTATATTCATGAACAAGTCTACTTAAAGTAAAGATTTGGAATGTCTTCTTTGGGTCATACATCTTTCATTAGAAACATTTGATGTTTGCAATGTCTGGAATGTTTGCAATGTCTGGAATGTTTGCAATGTCTGGAATGTTTGCAAAAAGATGTCTATTTACATTAGAAACATGGAATTGGCATGCTTTTTCAAGGGTTTTTAGAAACATGAAATCCCATAGCCCACACCTGGCCAGCCATTTTCGAGGGAAAATTCCTGTAAGGATGACGCATATTGAAAATGCGTTACATGTTGAAATTTCAAAGCCCCCACCTAGCCAGCCATTTTCAAGGAGATTTTCCTGTAAGGATGACGCATATTGAAAATGCGTTATCAGTATACTCTACAGGCTATCGGACCATTGGACCAGACGAGTCATTTTCGAGGGAAATTCCCTGGAAAAATGTTGCATATACAACATGCGATACCTCTACAGAACATTTCGAGACCAGGTATCTTCGAGGGGAATTCCCTGGATATATGTCGCATGTTGAATATGCGTTATCTATAGCGCATATCCAACATGCGTCACCGACGTAGTTCCTGGGTAAAAAAAACTTAAGGGGTGTCGCATGTTCAACATGCGACACCTCTGTAGTTTTTAAGTAAAAAAAACATTAAGTAGTACCTGGGTATTTAAGTAATTCCCAGGTACTACTTAGGAATTCGACTCCGTACGCAGTCGGAGTTGAGAGATCGTGGGAGATAGAATTCGAAGGCGTAGAGATCGAGAAATTGAGATGAAAATCAAGTCGGTGGTGGAATAAATCGTGGTGGATTTTCTTAAGATCTAGAAGAACAAAATGACGATAAAAAAATGTGATAAACTACACTACGATTAAACTAAGATAAAATGCGAAAAAATGCGGATCTCACCTTAGGAGCGGAAAATGGACCATGATCGCCTCAACAAGGCCGACTCGCTGTCACCGGACGGCTTGGAGGCTAGGCAACTTCCTCGACGAAATTTCTCTCGGAGATCGGGCTCCTCTCTCTAAAGATTGATCAGGTTGGAATGAGGGAGATGGAGCCATATAAATAGAAAAGAGAGACATTTGAATTTTTGAATTTTTGGATAAGAAGATAAGAGATGAATTTTTAAATTTTTTTGGTGGAAGAGATAACATGAGAGATAAAATAGAAAGATAAAATTATTTACAAAATTATCTAATTTTTTTGAATTTTCGTCACTTTATTTATTGGAATTTGAAAATATTATTTTTTTTTATGATGGTTGGTTAAAAATTGCAACTATATACATATACTATACACATATATGGTATTATATACAAGGGTAAATGATGAAATTAGCCTCTTTTTTTGTTTTAAGAATGTTAATATTTTTTTATTTTTTTTGTTTTATTTTTGTTTTAAGTACTTAGTAAAAATATTTACAAATATACAAGTACAATATGTACAAAATACAAGGGAAAATTGCACAAACCACCCCAGAAAACCGACTTTTCAACCGTAACTCCAAAAATTATGAAATCATAGCCATTTTGAAGATAATTTAATTTAGAATTCAATGGAAGTGAAATTGGTTCAATTTGATATTATATGGAGCCAGAATTAATCTTCAAATTAGTGCTTAGTGGCTTTTTCCAAGTGTGGCTACTTTTATTCTGTACATGATTTAATTTTGCAATCATTTTTATTATTTAGGACACATTTTTATTTACAACTTTGGTTTTGAATGTTATTTGATTTGGGGTCAATTAAGGTACAAATAAATTAATGTCAATTTTATACAGATATACACAAAATAAGTGAGAAACACATTTTTTTGGATTTTCTGGTTGAGCACCCTATCTCCCCCTACTTTATTCCTGGTCGATCAGGTCAAGTCTTGACCTTCTCTCGGGGTTCGGGTCATCCTGTATACAGTCTTCCCTTTTTTATTTTCTTTTCTTTATTTTTCCTCTCTTTCTTTTTTTATTTATTTATTTTAGGTTAAAATTAGTAAGAAATGTACAATGTTTACACACAAATGCAAGTTAGTAAGAATATGGAGTTAGCGTTATATGCAGGTGTTTTATAAGGGATTTTAAGCTAAAATAAATGAATAAAGATGACGAATCGCAGATTCATCATCCCCCTATGCTTTACCTTTGCTAGTCCCTTAGCAAACACTTATTTGAAAGAATAAGTGAAGAAGAAAAAGAAAGGGAAAAATAAAGAAAGTAGGACAATATTGAGTATTAAACTTATCTTCATGAAATTGTAGTTTGGAGCTCTATCGGACCTTTGGATTATTTGTGTCGGAACTTCTGTGAGACTTAGAATTTTAAAACCAACATCCTTCAAGTTCTACACATCATTGTCACAGTTTTGTCCTAGAAGTCATCTTAGATCGATCATCTTCCCAAAGCATACCCTATGAACATTGAATAATCGACTCATGTGTGTGAAAATTTTTAGCTCTTCCCATCCAGAATGTCGGACTACCACGCAAATCTCCTCTCCAATAACTCGTCCTCGGGGAGTCAGGTATTTCCTTCTAAGGTCTGTCGTGCTGTGTTCACAATCGAATTGGGGGAGAAGTTAGAAGAATGAGAAAAGAACTGGAGGGTGGTTTAGTGTAGTCACCTCTCCTTGTGAAGCTGGCCAGTGTAGCCGAGTCTCCACCGAGATCTGCAGGTTTTCTTGAAGCATGGACCTTTTTGGTCAGATATTTATTTGGTAGTAGCTTCTTTGTATTTGGAGTTTTGGTGGTTCTGCTAAGATCTTGTTGTGCCCCTACGGATATAGAATCTTTTTTTTCCGTACATGTTTTGGGGTCTTAGAAAAAATTGTGCCCAGCCGTCCATCCCTTTTCCGAAGTTTTATTTCAACCCGTACTCCGGTCTTTAGATTTCCACGCTACCAGAAAAGAAACTCATATAGTCTTCCAACATCCCATCAGAGTTGAGCTAAGTGCATAGTGCGGGAGTACAAATTAATTCGCTATTCCAGAGTTGTACCCAGAATGAAGAGACCAGTTTAGACACTAAGAGTCAAATGCTGCACATTGTCATGTGGAACTCAAAGAATTAAGTCAAAGACCTGAAGAAAGAACCATTTTTTTAAACAATTTTCTAATTTTGAACTTTTTATGGATTTTTGGAGAAAAATGCAGACGTGAAAGAAAGTTTTTTTAATGCAATTTTTTATGATTTTTGGTTTTGTAGTTTTTTTTAAAAGGAGAAAGGGTTAGTAATATATACAAGTATATACAAGAGACTTTTTTTTGTTTTTTTTTGTGTGTTTTTTTTGTGTGTTTTTTTTTGTTTTTTTTTGTTTGTTTTTTTTGTGTTTTTTTTCTCTCTCTCTCTCTTCCCATTTTTTTGTTTTGTTTTTTGTGTGTTTTTTTGTTTTTGTTTTTGTGTTTTTTTTGTGTTTTTTTTTGTTTTATTTTTTTTGTTTTCTTCTTTTTTTGTTTTGTTTTGTTTTTTTTGTTTTGTTTTTTTTTTGTTTGTTTGTTTTTGTTTGTTTTTTTTTTGTTATTATTTTTTTTGTTTTTTTTACACACGTGGATTTACAAAATATACACATAACCCCTCAAATAAATGTATTTAAAAGTACGAGTTATGTCTAAAGTATATATACAATATATACGACACCCCCTATACTTAGCTCGAACTATGTCCTCATAGTGATCAGAGAGCGACAAAGGAAGACATAACTCGTGCTAAGCAAAGAGAGGTGAAAAGACTCCTATGCTACAACGACTCAAAGAAAAGATAAAGAGAAGTTGATGATCCCCCCCCTATACTTAGGATCAAGTAATCCTAAGTATAGTGGAATGTACAAAGGGGAAAACCGATGAAGAGAATGTACAGACTCACAAAGACACGATATGAACAACATCACCCCCCCTATACTTAGGGTAGAGTATCCCTAAGTATAGGCAACAACAACAAGGGTGATAAACAAGACGAATATGAACAACACAAATCCTTCACCCCCCTATACTTAGGATAAAGCACATCCTAAGTATAGCATATATACACACACACACGGAAAAGGGGTGAATGATAAAACGGGAGAAGACAGAGTGAAACGAAAGGATATACAAGAGGTGTTGAGCTTATGTATCGGACGCAAAGGTGGAATCAAAAGATCATCGTCCGATACCAAAGATATAGAATCCACAACGGACAGGAATGTATCATGATCTAGATATGGCTTCAGCAACTGCCCGTTCACAACAAATGGCTGTACGTCAGATGACAACCCAGATATAATAATACTCCCATTGTCACGCACAGCTCTCACGATGAACGGTCCTGACCACTTGCTTTTCAATTTTCCTGGGAATAACTTGAACTTAGCGTCAAATAACCAAACTTTCTGGTTAGGGGAGAAAGTCTTTCTTCGAATGTGTTTATCATGCCGGCGCTTGACTTTCTCCTTATACATAAGTGAATTATCATATGCAAAGTCTCGGAATTCCAGTAATTTATTCAAATCCAACTTCCTGTTCTTTCCTCCTTTCTCATAATCTAAATTGCATACACGGAGTGCCCATAAAGATTTGTGAATTAATTCCACTGGCAGGTGGCAAGGCTTTCCATATACCAATCTGTAGGGAGACATACCCAAAGGAAACTTGTACGCCGTCCGATAAGCCCATAGAACTGAATCAAGCATCTGGGACCAGTTCTTCCTATCTGGACGTACAAGTTTTTGCAATATCGTTTTGATCTCTCTATTTGAAATTTCTGCCAAGCCATTAGTCTGAGGGTGGTAAGGAGACGCAACTCTGTGCTCAATAGCGTACTCCTTCACAAGCTTCTTTACATCTCTATTAATGAAATGGCTTCCCCCATCTGAAATCAATATTTTAGGAATACCGAACCGCGCAATAATATGGTCCTTGAGAAAGGAACACACCGTACGACTATCTGCGGTTCGGGTGGGGATAGCCTCCACCCATCGACTAACATAATCCACGACGAGCAGGATGTACTGAAATCCCTGACTGACAGGAAATGGGCCCATGAAGTCTATGCCCCAAGCATCAAAAACATCAAAAATCTGTATATATCTTAGGGGCATGGTATCTTTGGAACCAACTGTTCCTCCCATTTTCTGACAATCAATACAACCTCGAACATACTCTGTAGCATCCTTAAACAATGTGGGCCACCATAGGCCACTCTGTAAAACCTTTGTTGTCGTGCGTTTCCCAGAATGATGCCCACCAGATTCTAGCTTGTGACAGTGCTCATGTACACTGGTGTGTTCCCCCTGAGGAATGCACCTTCTCTAGATACAATCCGCACCCTCACGAAATAGGTACGGATCCTCCCACTGGTAATAATGAATCTCTAACAGAAATCTGTCTACCTTGTACTTCGGCCAATCTTGTGGAACTTTCTTGGAGACAAGATAGTTCACAATATCAGCATACCATGGAAGCGAGTCCACAGATAAAATGGACTCATCTGGAAAAGTTTCAGAAATAGGAATCATGTTCTGCTCAGAAGTCTCTGTGTCTGTGATACGGGAAAGGTGATCTGCCACAACATTTTTCACTCCAGGTTTATCTCGTATCTCTAAATCAAATTCCTGGAGAAGAAGGATCCATCTGATAAGGCGTGGTTTAGCATCCTTCTTTGCCTGTAAGTATCGTATGGCAGTGTGATCCGTGTATATAATCACGTGTGAACCAATGAGGTAAGATCTGAACTTTTCTAGACCAAATACAACTGCTAACATCTCCTTCTCTGTAACTGTATAATTCCGTTGTGCTTCATCCAGAGTCTTGCTAGCATAGTGTATAGCAAATGGTACCCCATCCCTTCTCTGTCCTAAGACTGCTCCAACTGCGAAATCTGATGCATCCGTCATGATCTCAAAGGGAAGAGACCAATAAGGTGGCTGTAAGATAGGAGCACTAGTAACCATTTCTTTCATCTGATTGAATGCAAGGAGAACTTTCTCATCGACAATAAAATCAGTCTCCTTACACAAAAGCTCCGTCAAAGGTCTGGCGATTTTGCTGAAGTCCTTTATGAATCGCCTATAGAATCCTACGTGTCCCAAAAATGACCTCAACTGCTTCAAATTCTGCGGTGGCTCTAACTTGGAAATCACATCAATCTTAGCCGGGTCAACCTCCATACCATGTTTGGAGATGACATGGCCCAATACAATCCCATTAGTCACCATAAAGTGACTCTCCTCCCACGAGAGCACTAGGTTTACCTCACAACAACGTTGAAGAACTTGGTCTAAATGAGCAAGACATGTGTCAAAACTATCCCCGTAGACCGAGAAATCGTCCATGAAGACTTCAAGAAAATTACCCACCATGTCGGCGAAAACGGCCAACATACATCTTTGAAATGTAGCGGGGGCGTTACACAATCCAAAGGGCATCCGTCTAAAGGCGTAAGTGCCAAACGGACAAGTGAAAGTAGTTTTCTCCTGATCCTCAGGAGCGATAGCAACTTGGTTGTATCCCGAGTACCCATCCAAGAAGCAAAAGAACTCTTTCCCTGCCAACCTCTCAATAATCTGATCAATAAAGGGAAGTGGAAAGTGATCCTTCTTGGTAGCTGAGTTCAGGCGTCGGTAATCTACACAGATACGCCATGAAGTAGGTACCCGGGTCGGAATCTCCTCACCACGGTCATTCTTTACGATCGTAATCCCAGATTTCTTTGGGACCACATGTAAAGGGCTGACCCATTTGGAATCCGAAATGGGATATATAAAACCAGCATCACACCATTTCTTGATCTCCTTCATGACAACCTCCCTTAGATTTGGATTTAGACGGTGCTGGCATTCACGGGAGGGTTTGCAATCATCCTCTAGGTAGATATGATGCGAGCACAATGCTGGATTGATCCCATGGAGATCCGAGATATTCCATCCTATGGCCTTGCGGTTTCTCTCAAGAACCTCTAGCACGCGAGATTCTTGTTCAACGGTCAACTGCGAGCTGAGGATGACCGGAAACATTTGGGAGGGCCCACAAGGAAGGCATATTTCAACGTTGATGGTAAAACCTTGAGCTCAGGTGGGGTCTGAATCGTCTCTGTGATAACCTCTGCTACTGTACTGATAGACGGTATGTGATCTATGCTCTGTAGACTATCCACCTTGGCTATCGATGGCTCAGCAAATAGAATATCTGATAGATCTGCGATGAATGATCTTTGCTCAGAGAGGAATGACTCATCAGGATGTTCAATATTATTATCAACGAACTGCTCAGATATCTCAGCAATAATCTCAGAAAGATGTCTCTCATCTGTGCATAAATCAGGAAATTCAATGAATGGCTCAGATATCTGGACCTCAGAACTCTGCTCAAACTGCTCATCGGCAACTATCTCAATTGGACCACCAAGGGAGCTCATATCGACTGTGCTTTCCAGAGAGTCCTTTTGGGGAAAAGACTCCTGTGTATCTATAAAATCCGTGAAAAGGTCTGACTCTTTGAATTCAGCAAGAAAATCACAGTCATCTGGTTCTGATATTGCTTTCTCTGTATCTTCTGTTGCTGGTGGCGGTGATGGTTTAGGATCAGAGATCGTCTCAATTTTCACCTTGTCACTACGAGAGTGAAAGATGATCTCTCCAGTACCATAATCAACTGCTGCTTCGGCCGTTCGGAGGAACGGTCGACCTAGTATGATTGGGGTATGGAGTAACGGTGCAGAGGTGTCCATATCCATGACAACGAAATCAACAGGGAATTTCATGCACCGTTACAATAACGTCCTCTAAAATGCCTCTTGGCCTCTTAATCGATCTATCGGCAAACTGAAGGATCATTCTGGTAGTTTTAAGAGGCCCTAACTGGAATTCAGTTAATAGAGAGGAAGGCATGAGATTAATGGAGGAACCGCTATCGAGAAGAGTACGATCAAATTCTTGATCAAAGATATGGCAACGGATGTGAGGTGCTCCCTTGTCTTTCTTTTTCGGCGGAAGGTTGCTGATGGCATGAACTGTGGCCATGGTCAAGATGTGTTTCTCTATTTCCTTTCGTCTGTTCTTCCTTGGTTGACGCTTTTGGGTACATGCCTCTTTCATTCCCTTTTTTACTGTAGGCATGTATTCCATGGCTTTTAGTAATGGCATCTTTAAAAAGATATTCTGTAAGATCTCAACCACTCCAGGATCAGATAGTGCTGTTTTTAATTTTTGAATTTTTTTAACTTTGAGAGCAGAAGGAAATGGCACAGAATCTGAATAAACATGCAAACGTTCATTTCCTTTATTCAGAATGGAATCATCATGTACAAGAGGACAACTAGAATCAGTTTGTATAGTGTTGTCCAATCTAGGTGAAGGAAAAACAGAATCTAAAACAGAACGGGCTGCTGCTGCTGGTGAAGAGGAAGAATCTGCGACTGGTATATTCTCCCTTGCTGATGGTGATCTGCATCTGTCTGGTGAAGGTGGTGGAGAAACTCCAGATGTGGGTGCTGTTATACTGGGCCTCTCGACTATTGGTGAAGGAGATGATGTAGAAGATGATGCTCTCTCAGTGGACCGATCTCCCAACCCCAACTGCTGCGTAGGCAGCTGCAATCTCCTACCGCTCCTGAGATGAATGGTGTCAGATAAACATGTAAAATCAAGGGACATACCTGTCTCGGGGGTGGGTGGGCTTTTAGCTACCTGCTCTTTGCGTTTGAAATTATTGGGGTTAGCTTCAACCTGTGCTGGAATTAGTGTCTTGGTGGTAGCCATGTCATCGATCCGCTGAGTTAGTTCATTCATGTTCTTCATAATCAATGCAAGTTGGTCCAGTGGTGGATTGACTGAAGGGGCCTCAGGTTGCTCATTGACTGGCTGTCGCTGAGACTGATAGTGCAGAGGCTGTTGGTACCCATACGGATTCTGGTAATGAGGAGGAGGGGGAAGGATACTGTCCATAATATGCAGTCTGTTGCTGGTTCGGCTGAGGGAAATACATGGACTGCTGCTGTGGCTGGCCTTGTCTCCAGTTTTGGAACTGAGGTGGAGACTGATACTGAGGCTGGAACTGCTGGTGCTGGTACTGGTACTGCTGCTGCGGTCTGCCTCCTTGAAGCTGGTGGGTGGGCCTCTGACCCTGCTGTGAACCCAACTGGCCTTGCCCTGACGGACGAGGCTGGTTTCGCTCACGGTCGAACCAGATACCATTCACCTCCTGAATGACAGGTGGAGGTGGAGACTGCTGCTCAGGAATGTAGGCCACTTCTTGTTGGTACGAAACTATCTGATGTGCATGATGCTGAGCTTGATCAGGTGTCTGCACGTAGTAGACATGCTGGACTGTAGATGGTCCTCTGCTATTTTGCTGAGTGGAAGGAGTCTGCTCCCTAGTAGAGGGGTCTACTGCTGCATTCGTATTGTGGACTGCACTGATTGTACTCACAAGAAGTTCCAAATGCTTTGTTATCTCATCCAGCTTATCCAGGTTCTTCGTCCTCTGCTCGATCACATGAAGCTTATCGAGCTCCTTGGATCGCTTCTCAATAATGTCTACTTTGGATAGGTGGTCTCCAATGATAGCCAAGTCTGTGCTATCCACCTTATCCACTTTTTGTATTGACGTCATTTTGACATCCTTGTGGGGTACTGCAGGGGCGATGACAGGGTGCTTCTGAAAAGCACGTGAAGAAGAAAGAGCTGCTGAACTTTCTGCCATCTCCTCAAAAATTTGATAAAGGACATTTTCGTCCTTGTTAAAGTGGCTTCCCCCACAAGCGGCATCTACCAGCTTCTGATTCTCAATGCTTAAACCCCCAAAGAAATTTTGTACAAGACTGGTCTTTGGAATATCATGATGGGGGCATTTCTCCGTCAGATCTTTGAAACGTTCCCACGCCTCGTGAATAGGATCTTGGGGCATCTGGGAGAAATTAGCAATCAGTGATCGCATTTGGTTGAGTCGTCCAAGTGGATAATACTTGTTCAGAAATGCAGATCTCAACTCTTCCCAAGTGGTGACAACCTTCCCCAAGTGATTTAACCAGTACAAGGCTTTTCCCATCAGGCTGAATGGAAAGGCGGTCATCTGTACTACCTCTAATGGGATGTTTGGGTAGTGTACGGTTCCACAAATGCGATCGAACTGCTGGAGGTGTATATAAGGTTTTTCATGAATATTTCCATGGAATATTGGGAGAAGAGGTAAAATAGTTGGCTTAAGCTCAAAATGCCCATGAACCGCAGGGATTTGTATCCACGAATTTGTCTGTCCTGCCCCTGTATTATAAGCATCTTTGAGTGTAGGCTTAGGCTCTACATGAGGTTCTTCTCCATTCCCGCCTCCAGGGTTTCTGTTATCCCCCCCCCTCTCCTGTCTTCTCTTTCTTGTCTTATCTCGAGAATCATCTCTCTCAATGTGGCTCGGAACTTAGCCTGCTCTGTTAACTGTGCTTGAATTGATTGAATGGAGGCTAACATGGTATTGTTGATCTCGCTTTGTTCCGACATGGCTCCCTTTCCCTTTGGTGGCATTAAGTATCCGGCTTCTGACTCTGAAAATGCATATGCCACTCGATTAGTGCTTAGAATTGATGGAGTCTCAGATATTAATTCGAGATTAAAGCCAATCTCAAATAGTGGATTTATGGATGTTGTGAATTGTGAAGTGGGGAAAGAGGAATATTCGTGAAGTGAGTCTCCCCGAATAGAAGGTGAACGGCTTGGAGCGTAGAATGAGTTCGCGGAGTCCGAACGAGAAATACTCCGGGCCGACATCTTCGAAATCAATAGGCAGGATGCGAGAGCACGAATGTCAATGCAAGAGTGAAGGTGAATGAAGGCGCAAATTGCGCAGAAGGATCTTTAGCACTAACAAGCAAACACAATACAAACCCCCAGTTCACCAACTCAACTCAATGTGAAGACCGTGAAGGTTCGGTCAATTATCTTGTTGATTTTAGAGTTTGGTGATAATCACAAAGTTGTACAAACACTTAGGCTGAATTATGGGATTTGGGCACTAACCTTAGTGTGTACGCGAGCAAGTTAAAACGAATACAATGAGGGGGTTACTCTCCCCAAAACAATGATTTTTCCTTGTATTTTTTTAGGGTCGAGTTTTCTTTAGCAGTCCCAAATTTTAGGCAGTTGTCACTTGATTAAGATATTTTCAAAGAATCGCCTACCGAGTGTCCAATTTCCTTTTTAACTTATGTGAGTGAAAACAAGAAAGGAGATCGGAAATGCCAATGCGCGATTAAAAACGATGATGCATGCAGGGGTTAGAGATGCGTACCTTGTCGCCAGCACTCTACATGCAAGTGATCCGCGCAGAATTCAAATACAGAAAATAAACTAACCTATATGCAAATGCAAGTAAACCGTCCTAGATGATAACTTCTATTAACGGGCAAGAACAAGTTAATTTGACTAAGTCCAAATTACGATCTACTCTATAGGCACGGAAATTCTTGTTTAGGGTGTTTGGACCTAATTAATTACCTGGCTCAAGCAAATTAATTAAAGAAATCAATAGGTGGCTTTCGAAATCCGCGGAAAACAAAGAAAATAAAGGCGATGAAAACAAAACCGATGAGGTCCCCCAAGTGCACTGGCACTTGGCGAAACAGACCCCGCAACAAATGAATGTCCGTATACAAGAGTTCAAATGCTAGAAAATAAAGACTCTCTCTCTCTCTCTCTTTTCTTTTTCTCTTTTTTTCGGCTCTTTCAATTCTTCTTCTCCGCTTCTCACGCTATCCTGCGGCTTGGTGAAGAATCAAGCCACCTCCACGTCGCTTGGGTGCTTCGGCTCTCCTAGGATCGCCTCCTTCGCTCCGCGGGCCCTCGCAAGAAAAAGAAAAGAGAATGTGTAAGAAACACAATTTTCAAATATGAGAAAATGATGAAATAAATGCAATGAATATGAACAATGGAATAATGTGGCAAATTATACACAAATATTTACAACCAAGAATAGCAGGTCAAAAGAGAAACCTAACTACCCTCGCCGTGCCTCCCTGGCAACGACGCCATTTTGTTGAGCGCAAAATTCGAGGACGGAAATTAATTGATAAATGGGTCGTTGTTTATCCCCAAAATCCCGCGTCAACAAAAGATATTTTTTTATGATTTTTGCTACTTATTAACCTGTATAGCGGACAGGGTCGAACTCAGGGAGACTACAATTCCCGAGGGTTATTCAATTAATCAGAAACTAATTAAAAGAAAACAGGAATCTCAAAGGACAATTATCCTTGGTTTTTGTGATTTTTTTATTATTTATTATTATTTATTAATTTTTATTATTTCTAATTTTTATATTTTATGATTTTCAAATTTTTAGTGATTTTGATTTTGCAATTTTTTATTTTCAAAAATAACACGATGCAATATTCACAAGATTAAAAATACGCACACCAACTCTTTTTGTAATTTTTCAATTAGACAAAAATACTCAGAAAAATATAAAGAAAATATTTTTGGGTTTTAAAAGTTTTGAAATATTTTTGAGAATTTTTGTAGATTTTTCAGATGTTTTTGTATTTTTCTAAAAATCAAACAGTGAGAAAATAAGAAAATGTGCACAGCCTAGAGTAATTTGTAATTTAAAAATATTTTAAATGCCGAAAACTCATGGCAATTATTTTTAAGACAAACTAGAAACCATTATCTACATATAGGAATTGAAATCACAATTTTTCGATTTTTGTATAATTTATTACGATTTTTAGAAGATTTTTGATGTTTTTCAATTTTTTTGGGTTTTATAAATAATTAATGTGTGAAAAGTTGTCAGAAATTAAAAGACAACGAAATACAACTATTATAATTTTTTTTAGAATTTTTTTGAGCTATTTTCGATTTTTTTTATGAATTTTTGAATTTCAAGAAGACAAAAAAGACACTGTTTTTGATTTTTTAATACTACTAAATGAAGGCAAAATGCAATGGAAAATTTATGCTAATAAAAAAATTTACATGAGAAGCTTAGCACAATTTTCTCAAAATTTTTGAAGCATGAGAAACATTTATTTAATCATAAAGATCAAGCAAGTTCAATTGTTCTGCAGTCCAGGGACTAAAATGCCAATATTCAATGTTTTGCATAAAATAAATAACAAAGATAAATCACAGATGAGAATGCGCAATTTTACCAATTTATCATGTGCAGTGCATGTGCCTTGGAACTCTGGCAGGGACTTCTTCGAAATTCTTGTGAAACTTGGGGCGCAACTGTAATTTTCCCTTTTTATTTTTAATCAAAACTCCAAAAGGAAGCCCTAGGGCTTTCCTTCGTTTCTTGCAGATGAAGCCAACAGGGTGGGCAAGGGGGCACCCGCCGCCTCCCTCCTCTCCTCTTCTTCCTCGCGCGCGGGATGGTCGGTGTTGGAGCGTCGCGCGCTCAAGCGGGATGGCGGAGAGATGCCGCCTCGCGTGGCTGGATTGCAGAGAGGAAGGTGCGGGGAACGACGGGCCTGCTGGAGGGGTGCCGCCCCGCGGCTGCGCGCTGTGGACGGCGCGTGGCTGAAGACCTTGGGCTGAGGCGGCGCTCGGATGAGAGGCGCGGGAGGCTGCTGGAGGCGCCTGGGCGGTGGTGGGCTGAAGGGTCGCCGAGGTGATACGGGGCGCGGCAACAGGAGCGCGCGGGAGGCGCATGTCGCGCGCGCACGGGTCCGCGCGTGGCTGCGCGACTGGAAGCGCGGAGGGCGACGCGCTGGCGAGAATGCTGACGGCGGTGGAGCTTCAGGAGGAGGGGCGGCGGTGCCTGGGGGCAGCCGTCCCTCGTTGGTTTTTTTTATTTTTTTTTGTTTTTTTGTATGCAATGTAAACAGTGAATGAGAAAACCTTTTTTTATTTAATTAATTAATTTATTTTTTTTTGCAAATCCAGAAACCGAAATAGAAAGGATAAAATTTTTTATTTTTATCTTTTTATAATTTTTTTTTAATCTTTTTAATGTTCCTCTGCAAAACAAATGTTAGAGATAGATGAATTTTTTTATTTTTTATTTATCCTACAAAATAAACGTTAGAGACCAACATGGAATAAAAATTTTATTCTTTTTATTTATTTACAAATCGGAAAATGAACGGGGATTCGGCGAACGTGAAAGGATCGAATCCGACTCTCCGGCCACCGTACGCGGTCGGAGTTGAGAGATCGTGGGAGATAGAATTCGAAGGCGTAGAGATCAAGAAATTGAGATGAAAATCGAGTCGGTGGTGGAATAAATCGTGGTGGATTTTCTTAAGATCTAGAAGAACAAAATGACGATAAAAAATGTGATAAACTACACTACGATTAAACTAAGATAAAATGCGAAAAAATGCGGATCTCACCTTAGGAGCGGAAAATAGACCGTGATCGCCTCAACAAGGCCGACTCGCTGTCACCGGACGGCTTGGAGGCAAGGCAACTTCCTCGACGAAATTTCTCTCAGAGATCGGGCTCCTCTCTCTAAAGATTGATCAGGTTGGAATGAGGGAGATGGAGCCATATAAATAGAAAAGAGAGACATTTGAATTTTTGAATTTTGGGATAAGAAGATAAGAGATGAATTTTTAAATTTTTTTTGGTGGAAGAGATAACATGAGAGATAAAATAGAAAGATAAAATTATTTACAAAATTATCTATTTTTTTTGAATTTTCGTCACTTTATTTATTGGAATTTGAAAATATTATTTTTTTTTATGATGGTTGGTTAAAAATTGCAACTATATACATATACTATACACATATATGGTATTATATACAAGGGTAAATGATGAAATTAGCCTCTTTTTTTGTTTTAAGAATGTTATTATTTTTTTATTTTTTTTGTTTTATTTTTGTTTTAAGTACTTAGTAAAAATATTTCCAAATATACAAGTACAATATGTACAAAATACAAGGGAAAATTGCACAAACCACCCCAGAAAACCGACTTTCCAACCGTAACTCCAAAAATTATGAAATCACAGCCATTTTGAAGATAATTTAATTTAGAATTCAATGGAAGTGAAATTGGTTCAATTTGATATTATATGGAGCCGGAATTAATCTTCAAATTAGTGCTTAGTGGCTTTTTCCAAGTGTGGCTACTTTTATTCTGTACATGATTTAATTTTGCAATCATTTTTATTATTTAGGATACATTTTTATTTACAACTTTGGTTTTGAATGTTATTTGATTTGGGGTCGATTAAGGTACAAATAAATTAATGTCAATTTTATACAGATATACACAAAATAAGTGAGAAACACATTTTTTGGATTTTCTGGTTGAGGACCCTATCTCCCCCTACTTTATTCCTGGTCAATCAGATCAAGTCTTGACCTTCTCTCGGGGTTCGGGTCATCCTGTATACAGTCTTCCTTTTTTTAATTTTCTTTTCTTTATTTTTCCTTTCTTTCTTTATTTATTTATTTTAGGTTAAAATTAGTAAGAAATGTACAATATTTACACACAAATGCAAGTTAGTAAGAATATGGAGTTAGCGTTATATGCAGGTGTTTTATAAGGGATTTTAAGCTAAAATAAATGAATAAAGATGACGAATCGCAGATTCATCAATAAGCTTATGGGAAGTACCAGTGCCCGCTGACGCCTTTTCTTCCTTGCACGCATGGCAGGCAAGGAGCCTTTAGCACAATAGCGGGTTGATGATTTCAGGAGATAGAGTTTATACTCAACGGTATGTTATTTTGTGCCAGTTTTTGTTCGATTTATAATGTATTATGTTTCTTTCTCTTCAGTCAGATTTTTGGGATATTATATGTACTGTCAGACTTTGTACATGTTGTAGAATATATGGAAGTTAATGAAATAAGATTTTGGTGACAATTGTTCTATTAGCTTGTGGTTATGAATATGGATTGTCAATGTCATGTGGAAAATTATCCGCGCCAAAAATTTCCCTGCTTTTCTATAACTTCTGCGATCTCATATGAATAATAGTGCAAATGTGTGATTAACGGGTACCCAGATCCTAGGGGGTTCACAAGGAAGTCCACCATTGGATTTGCTGTGTATGTCGGAGACTCTCTGGTCTCATGGAGAAGCAAGAAGCAAACGGTTGTAGCAAGATCCGGTGCTGAGTCTGAATATAGGGCTATGACCTAGGTCAGTATAGAAATGATGTGGGTGAAAGCTGTGCTTATAGATCTATATATAAAAGTCACTCTTCCTATGGCTCTGGAATGTGACAATCAAGCTGCTCTATTCATTGCAAATAATCCAGCATTTCATGAACGAACCAAGCACATTGAGGTTGATTGTCACTCCATACGAGATATGATTCAGAAGGGGTTTATTTCTACATCCCATGTTAGCTCAGGGGACCAAACTGCAGGCATCTTTACCAAGGCGTTACTTCGAGGGCCATTCCAGAGTGTTCGTCCAAGCTGAGCATGATTGACATCTAGGCTCCACCTTGAGGGGGAGTGTAGAGATATATGTTATTCTCTTTTGTACCGTTTCGTATTTTCTTTTTCCCTTTGGACTCTTTATGTATTTTACCCATAGGCTACTCTCCTATATAAGAGAGACTAGGGCGTATGGAATAAATAACTCTCTCATTTTTCAAAACACTAACGATGTCTTGCATCAACATACTGCCAAAGCCATGTGGGACATTCTTGCTGCCACGTACTCACAAGCCAAGAATGAGACAAAAATCCTACAACTTCAGCAAGACATCTTCACGATAAAGCAGAATGGTCGATCCCTGCATGATCACTACATTGTATTACGGGGAATGTTTGAGAAGCTTCATATCTTTGTGCCCCTCACAGCTACTTCAGAGCAGTTGAAGACATACCAAAATGCCACGATGGTGGGAGTTTTTCTAGCCTCTCTAGACTCACAGTATGAAGCTGCTTCTTCTCAAATTCTGACAGATGCTACCATTCCTCCCATGGTGGAGGCCTTTCGGAGATTGAGCCGAATCAACATCTCAAGCCATGCTCCTCTGTCAAATTCTTCTACTATGGCAGCCTCTCGTGAAAGAGGTAGCCCATCTCATTTTCGTGGACGTGCGGTAGAGGTGGTCGTGGTCGTCAACCACAATGTACTTACTGTCATCAGACTAGTCATACAGAAGATACATGCTACTCCAAGCATGATTTCCCAACATCTGCCCGCGCATTAGAACAGATTCAACATCATGTCACTCCGCCCGCATTAGATCCACGATATAATGAGTTTGTGTCTCGACTGCGCGATATCATGCCCCCGACCAGTACTCCTCAACCTATTTCAGAGAGCGGCTTGGACGTTGCTGCTTCTGCAGGAGCTAGTTCCTCAGGTAGTGCTCATACTTCTACCTTCTACCAGGGTTCATGTACATCCAAATGGATTGTAGATTCATGTGCCATACATAATTTGTGTGGAGACAAACATCAGCTCACATCTTACAAGCAGGTATCCCCAGGAAGGACAATGGTCATAGCAGATGGGTCTCATTCTCCCATCACAGGACATGGGAGATTGTCTTAACACCTTCTATGCAATTGTAGAATGTGTTGCATGCCCCTAATTTCTCAATGAATTTACTGTCAATTAGCCAGATTACTAAGGATTTACATTGTCGAGCAATATTTAACCCATCATCTCTTGTGTTTCAAGACATTCTTACAGGCAACGCGATTGGGTGTGACCGTGAGCAAGGCGGGCTGTATCGACTAGTTCAAATACCTTATGCTGGCGCATAATCTCATTCTACTAGACCTGTCTCTCCTTATCTATGGCATCTGCACTTTGGTCATCTTCTATTTCAGAAACTGCATCAAGTCCTCCCTCAAATCTCACCCCGCTCGCCGTTCAATTGTGAAGCATGTCAGTTAGGGAAGCATCATCGGTCCGTCTTCCCTAGTCCTCAGAGTCAGAGCAGTAGCTCTCCTTTTGAGTTTTTCCATGTTGATATCTGGGGTCCAAGTCGTGTACTGGATCATCAGGGACACATGTTCTATTTAGTTGCTGTGGATGATTTTAGTCGTTTGTCTTGGGTTTTCTTGTTAAAGAATAAATCAGAAGCGGGCAATACTATTGTGAATTTTATTAAAGAAGTGCAGAATGTTTTTTCCACCTCTGTCGAAATTGGGCGAACTGATAATGCTCTTGAACACTGTACCCATATACTATCTCAATTTCTTTCATCCCACGACATTCTCCTCAAACATCTTGTGCTTACACGTCCCAAGAGAATGATGTTGCAGAAAGAAAGCACCGTCACCTTCTTGATGTCACTCATACACTCCTTGTCCAAAGTTGCGCTCTGCACTCATTTTGGAGCGATGCAGTTCTCACAGTATGTTACCTCATTAACCGCATGCCCCCATCGATGTTGGGGGAAAAAAGATACCTTTCTCCCTTGTTTTCCCTGACAAGGAGTTGTTCTCCCTTACCCTCCTATTTTTGGGTCTGTTGCGTTCGTCCATCAGTTATCTCCATGGATTGACAAGCTCTCTCCTAGGGCTGTCAAATGGCTTTTGTGGGGGTATTCCAGGACTCAAAAGGGTTATCGTTGCTATGATCCGTTACGTCGGAGATATTATGTAAGTGTTGATGTCAAGTTTTTTGTGTCAGTCATGTTTTTCTCTCCTACAGGCGATAGGTTGGCACCATCAAACATAGATGATGAGATCTATATTCCTCCTCCGCCCATGTATCCACCATCAGCTCCACCACTGCAAGCTCCAATACTTCCACCACCACCTCCACCACAATAACCTCCACCAGTATTACCTCTTCCTATTGTTTGGTTCCTCCTCTACCACATCACTACAGTCGACGGTCAATCCCTGCTCATGATCATGATCAATCATCAAGCATGTCCCAGGTTTGTTCTAACAACATTACTTCTAATGAAGGGTCTGATGATGTTTCTTAGCATGGGCTATTTCAGGAAGGGGATGATACGGATGGTGGTACAGGAGACGCAGAACTTGATTTGCCTATTGCTCTAAGGAAGCAAAAGCGTTCATGTGCTTCATATCCGATTGCTTCTCATGTCACCTTTGAGCGTCTGATGGGGGACATCGGAGGATTGAAGCTGCTTTATCCGCTGTGGACATTCCATGGACTTACCAGGAGGCATTGACTGATAGTAGACGATGCCTGTTATGGAGGAAGAGATGGCACCCTTCAGTCGAGAGGTACTTGGAGCCTTGTTCCAGCTCCTACTGGGGCATCTATTGTAAGTTACAAGTGGGTATTTACAGTAAAGCACAATGCAGATGGTAGCATTGATAGGTACAAGGCTCGACTGGTTGCTCAGGGCTTTACTCAGATGTACGTCGTGGATTATCTTAACACATTTTCTCCAGTTGCTCCTCTTTCTACCTTATGGATTCTTTTATCTGTTGCCATGATTCGAGATTGGCCCCTGTTTCAATTGGATGTCAAGAATGTTTTTTTGTATGGCGATCTTTAGGAAGAAGTCTACATGCAACCGCCGCCAAGGTTTGCTGCTGAGGGGAGTGTTTATAGGTGTGTAGACTTCATAAGGAAATCTATAGCCTTAAGCAGAGCCCGAGAGCTTGGTTTCAGAAGCTCTCAGATTTGTTTGAGAAGCAAGGGTTCAAACGGTCGAATGCAGATCATTCCCTTTTTGTACAGAGGACCTTTTTTTTAGTCTAAAAAAGATGAACCCCCATTCTGGGGGTCACCGCCAAAGTATTTCATTAAAGAGGTTTAGAGTACATTACCATGATATCCAGAGATTGTGAAGAGCGTTACACTAAGACAAAATATTTTCAAAATAAAACCTCTGATTGTTGAAAATAACCTCATTCTTCCTGGTTCAAATGTCTAGGAGAACAACAAAAGGCTTCGAGCAATCGTCATTAGAGTTGCCGCCAACCACTCTAATGGACCTCCAAAAGTCCAAGAAACCGTCACTCCTTACCCAAGATGCCGCCACCTCAGAGCAAACCTTAGCTGACGGGCATTTGAAAAACAAATGGTCGGCATCCTCATCCGTCGCTCCGTATCTGTCGCACAACGTATCCGACAAACCCAGAAGTCCCCCTCCGCACCTTGTTGCAAAGGTGGTTCCTCCGTAAGCACCAAAGAAATACCACAACCCTCAACGGGATCCTTGCAGCCGATATGATATTGACGTCCTGGCAAAGCTCCCTATCCAGCTCCTCTCTCGATCTGAGCTCCTTGTACACTTTCTTCATCGAGAATTCGTTGTCCATCCATTGGAAGTGGTCTTTGACCCATGAGAAGTCCCCCGTGGGGGGGAGAGGATCGATCGCATCGTCATGAAATCCTCTAAACGTTGATCAGACAATTAGGCGAGAAAAGACGGGGACCAAACACCACCGCTTGGCACCTCCGAAATGAAAGCCTCCTTCGATTCCGTCAACGAAAATAGTCGCGGGAATCTATCCTCCAATGTACCCTTCCCTAACCAATTGTCACGCCAGAATCTGAAGCATTGTCCGTCCCCCACCTTGGGATGCAATCTATGAGATAGTAAGGGTAGCACCTCGCGAATGCCAGCCCAACGTGGAGACTCAAAACGGACTCTCCTCGTCTCACCCACCTCCCACACCGTTGATCTTCTGCAACAACACAACGGACAATGACTTAGAGGGCCCCATATTTGGATAACCCATTTGGCGATGAGTGCTTTGTTTATGCACTCAATATTTCTGACGCCTAGAACGCCATCCTTATGCCCCCTCGTGACATCCTCCACTTGACCAAATGGAGCCTGTGCCCCAGCTGTTTCCCATCCGACCAGAAGAACCGCTTCATCAAGGATTCAATTTTTCTCCTCACCCCAACCGGCAAAATTCTAGTAGAGTAGAAGAAGATAGGAATAGCGGAGAGTACAAGTTTCAGAAGGACCAGCTTTCCTCCTTTGGATAATGTGATAGCTTTCCATCCTGCCAGTCTCTGTTCAATCCGCTGGACCACATGATCCTAATCCTTGGTCCTCAGCTTCCCTGCCGATAGTGGCAGGGGCCAAGGTAGGAAATGGGTAGGTCACCCAACCCGCAACCGCACATAGTCGCAATCCCAGCACACTCGACCTCCTCCATCTCGAAGGTTACGACAGTTGACTTACTCTTGTTAATCACAAGGCCCGAAAGGTCGCCAAAGATCTCCACCAGGTGGGTCGCGTTCCTGTTCTGAGCGTTCGTACCACCCAAGAAGAGGACCGTATCATCTGCATATTGTAACAAAGGAATAGAGATATCCCCAATGCGAAAGCCCTCGCACCAGCCCACCTCGACCGCCTACCTGAAAAGGACTCCCAAAGCATCAACCACCGGGACAAATAACATAGGAGCAAGCGGGCAGCCCTGCCTCACACCTCACTGCGATTGGAAGAAGCCACCCTCAGGTTTACCGTTCACCAGGATCGAGGAGGATGAGGTCGTAACACATCTCTTCATCCAGTCAACCCACGTACCAGGGAACCCCCTCCTTGTCAAGGACTGCCATAGGAACCTCTATTGCACGTAGTCATACACCTTGGAGTAGTTGATCTTCCAAAGGGCGCCTTTGGCCCTCTTCTTCTTCCACTCGAGACAAATCTCCGACGCCATGACCATACCATCCGCCATTTGCCTCCCAAGGATAAAGGTAGACTGTCCCTAAAGCACTACGGAGTCCATGACCCCCTTCAATCTACTAGCCATGACCTTTGCAATGATAAGGTAAATCGCATTTGAAATTGCAATAGGCCGGTAGTCGTCCACCCCCAAAGGGTTGTCTTTCTTGGCTAGCAAAAAAAAGCGAGCGTACTATCTTGTCAAAACCCATAATTGCCCTCTCTGAACTCATTCAGAACCTCCATTACATCCCCTTTCAGCATGTCCCAGAATTCACGGTAGAAAAACACGGGGAAACCGTCTGGACCAGGGGATCCGTCTGCATTCAAGCTCCATACCGACCTATTGAGTTCCTCCTCCATAAATTGCGTCATCAATCCCTCCGCCTAAACCGCCGGCATGGAGTCTACACTGGTCCCCCGCTATCCCCAGCCGCTCCCTACCCTTCTTCGTGTAGCCTCCACAAAATGGCCCCGCAAAGCACACCTAATGGTTGCCTCTCCCGAAACCCGCATACCTCCAACCTCTATGTCATGGATGAAGTTTCTTCTCCGTCTCCCCGAGGCCATGGAGTGAAAGAACCTCGTGTTAGCGTCCCCCTCCTTTAACCATTTCTGTCTGGATCTTTGCCTCCACACCACCTCTTCTTTCCTGTCTTGCAAAAGAAGTTCCTCCAAGATGATCTGCCGAGCCATAATTTCTGAATCAGATAGACCTCTTTCATCATCCCTGTCGTCGAGGCATGCCACCTCGTTATGGGCGTCTGCCCGTTTTGATCTCTGTCGAGCCCCTGACCTCCTTCCCAAAAGATGAGAGGAGGGTTTTCAAAGATCTAAGCCTTGCCGCCGGCCGCGAGACCATTAACCCCTCAGTAACCGCCCCTCTCCAGTGCTCCGCCACCATCTCGTGGAAGCCCGTCTCCAGAAGCCAACTCCTTTCAAAACAAAAGAAGAATCTCCCCCGCCCCTCCTCCCCGGACGACCACACGATCGACGTATGATCGGAGAGAATCCCCGAAAGGGCCCAAATCCGAGAGAGTGGAAACCTCTCTGCCTATCCGTGAGACACCAGAAAATGGTCTAGACATGACCTAGACTTTGCATTACGTCACGTGAAGGCGCAACCAGCGGCATCCATAATCGAGAGGTCCTGCCGATGTATCAACCCTCTAAACTCCACTGAGCCCGCATCCTCTCCCCCGCACCCCTGAGGCCGGTCATCCTGAAGGAGGTGACATTGATCACCACCGATCAACCAAGCATCATTCACTCATGAGCTGCCCAACTGATTAAGATCCATCGCAAGGGTAACTCCCACATCGCTGCTAGGCCGTAAACATTCGTTACGAGGAAGTCCAGCCCATCCGACCACCTCCGGAGCAACGTGGAAAGGCAGAATTGTGATCTCGAAATGCTTTGAAGTTCAAATAAGTCCTTCCAGCCCGTCAGCATACCTCCCGACGCACCGTGCGCCTCCCGTTCAGCTAACTGAAACAACCCACCCCCTTTCAGGCAACGAACTTCCGCCGAGGAGCTGGCGACAAGCTTCTTCTCCTGCAACAGAAATTTGTCCGCTCCATTGTCCCTCATATAGTTGATGACACCTCCCCGCTTTTCCGGCCTTCCCAGCCCCCTTACATTCCAAGACAAAATTTTCAAAGTCATAAGGACTGAGATGCCCTCCTTGGCGGAACCAGGCCAAGACGTTCGGCCACTGCCCTGTCCAAGATACCAAAATGATTTTGGGAGGTCATCCGAACCCCTGAGAGGTGCCGCTCTCTACACGGTCCGATTCCTCTAGCAACACCGCTCTCCGCCACCTCCTTTTCTGGGAAGCCTTCCGGAAGTAACAAATACCGAATCTGGCAGCTTCGATGCCCCTCGGTTGGAACCCATAGAGATCCTCTCCTCCTAGCAAATGCATGTGCCCGACGGGAATAACAGCAGCTGGAGGCGGCCCCATCCAGCTCAAAGAACCCGGATGGTCCGCTTCCTCCACCAACCTAACCGCCGAACTCGGAGCCTCACCATTGGACTGCCCAATCGAGAGAAGCATTTCACCCGTCCCCTCGTACCCCATCAGATGAGACGGTCCACCAGGACAGGGCGATGCAGGCGCCAACCTTCTTCGCCCCGACGAAGTCCCTTCTCTAAAGTCCTCTAGACCCGCGTCACCCGGTTTCAGATTCCCTAGGGGAGCTATCGGGTTCGGGCCAAAAGCCACACAAGTGGAGCCAGTACCACTACCGATTCCCCATCCCAGACCCCCGAACCGCAAAGCTTCTCAGATCGCCTCTCTAGATTTGTTGGTTCAATCAGCTTCGGGTCCGCAGAGGGCACAGATGCCCCGACATAGTCGGCACAAGTAGGTGGACCCGCAGAGAGGGTTTGGTCAGATCCGTCATCTCGACTGTCTACGTCAGCAAGCCTACCAGACCTGATATTTCATTTGCAGTCAGTAAAGTGAGCCAGTTCATGGAACAACCTCGTCAGGTACAAATGGATGCTATACATATGATACTGAGGTATCTAAAATCATCTCTTGGTGCAAGGTTGTTGTTTAAAAAGGTGGGCACTATTGCTATCTCAGCATGCGCAGATGCAAACTACGCAGGGTGCTCAAAGGACAGGAAGTCTATATCAGGCTTCGCTATATTCATTGGGGAGTCACTTGTATCATGGAAGAGTAAGAAGCAAACCGTGGTTGCTAGATCCAGTGCTGAATCTGAATATAGATCTATGGCCCAAGCATGTACAGAAGTGATGTGGGTCTGCGCAGTCCTGGCAGATCTACATATAGATGTTTCTCTTCCTATGTCATTGACATGCGACAATTAGGCTGCATTATTCATTACCAATAATCCTACATTTCACGAGAGGACAAAGCACATCGAGGTTGATTGCCATTATATACGTGATATGATCCAGAAAGGCTTCATTTCTACATCCCACATCAGTTCAGGAGACCAGACGATAGACATTCTTACCAAAGCCTTACTTAGGGGGCCCTTCTTGAAGTGCTTATCCAAGCTGAGCATGATAGATATCTATGCTCCATCTTGAGGGGGAGCATAGAAGTTTATTTCATGTTTTTGTATCTTTTATCTATTTCCTTTTATTTTTATCTACCGTATGTAATTTTCCCGTAGGTCTCTCCCTATATAAGAGAGCCTAGGGCTCAAGGAATAAACAATCTCTTATTTTTCCCAATATATGCAACAATCAAGCAACTCTTTTTATTGTCAATAATCCTGCATTTCATGAATGGACCAAGCATATAAAGGTGGATTGCCACTATACCAAAGACATGATCCGTAAGGGTCTCATATCCATATCCCATGTTTCTACTGGAGATCAGACGACAGATATTTTCATAGAAGTTATTTTCAGAGATGATGTTCCAAGTTGAACTTAATAGACATATAAACCCTAGCTTGAGGGGGAGTGTTGAGATATTAGTATCCCTTTATATTTATTTCTTATTTCTCTTTCTTTCATATAACTCTCTTGTAATTTGCGTAGGGAGTTTCTCCTATATAAGAGAGCCCTAATGTCTCAATAATGATAAGCTATTCTATTTTCGCCAACAACATTTGCACAAGCTATGACAGTCAGGGAAGTTCCTCTGCTAAAAAATAGACATGTGCCTGGAGTAGACTTCAAGTATCTCAAAATCATGTACACTGAATAAATGTGCACCTATCATGGTTGCTCCATCAATTGGTTGACCACCAATTGATGGAGCCCTAATGTCTCAATAATGATAAGTTATTCTATTTTCGCCAACAACATTTGCACAAGCTATGATAGTCAGGGAAGTTCCTCTGCTAAAGAATAGACATGTGCCTGGAGTAGACTTCAAGTATCTCAAAATCATGTACACTGAATAAATATGCACCTATCATGGTTGCTCCATTAATTGATTGACCTTGCTTATTGCAAAAGATATATCAAGTCTGGTTATTGTAAAACAGAGAAGATTCCCAACCAGCTCTCTATACCTCCATTTATCTACCTCCTCAGTGGTATCATCATGTAACTTTATGTTAGTATCCATAGGTGTGGAGGCCAGTCTGCAACCTATCATTCATGATTTTGAAAGGAGATTAGTCACATATTTCGTTTGGGTCATCACAAAGTCCTGATAGCTTCTAGCAAATTCAAGACCAAGGAAGTAACACAACTCACCTAAGTCCCTCTGTGACAAACTGTTGTCCCAGAAAATTCTAAGCCCCAATAATACATTGAATATCATTTCCAATAACGATAATATTATCAACATACACCAAGATGACAACCACACGTCGTTGAATATTCTGAACAAAGAGAAAATGATCTACAGTCGATCATATAAATCCCTTCTATTCTATTAGATCTGATAGCTTCTGAAACTAGGTCCCAGGACTCTTTTTAAGTCCATAGATGGCCTTATGGAGCCTACATACATACTCCCCCTCAGCAACAAACCATGATGGTTGCTGCATATACACCTCTTCTTGAAGATCACCATATAGAAAAGTATTTTTGAAATCAAGCTGAAAGGGAGGCCGATCACGTTCCATAACGATTAATATTCAGGAAGGTGGTATGCGGTATTCAGTCGAAGGGGTCACTGCATAGAGTATGCGGGAGAGTATGCGGGGAGTATGCGGTTTTATGCGATTTGGTATTTTTTATTATAAAAAATATAAATAATGTTTTAATATCATGTTAATATCATATACATATTATATCTCTTGATTATAATAATAAAGAATTGAAGGTACAAGGAACAAAACTATTGGGATGAAAAGTAATATAGAGTCAAATGAGCAAAAACATCAATTGAAAGAGCGTTAAGTCAGGTACCCGAGTTTATGTTAGTGTTCTAGAAAATGTTTATTTGAAAATCGGATACATACTCGACTGCATATACGGTATACTCGGCTGAGTATGTGGCCTGACCCGCTTAATTGCCGATTTGGTCATACTCGGAGCGCCAAGGCTTCCGAGTATGAGTACATGGCCGAGTATACGATATACTCGGCCGATTTTCTGAACATTGATAACGATTGATAGCATGATCCACATAGTGAAATGTCTAGCCAATAGAGAAAAAGTGTCGAGGTAATCAATCCCATACGTATGTGCAAATCCTCTGGCCACCAAACGTGCCTTGTACCAATCTACTAGACCTTCTACCCCATGCTTTACTAAGAATACCCATTTGCAGCTCACAGCAGATGCTTCTTTTAGAGCAGAAACAAGGGTTCATGTCCCACGCGACTGGAGTGCAACCATTTCTTCCTCCACGGCAAGTCGTCAATGGCTCTCCTTGAGGGCCTCTTGATATGTGCATGTCAATGGTAGATAAGCCCATAATAAACTTCCTAAAGTCCTCCGATAGTCGTGCCGATGACACGTGTCCAACAAGTGGGTATTTAACACATGTACGTTTGCCTTTTGGGTGCAATAGGCCACCCTAAATTATTCTCCTGTTGTGGTCCCTCTTCATCCCGTATATGTCCCTGCTCATCATTCAAACCACCGGTGTCATCACTCAAAACCAAGTTTTTCGAATTTATCTAAGGCATGCTGGATTTTGGGGAATTTATTAGAGCATGGGGGATGGACTGAGGTAAAGGTATAGGAGAAGGTAGAAGAACAATCTCGTTGCCTGACTCAGAGGGACTCAACCTATCACATGTAGGGACATAATACATGGACTCGAAGAAAGTAACATAAGCACTAACATAGTATTTTCTCTGGACATGATTAGAACACTAACAACCCTTTTGAGTATGAGAGTAGTTCATGAATATGCATTTGGATGAATAAGATGGGCAAATGCCACAAAACCAGAGATACGTGGCATGGGAGATAAAAAAGTCCTCATGACATGTAAAGGAGAAGGGAACCTTTTCACCCGGAATGGTAGAGGGCATTTGATTAATGAGATAACATGCTGTCATCACAACATCACCCCATGAGGAATGGGGAGCGTGACTCTGAATAAGAAGAGTCCCAGTGATGTCCAAGAGGTGACAATGTTTGCATTCAACAACACCATTCTACTGTGAAGTATAAGGACACATAGTCTGATGAATAAAGCCATGTAAGCTGAAAAAATGGGGCATCTAAATAGTACATAACTCTAAAGCATTATCAGAAAGGAATGTATTTTATTGAAGTGGAGAAGATATTTTTTTTATTTCATTCACAAAGTTCTGAATAATAGTACTAGTATCAAACTTACTCTTTAACAAAAAGGCCCATGACAAGCAGAAAAAACTAGGGATACGACTTGGACCCTGTTGGAGAAAATAAGAGTGCTTGCTTATTTCTGAGAACCCTAGGCTTTCTTATATAGTAGAGAGGCCTATGGGTAAAATACATAAAGTAGACAACATGAAAGAAAAATAAGAAAGAAGTACATATTAAATATGAAAACACACATATCTTCACACTCCCCCTCAAGCTGGAGCGTAGATATCGATCATGCTCAGCTTGGATGAACACTTCTGGAATGATCCCCTAGACAGTGGCTTAGTGAAGATATCTGCAGTTTGCTCTCCAGAGCTAACATGGGAAGTAGATATCAGCCCCTTCTAGATCATGTCTCTGGTGTAATGACAATCCACCTCGATATGTTTTGTTCTCTCATGGAATGCTGAATTGTTTGCAATAAATAGAGCAGCCTGGTTATCACAGTGTAACTCCATGGGTAGAGGGATCTCTACATGTAGATCACATAGCACAGCTCGAACCCACATCATTTCTGTACTGGCTTGAGCCATAGCCCTGTACTCAGACTCGGCACTAGATCTCGCAACCACGGTTTATTTCTTGCTTTTCCAAGAAACAAGAGAATTGCCAACAAATATTGCAAACCCTGAAGTTGATTTCCTGTCCTTAGGACAGCCGTCATAATCTACGTCGGCATATGCAGATACAGCGAGTGTGTCTCCTTTCTTGAATAGTAAACCTGAGCCTGGAGTTGATTTCAGATATCTCAACATCATATGTAGTGCGTCCATATGTATCTGTCGAGGTTGCTCCATGAATTGGCTCACTCGACTCATTGCAAATGCAATATCAGGTCTGGTGATTGTAACATAGATAAGCTTCCCAACCATTTCTCTGTATCTTCTCTTATCAACTTCATCAGTATCATCATCATATAGTTTCATACTAGGATCCATAGGAGTTGTGGACGGTCAACATCCTGTCATTCCTGTTTCTGCAAGCATGTCTGTAACATACTTCCTTTGGGTCATCACAAGACCCTTTGCATTTCTAGCAAATTCCAACCCCAAGAAATACCTTAGGGTTCCCAGATCCTTCGTCACAAATTGAGTGCCCAGAAATTCTTTAGTCATCTTGATTCCCTGCTCATCATCTCCTGTAACAATAATATCATCAACATACACCATGATAGCCACAGTACCTCTAGGCGTCTTCTGCACAAATAAGGAATGGTCTGCATTTGACCTCTTGAAGCCCTGTCTTTCAATCAGTTCTGAAAGCTTTTGAAACCACGCTCTAGGACTCTGTTTAAGGCCATATATTGCCTTATGGAGTCTACAAACCTGTGCACACTCCCCCTCAGCAGCAAACCCCGAAGGCTGCTGCATATAGACCTCCTCGTGTAGATCTCCATATAAGAATGCATTCTTCACATCAAGCTGAAATAGCGGCCAATCCCGTGCCACCGCAACTGAAAGTAAGACACGTAAGGTGGAATGTCTAGCAACTGGAGAGAACGTGTCTAAGTAATCAACTCCATATGTCTGAGTAAAACCACATGCCACAAGCCTTGCCTTGTATCGTTCAAGAGTTCCGTCGGCATGGTATTTAACAGTAAATACCCACTTGCAGCTAATAATAGACGCACCAGGTGGTGGAGAAACAAGAGTCCACGTACCACGGAACTGCAATGCAGCCACTTCTTCTTCCATAGCGAGCCGCCATTTGCTATCAAGGAGCGCCTCATGGTAATTGTGTGGAATCTCGACCGCAGATAGAGCTAATGCAAATCTCTGGAAGTCGCCCGTCAGACGATGAAATGAGACATGAGAAGCAAGTGGATAGGAAGCACAAGTACGCTTCTGCTTTCTAATAGTGATAGGCACATCCAAGTCTTCATGAGCATCATCCTGCTGTGGTACCTGTAGCACTGGATCCGCAGACTCATCATTAGTAATCAAGTTATCATAACCAACTTGAGGGCTGCTGGATGACTGGCCATGACCTTGAGCAGAGGAGGACCGACGAGTATAGTACTTTGGTAACGGTGGCACAATGGTTACTAGAGGTGGTAAGGGTGGAGGTGGTGGTGGAGATGGCGTAGAAGATGACTGACTCAGAGGAGGAGGTGGCATGTAGGAGACTTCAGTATCAGATTGGGGAGTAGTCATTTGGTCACCTGTAGGAGAGAAAAACATGACAGATTCAAAAAATGTGACATCAACGCTAACAAAGTATTTTCGACGCAGCGGATCAAAGCACCGATAGCCCTTCTGAGTCCTGGAGTACCCGATAAACACACATTTGATAGCCCTGGGAGAGAGCTTATCAAGACCTGGTACCAACTGATGGACAAAACAAACACAGCCAAAGTCACGAGGTGGTAGCGAGAACAACTCCTTCTCAGAAAAGGCAAGAGAGAGGAGTTTTCTCATTCAAGACAGATGAGGGCATGCAATTTATTAAGTAGCAGGCTGTGAGAACCGCATCACCCCAAAATGAGTTTGGAGCATGACTCTGAATCAGTAAGGTTCTAGTGATATCCAACAGATGACGATGTTCCGCTCTGCAACATCGTTTTGCTGTGAAGTGTAAGCACATGAAGTTTGATGAATTATACCACGAGATGAGAGAAATAATGACAAAGTTCTAGTACAGAACTCCAAGGCATTATCAGATCGCAAAATTTTCACAATAGAAGAAAAGACATTTTGAACTTCATTGATAAACATTTGAATCACATTTCCTGCTTCAGATTTATTTTTCAATAAAAACACCCAAGACAAACGAGAAAAATCATCCACTATGACCAGATAGAACCTGTGTCCCTGATGATCAGGAACACGACTTGGACCCCAAATATCAATATGGACTAACTCAAACAAGGAGCTACTGCTCCGACTCTGACAACTTGGGAAAGTAGACCGATGGTGCTTCCCCAACTGACACGCTTCACATTGGAAAGACGACTTCAGAGAAATCTGGGGCAGGACACGACTTAGCTTCTGGAGAGGCAGATGACCAAAACGAAGGTGCCAGATATATGGAGAGTCTGGTCCTGTATGATGGAGAGATGCACCGATATAGGGAGTATTGACCAGACGGTAGAGACCATTCTGCTCACGGCCACAACCAATCACCTTGCCCGAGGTTATGTCCTGAAAAATAAGAGATGATGAGTCAAAAATAGCTCGACAGTTCAAATCCTTTGTAATCTGGCTAATGGACAGTAAATTCATAGAGAAATCAGGAGCATATAACACATTCTGTAGACTCATGGAAGGTGTCAACTGAACCTCCCCCTGTCCAGTGATGGGGGAATGGGTCCCATTGGCTATCACCACAATTCGTCCCGAAGAGATCGGTCTAAATATAGTGAGATGTTCTCTGTCCCCACAAAGATGGTGGGTTGCTCCAGAATCTACAATCCAGTTGGTAATCATAGATCTATCACAAGAGTTGAGAGCATAGGAACTACCTGAGGTACTGGCTGTAGCAGCTGAACTGGCAGAGGCAGAGACTGCCACATCTGACTGACCTCCAGGTGTTGTATCAGGAGGCATGATATTCCTCAGTGTGGCAACAAGATCATCAAAACGTTGGTCCAATGAGGAAGGTGCAGGAGACTCAACTTGTTCTGCTACCCGAGCCGATGCAGGAAAGCCATGCTTGGAGTAGCATGTATCCTCGGAGTGACCAGAACGACGACAATAGCTGCATGGTTGCCGAGCTCGACCCCCCGACCCTGGGGTCCACAACCACGGAAGGAAGAGGATCCACCTCTTCCTCTAGAGGCTACCATAGCTGAAGGTGTCTGGTTAGCAGTTGAGTTTGGGATAGTAATGCGACTCAACCGTCGAAAAGCATCCTCCATAAGAGGAATAGTGGCATCAGCAAGAATCTGAGACCGTGCAGCATCATACTCTGGATCAAGTGCAGCCAGGAACACTCCTACCATGGTGGCATTCCTGTACGTCTTCTGCTGCTCAGGAGTGGCCGTCAACGGCATGAAGCTATGTAGCTTCTCAAACATCCCTCCTAGGGATGTGTACAATGAGTGAAGTGGGCGTCAATTCTGCTTGATAGTGAAAATATCATGTTGCAGCTGAAGTATCTTGGTCTCGTTCCGCGCCTGCGAATATGTCGCCGCTAGAATATCCCACATGGCCTTAGCCGTAGGCTGATGTAGAATATCGTTGGAGATTTCTATCGTCAACATCCCAGATAGCCAGACTTTGGCATACGCATCATCTACCTCCCACGAGGCATTCACCCCAGTCTTCTCAATCGGCTCCTCTTCGGTAAGAATATGTTTCTTACCATTCAACTTCATCAAGCTCATGAACTGCATCGCCCAGAGCTCGTAGTTTGTCCCGTCCATCTTCACAATAGGCGTTGGACCTCTGAATGCGTCAGTAGCGGGTACATTAATCTTGTTCTCTGACATATTGCCGATAGAAGACTACTACCAGTGGGATAAATCAAAGTTTGTGTCTACACAGACATCTATGGGTTCGGGTGCACATGTAGACTCATGCACACCAACACATCAACCGTTTGACGACTCTGAGGCGACTACCGAGCACGAGACAGAACGCAGGTGAGGCGCACGGTACTCGCGATGCACGTACACTGTGCGTACTAAGAAGGATGTGTTATGCGCATAGTCTATGCGCTGTGTGCACGGTGTATGCGCGCTGTGCGTGGTGCGCGCACGGCTGTGTGCGTGATCTGCGCGCCGCTGTGCGCGCGGTTTGTGCGCGTGTCGAGGAGGCGAAGCCGAAGAGGAGGCGGCGACGCCGATAGGAGAGAAGGCTGGAGGTAGGCGACGTCGGAGTGGAGGTGAAGAAGGGGTGGCGGCACCGAGAGTGAAGGATATGGAATTATCCTCAAGCGCATCACGGAAGCGTGATCGTCGTATCGGATACGACGAAGAACGACTAGTCACACTAGTTGTTCGGTGCAGCAGAATTAAAAAATATTTTTATTCGATGAAATCACATGATCCGAGAACCATTCTCAGATCGTTTCATCTATAACCACAACAAGTATAATGCATTACCTCTTGAAGCGTGGTTGATCAAGTCTCTAAAGTAAGAGACCTCCTGTCTCAAGTCCGATCGTCGGCGAGACCGCTTGCGAGCGCGGGGATGAACCACGTTTTCCTCGCAATCCAAGAAGTTGATCCAAGCGTGGTTGCTCCTGATCTCGTCGTACGAGATCGAATGTCTCCTTTGTGAGTGCAGCACTCGAAGAAGACGGAGAATCGAAGAACGTCGAAGCGGCGGCGCGGTGGCGAAGGCGACGACGATTCTCTCCTCTAGGGTTTGGTGGTAAACCACCAATTAGAGGGAGAGAGGGTAGACGTGTACCGAGAAAGAGAGAGAGAGAGAGCTCCAATATATTCACGTAAAGAGAGAGCATGGTATGCCTCTCTATTTATAGGGTTTTGGGATCCATGGATCTCAATCCATGTGACATATAAAATCAATGGATGAGATTGATTTATGTCAATCCAATGGTCAAGATTGTTGTTGGCAAAACCAACAAATTTAGGTTAAAATATATTTGACAAAATCAAATATAAATTAGTCCTAAATCAACCCAACAAATAAGGAGAGAATGTACATGGAGATTTCATCTCCATGCACCTTACATGTGGACGGCCACCCTTTCCTATTTGGAATAGGGTGCCGCCCACTATTTCCATGGGGAGAGCAATCTCATGAATTTCATGAGATTGCATATCTCCATGGAAATCTCTCTTTATTTATTTGCAACAAATTAGTTGGGTTTTTTCCTTCAAAAATAATTCACAATTATATTTGAGAATATTGCAATCTTGCCATGGAAAAAATTGTGAATCATATTCATAACCCAAAACAACATATAATTTACATTGTTAATTAATTACACAATGTGTATCCAATACACATAATAATTAATCAACACATATAAATTATAATTAGCTCTCTCTAATACATTATAAATCACATTTATAATATATTATGAATAATTGGATATTTCTATCCACATTATTCTTATCCATAATAATTAAATCGCATTTAATTTCATTAGATAATTTCTTCACACATCAATATGATTAAATCACATTTAATCATGATTTCTTCAATGCTTAGATCTTATGGAATTATTCTTGAACCCTTCAAGAATAATGCAATCTCTCCGCAGATACTTGGAGATAAGGACAGGGCGATTGTATTGTTCCACGTATAGTGACATGGATATTGAGATCATATCTCAAATCCAGATCGCAGGCCTCCCATAGATGCTTGATTAAATCAAGACCGTAAATCTAATCTTCTCATTGTATCTGAATCACATTCAGATCAATGTCCAACACTTGGACCAAGATCAGATCACTTCTCTATTGAGAGGAGTCACTAAAATCCAGACCCGTTTCATCACTCCATAGGAATGGAAGCGTCATGGCTATACAATCGTTTATGATCAAATCACCCTCAGGTATTCCCAATACCTGTACATCCTGCATACTGGAAGACTCAGATTAAACCCGAAGTATTGGATCAACTTTATACTGTCTACTTCATGGTTTTATCAGTAAGTTTCTCATTCGATCATTTGGGAGTTGGTATCAATTATACACTTTCCAAAAGCGTATATCATACCTAGGTCTTGATCATATACTAAAAGTATATATCAAACCTACAAATTCAGTCAAGCTTCCAAAGCGAGACGACCATGCGCATGAAATTTGATTCTTTCCAATATCTCATGAGTGAGCTCATGCCTTCCGATTCAGTAACTGAACCTATATGATCCCTTTGAGAGATCGTATTACTCATATGCCCTTATATGCACACCAGCGCGCCGGTGTATAGACCTTGATTAGGTCATCAACCTATTCGTCTGCCAAATGTACATACTCAGACATATAGCAACACATCTGTCTCCGGTCAGAGGATGTGTACCTATATCATGACAGCATACGATATAGGACTTTGGTTATCTCGATCTCGTTAAGTCAACTCTTTGACCTAACTAATCTGACACCTCCGAATCTCTATTCCTATGCAGAGGACATGCATCAAGAGGTCGGTCAGATATCAGCCTTCAGAAATAAGGATTGCCATCTCCCACTCAGATTGAAGATCATCTCTTAACAATCATTTGACGGTGCTTGATGAGTCCTCAATCTAACCCTTTAGATATTCATCCAAGCACCAGCCTCTATGATTCAATAGTTGAATCAACAACTGTATGATTATTAAGATGGCCATGGTACATAACCCTAATTGTACTAAGGGACCTATTATGCAAATTATTCATTCTTCATTTCAGATCAGGGAATGATATATGCAATAATATTTATTGCATAATGGCTCGTCGTGGGCTCGCATTTCCAACAATCTCCCACTAGCCCAAAGAGCCATTAATGGGCTAATCATTTAAACTCGTACTCATGTGACAATCATAGGCTATTTAGAAAATAGCGAGGTAAGATGATCAGTTACTCTGTTCCTACGAGACTATGCCAAGTCCTTTTTACGGCACTTGCATATCCCCAGTAACAGTGCTCGCATCTAATGCGAATGTTGCATCTTATGCAATCAATACTCAATCTTGTTAAAAAATATAGTGTCCTTGACACTACGGCTTAACAATTATCATAACCAGTATTTCCATAATCCTTATCAGAATGCCTTTATTCTTGGAGATCACTATCTCTTAAGGTATCTACAGTTAAGACCTTTTAGATCTCTATCTATAAAGTCTTAAGCTTTGAAGATAAGACTTTGAGATCATCATCTCAAGATCTTGTCATCTATGAAGATTTTGTTATTACTGCAACCAAGAGTTTTATTTCCATAGTAGGATTAGTAACAGTTTATTACTCCCACTGTATGGTAGCCATCTGGCTTTTGTACACATCTAGTACACATCCAGCTTCTCAGAACTGATGCCCAAGGGCAAGTAGTTCTAGCATTCACTTCCTCAACTCTTTGAGGTGCTATCCCTTTAGATAGGTCAGTACCATATATTAAGGGATGGAAGCCTTTCTTGGAATTTTCCATAAAATGGAATATGTCCAAGGTGTACTATTAATGTGACAGTCCCAATACCCTCTTCTTTTTGCTCCTGAACAACTTCAGAATTAAGATCTAAGAGGTATCTTTGAAATCATATTTCAAGATATGGAATAGCCAGTCTCTAAAACACTTATTATCATCCTTATATCATTCCAAATGATTAGGATATTATCTACATTATGATGAACACAAAGGCACTCCCACTAAGCTTCACATGGCTCATCAAGAGTTTATCTGAAATCATAACATTTATAATTTCATCAAATCTTATGGTCCAACTTCAAGAAGCTTATTTGAGTCCATAGATGGATTCCTTAGCTTCCACACCTTGCTTTCCTCAACCATGAAGCCCTGGGGCCACTTCATGTGAATATTCTCAGAGAGGTATTCGTATAGGAATGCAATATTGACTTACATCTTGAAGATGCAATAGTCAAGTTGTGTAGCTAAGGTTAGCAATATTCTGACGGTTTTAAGCATGGTCACCGAAGAGCAAGTCTCATTGCAAGCAATGTCTTCTCTTCCGGTGTGTAGCTCATGGCTACGAACCGTGCTTTGAAGGTCTCTACCTTCTCATCAGGTTCCCTTTCTCTTTGAGATCCATTTACACCTTTATAGGTCTTACCCATATAGGTGGATCCTCGAGGGTCCATATACAACATTTGTATATGAAGTCTAGTTTAGACTTTATTGCTAACATCCATCTATCCATGCTATGATCTTCAGAAGCTTCATCTCATGTAGTTAGATCATTGTCAGATTTTTCTGACACATGGAATCCTTCCTCAAACTCATTTGAAGAGGTATTAGTGTTTCATCTTTAATTGTCCTTTTAGTTTCCAATTTCAGGAGCCTCATTATCTTCTCAAGATTAACTGAGTTCCTACACTTCATTTTCATCTTGATTCTCAAGGGTCTCAACCTCTAAGAATCACATTCTCAGAGATGAGATACTTTAAGAATCTCAAGGTCATAAAGTAGGTATCCAATACCATCCTTCATTTTCCTAATGAAGCAGCATTTTCAAGTGCTAGATTCCAACATACATGGAACCTTATTAAGGATATACATTGTAGTCTCTACTACACATATATACCTGGAAACTAAGGGATAATTATGCTAAAAATTCATCATTGATAAGATCATGTCACACATGATCCAATTGTATCTCCCTATAACTCTATTGAGTTAAGGTGTGTTAGGAGGATTGAGGTAGAAATGATATTCTATATCTCCATAAGGTATCCTTTGAATTCATCTAACAGGTACAGGCTACCTAGATTAGATCAAATTCATTTTATCTTCCTTCAATCTTTGGTTCTAAACCAAACTTGTGAAATCTTTGAACTTTTCAAAGGTTTCTAAGTGAAGAGAAGAAATCTCATATCATACATAATCATCAACAGATATCATATATCCATAATGTTTACTATAATATGGATGATCTGCATACATCAATATGTATGAGATCCTGAGTACCTTGACATCTTACACCTTTCCCAAGGAAGGGTGTATTGGACATTTTTACTTTGAATACAATATTCAAAAGTATGTAAGATTTGAACTTTTAGACAATCTAAAGTTTCATCTCTCACTAGTCCATTGATCTCATCAACAGACATATGTCCAAAACTTGATGTTAGATCATTGTCAAATGATCTTCATCCTCCTATTGATCTTTAAGGTTTAATTTCAGTATTTAGAAATGTTGATGATCCATTCATCAATTTTTCTAATTTAGTGGAGTCCACTAGATTTTAGATTACTATCTGAAATATCTCCATCACAACTCTTTATGACAGTTCTATCTCAGAATTCATGTTTATTTCCAACATTTAGAAACAAACAATGAGTGTATTCTTATATCTAGGTCATAGAGACATTCTCTAAGACTAAGGGCTCTCCCACTGAAATTAACAAGTCTATCAATCCAACAGAGATTGTTGCAACAATTGCATCAATGTCCATTTGGATAACTATAAACCTTAAGATCAAATTTTCTGGTCTTCTAAAACATATGCAACCTATTGCAAATGTCATCAGAAGATTGAGATACAATTATTTGACTTTATCTTATCAAAAAAGAAAGTCAATTTCAATGATTTCTGTAGATTATTTTTGATGCTTTATCCGAGTCCTTCTCTAAGGATTCTAGACAGACTTGATAGTCATACTATCAACACATCAACTTATTACAGTTTTGGCATTCATCCAACTCTTTAGATGTCATATGGAAGTCACAGAAGTCCAGTCAACTCTTTGATTTTCCTTCTTTCTTGGGTACAACCCATGCTTCCATTGCGCTCCCTTTATCTATAAGCAATTATTGCTCAGGACAGAGGATCTCTTATTTTAAATTTAAAAAATAATTCAAAGTAAGAACATTTCAACATTTATACATGCTTCATTAAATTCATACAATATGAATATTATGAAGCTTCATGAATGATTAGAGTATATACAGTAGAATGATGACACTCATCATCTACATCCATCTAAACTCTTAAAACATAGGTTCAGGTAGGTACTCAAATAATTTGAATACATCATCTCTTTATAGAGCTACCATTCTACATGATGCAGAGAACCATGTCACTCATGATTAAATGTCAAGAGCACATATGTATGCCAGAAAATTTTTTATTGATTTTATAAGGATTATTTGACAATTGCGATCATCATCATGTCACTTCCAAAGTACATCCGATGAGAGATCAAGACTATAGAGACATACAAACCCTAGGGTTGTAGTCCTATTATCTATTTAATTGTCATTCCTCATTATTATGAGGAAACTTGCATATTGCAACCACATACATTATGTGTCCAACTGCAAGTATAATATCTGGATTATGAGTCCAATCCGTGATATTCTATTGGTTATTATTGAGTATATCATTGAGTGTGTTTTAATGAAGGATTATTTGAAATAAGAAATTTGAATAAATATATAAATAAATATATATATATATATTTTACTTTGATTTAGCATTTTTATATCAAAGTTGTCTTGCCTTGTCAACACTGAAAGTTCATTCCCTTAATCATTTTCAATGTAAGAGATATACTTACCATTATACCTCAACAAGATATAGGATCTCCTTCCTTATCTCTGTTACATCCCAATAATATGAGAATCTGCAACTCGGATAAAAAGAAGCGGGAACACATTCCGCTTTGCAAGTCCAACTTGCATTTCCCAATTCGGTCTTTAACACCCGGGCCCACCACCCCTAAGGCGATGTTGACCTGTCGTTAATTGAACCAACCGTCAACAGGAATAGTACTCACTATACACAATCCAATATCGCCCCAATAATATGAAGATCCGATATTGGGGTCACTACGTATATGGCCTTACTCTTTCGAGAAGCAAAGAGCCCGATCCAGATGCGCTTGCATACAGGAGCTGTCACTTCGGACAGGTGTCTCCTACATACAATCCCTGGCGACGGAACTCTTCGCCTTGACGGGAGACCATGGATGTCACTTATGTGATCCTCCATATCATATTCAAATTCTAATTAATCATTATGAATAATATTCATTATGATTAATTCTTCCAAGGGAAATAACATCTCTATTCATAATAGAGTGTTTCAATTTTAATTGGATTCCAATTAATCTAATCATAGTAAATTAATGATCCAATTAATATCCAACAAACATTTTATTGTTACTTGAATTATTTTATTATCTCAAATACGTATTATTTCGAATTTTAATAATTAGAAATACATCATGATTTCTTAAGCATTATACTAACCCTACCCGCTGTCATGGCCAGTACCGACGAGAGTGGGACGGACCACATACGTTGCAACTCGCAACCCTAATGCTCTCCGACTAGACACCATATCCACCTCGGGAAAGGATAATGCAAAATAAATCACTTTGTATTTGAGATGATCATCGGTTCTTCAACCGAAATTATACCATATAACAATAATCAAAATAATTTTTGATTAACATTATAATGAGATTTGCTAAACAAATCCCAAGTCCTATTCAAACAATATGTTTGTTGGAATTTTGATCATGTAGATCATGTAACCAATTAGTGATCTAGATCACATCTAATCAATTATTGGTTAAGGCAATGCCATTTAAGGGAATAATTATCATCAAATATTTCATAAATATTTATGTACAATTATTCCAGGAAATTAAACAATTTAATTTCACTAATTGATTAAATGACAATCACTATTCAAGCATCAAGTCTGATGATTGTGTTTCCAATTAAGATTTAGATCAGATCTAATCAATTAATTGGTTGAGGCCATGTCAATTATGTAAATAATCAACTTCCAATATTTCACAAATATTTTTCATGATTATTTCACGAAATTAACAATTAATTTCACTAATTGACAATCACTTGGTTCTAGATTAGGACTGTAATTTCAGCAGTGACCCCTACTTACTAAAATTAGCATATCTCAATCATATTAAATCCAAATTAGACAAAATCAATTTTCATAGATTGCTAATTTGATTTAGGACAGAACCCAAGTGATGTTACACGCATTTCGAGGCAAGTCTAAACAGTAATTAACATTTTAATCACGTTCAGATCTACAGTTCCCGCAATAGTGCATACATGTTCATTAAAACAACCATATCTTGAGCATACGAAATCCAATTTACGCAAACTCAGATCCTATGTTTTCCTTATTTAATGGGGTACAAAAAAACAAGTATTAAATTCGTGTTTAAACAATTTAAACAGTGCCGAATTTATTTACTAAACAGATCTGCGAAATCAAATGCGATAAAAACTTTCGCGACCTTAACGAACCCAAGTCGTCCTCGGTTTTTCGAATCATATTCGAAACCGTCGACCTAAGGCTCTGATACCACTTGAAGGATATGAAATTATCCTCAAGCGCATCACGGAAGCGTGATCGTCGTATCGGATACGACGAAGAACGACTAGTCACACTAGTTGTTCGGTGCAGCGGAATTAAAAAATTTTTTTATTCGATGAAACCACATGATCCGAGAACCATTCTCAGATCGTTTCATCTATAACCACAACAAGTATAATGCAATACATCTTGAAGCGTAGTTGATCAAGTCTCTAAAGAAAGAGACCTCCTGTCTCAAGTCCGATCGTCGGCGAGACTGCTTGCGAGCGCGGGGATGAACCGCGTTGTCCTCGCAATCCAAGAAGTTGATCCAAGCGTGGTTGCTCCTGATCTCGTCGTACGAGATCGAATGTCTCCTTTGTGAGTGCAGCACTCGAAGAAGATGGAGAATCGAAGAACGTCGAAGCGGCGGCGCGGTGGCGAAGGCGACGACGATTCTCTCCTCTAGGGTTTGGTGGTCGGCCACCAATTAGAGGGAGAGAGGGTAGACTTGTACCAAGAAAGAGAGAGAGAGAGCTCAATATATTCATGTAAAGAGAGAGCATGGTATGCCTCTCTATTTATAGGGTTTTGGGATCCATGGATCTCAATCCATGTGACATATAAAATCAATGGATGAGATTGATTTATGTCAATCCAATGGTCAAGATTCTTGTTGGTAAAACCAACAAATTTAGGTTAAAATATATTTGACAAAATCAAATATAAATTAGTCCTAAATCAACCCAACAAATAAGGAGAGAATGTACATGGAGATTTCATCTCCATGCACCTTCCATGTGGAATAGGGTGCCGCCCACTATTTCCATGGGGAGAGCAATCTCATGAATTTCATGAGATTGCATATCTCCATGGAAATCTCTCTTTATTTATTTGCAACAAATTAGTTGGGTTTTTTTCTTCAAAAATATTTCACAATTATATTTGAGAATATTGCAATCTTGCCATGGAAAAAATTGTGAATCATATTCACAACCCAAAACAACATATAATTTACATTGTTCATTAATTACACAATGTGTATCCAATACACATAATAATTAATCAACACATATAAATTATAATTAGCTCTCTCTAATACATTATAAATCACATTTATAATATATTATGAATAATTGGATATTTCTATCCACATTATTCTTATCCATAATAATTAAATCACATTTAATTACATTGGATAATTTCTTCACACGTCAATATGATTAAATCACATTTAATCATGATTTCTTCAATGCTTAGATCTTATGGAATTATTCTTGAACCTTTCAAGAATAATGCAATCTCTCCGCAGATACTTGGAGATAAGGACAGGGCGATTGTATTGTTCCACGTATAGTGACATGGATATTGAGATCATATCTCAAATCCATATCGCAGGCCTCCCATAGATGCTTGATTAAATCAAGACCGTAAATCTAATCTTCTCATTGTATCTGAATCACATTCAGATCAATGTCCAACACTTGGACCAAAATCAGATCACTTCTCTACTGAGAGGAGTCACTAAAATCCAGACCCGTTTCATCACTCCCTAGGAATGGAAGCGTCATGGTTATACAATCGTTTATGATCAAATCACCCTCAGGTATTCCCAATACCTGTACATCCTGCATACTAGAAGACTCAGATTAAACCCGAAGTATTGGATCAACTTTATATTGTCTACTTCATGGTTTTATCAGTAAGTTTCTCATTCGATCATTTGGGAATTGGTATCAATCATACACTTTCCAAAAGCGTATATCATACCTAGGTCTTGATCATATACTAAAAGTATATATCAAACCTACAAATTCAGTCAAGCTTCCAAAGCGAGACGACCATGCGCATGGAATTTGATTCTTCCCAATATCTCATGAGTGAGCTCATGCCTTCCGATTCAGTAACTGAACCTGTATGATCCCTTTGAGAGATCGTATTACTCATATGCCCTTATATGCACACCAGCGCGTCGGTATATAGACATTGATTAGGTCATCAACCTATTGGTCTGCCAAATGTACATACTCAGACATATAGCAACACATCTGTCTCCGGTCAGAGGATGTGTGCCTATATCATGACAGCATACGATATAGGACTTTGGTTATCTCGATCTCGTTAAGTCAACTCTTTGACCTAACTAATCTGACACCTCCGAATCTCTATTCCTATGCAGAGGACCTGCATCAAGAGGTCGGTCAGATATCAGCCTTCAGAGATAAGGATTGCCATCTCCCACTCAGACTGGAGATCATCTCTTAACAATCATTTGACGGTGCTTGATGAGTCCTCAATCTAACCCTTTAGATATTCATCCAAGCACCAGCCTCTATGATTCAATAGTTGAATCAACAGCTGTATGATTATTAAGATGGCCATGGTACATAACCCTAATTGTACTAAGGGACCTATTATGCAAATTATTCATTCTTCATTTCAGATCAGGGAATGATATATGCAATAATATTTATTGCATAATGGCTCGTCGTGGGATCGCATTTCCAACAGAGAGGGGTAAGAGGCTAGAGGTAGGGTTAGGGTTTCTTGGGGATCGAGAGCTCCGATCTAGGACCGCCGCTCTGATACCATGTTGGAGAAAATAAGAGTGCTTTCTTATTTCTGAGAACCCTAGGCTCTCTTATATAGTAGAGAGGCCTATGGATAAATTACATAAAGTAGACAACATGAAAGAAAAATAAGAAAGAAGTACATATTAAATATGAAAACACACATATCTTCACACCCCACATATCAAAATGAAATAACTCAAAAAGACTTGGACTACTACAACCCTAATGACTTGGGAAGCTAGAACGGTGATGCTTTCCAAGTTGAAACACTTTACACTGAAAAGTAGACTTGGGCGGAATACTGGGAATGAGATGACATATTTTATACAACAAAAGATGACCAAATCACTGATATTTGCTACAACGGAAGATGATCAAATCACTGATGCCAAGTATACATAGAGATCGATTCAACAGAGATAGATCTAGCACCAACATAAGGAGTTTGTATCAACCTGTAACGTCCTCCATTCTCACGTTCCCATCTAATCACCCTGCTTGTGAGTATATCATGAAAAACAATAGTGTTTATGTAATTTTTATTTTCTAGATTTTCATCATGTAATTTTCCCAACATGTTTCACTCCTTCATAAGAGAACCCTAGGGCCTCATCAATAATGCAATTAATTCTTTCATCTCCACGTGGTATCAGAGCTGATAGGAGAAAACACTGAGATGATTCATTATACGCACCCGAGGGCTCTCTTATATAGGAGAGTAGCCCTGGGTTAATTACAAGATAAGTACTCTAAGAAGATGAGAATTACATAAATAAAGATACGGCACGTTATTTAACTTAACACTCCCCCTCAAGCTGGAGCATATATATCTATCATGCTCAGCTTGGACCAACATTTCTGAAAAGGACTTCGTGCAAGAGCCTTGGTAAAGATGTCTGCTGTCTGATCTCTTGTAGACACATGAGATGTAGATATAAATCCTTTCTGTATCAGATCTCGAGTATAATTACAGTCCACCTCAATATGCTTCGTTCGTTCATTGAATGCAGGATTATTCACAATGAACAATGCGGCTTGATTATCACATAATAGCTGCATAGGAAGAGGAACATCTATGGAAAGATCAATCACACCGATCTAACCCACATCATCTCTGTACTCCCTTAGGCCATGGCTCTGTATTCAGATTCTGCACTTGATTTGGCAACTACAGTCTGCTTCTAACTCTTCCATGAGACAAGTGAGTGTCCAACAAAAACTGCAAATCCTGAGGTAGACTTCCTGTCCTTAGGGCATCCTGCATAGTCAGCGTCTGCACAAGCTGTTACCTCCAAGAACACATCCCTACTGAATAGGAGACCTGAACCGGGTGAGTTCTTCAGATATCTCAAGATCATATAGATATCATCCATATGAGCTTTCCTGGGACACTCCATGAATTGGCTAACCTTGTTTACTGCAAATATAATATCCGGCCTGGTGATAGTCACATATAGAAGCTTCCCTACGAGCTCTCTGTACCTCCTGCTATTAACTTATTCAGTATCATCATCATATATTTTCACACTCGAATCCATAGGAGTCGTAGCTGGCTTGCACCCAGTCATACTCGTCTCAGAAAGGAGATGCATGACAAACTTTCTCTGAGTCATCACTAGACTACGATGATTCCTGGCAAACTCTAACCCCAGGAAGTAGCGAATGGTGCCAAGATCCTTGGTCACAAACTCTTTACCTAGGAATTTCTTGGCAACCTGAATGCCTTGAGCATCATCTCCTGTCACAATAATGTCATCTACATAGACAAGAATAGCAATCGTACCTCGTTGTGTCTTCTGAACAAATAGAGAATGGTCCGCAGTGGACCTCTTAAATCCCTGTTGCTCAATTAATTCTGACAGCTTTTGATACCAAGCTCTAGAACTCTGCTTTAGTCCATAAATGGTCTTATGTAGCCTGCATACCTTCTGTGACTCCCCCTCAGCAGTAAACCCTGGTGGCTGCTGCATATAAACTTCCTCCTGAAGGTCTCCGTAGACAAATGCATTTTTAACATCAAGCTGATATAACGGCCAATCACGTGAGACAGCAACACCTAGTAGAATCCGAAGTGTCGAGTGTCTCGCTACTGGGAAAACGTGTCTTGATGATCCACCCCATAGGTCTGGGTAAAGCCACATGACACCAACCTCGCCTTGTAGCAATTTACACTCCCATCTGAGTTATGCTTGATGAAAAATATCCACTTGCAGCTGACAATCGAAGCACCATGTGGAGGCGGAACAATAGTCCATGTCTCGCGAGATGTTAAGGCCGCCATTTCTTCTTCCATTGCCTGACGCCACCGACTGTCCTGTAAAGCCTCCATATAATTTCGGGGTATAGTAACCACAGAAAGACCAACAACAAACTTCTTGTACTCGTCTGAAAGATGATCTAAAGATACATGTGCCGCAAGTGGGTATTTGACACATTGACGTCGTGGCTTCCTTAGCGCAATAGGAACATCCAAATCATCCTCCTTAGTGTCTTCTACAGTAGAGTCCTCATGTAAAACTCCAGTGCCATCAGTAGAAACATTGTTCTCATGACATACCTTAGGCTTGCTGGAAGATGTGGACGGCTTATGAGCATAGGGGCTAGTAGAAGACCTGCGAGTGTAGACAATGGGTAAAAACTTTGGCGCAGGTGGTGGTGGTGGTGGTGTTAGTGTAGTTATATGGTGCTCAAGTTCAACTGATGGGAATGACGGAGGTGGAGGAACAACAATATCATTTGTATCGTCATTGGATAACCTGTTACCTGTAGGAGAAAAATACATGATAGACTCAAAGAAAGTGACATCCGTACTCACATAATATCTCCTACTCATCGGATCATAACATCGATACCCTTTTTGAGTACGTGAGTACCCAACAAACACACATTTGATAGCTCTTGGGGAGAGCTTATCCCGATCGGGGGCACAATTATGCACAAATGCAACAGACCCAAAGACACGAGGTGTGGGGGAGAATAGGTCCTTCTCGGGAAACGCAATCAAGAAGGGGACCTTCTCTCCAAGAACAGTAGACGACATACGATTCACCAAGTAGCATGCAGTGAAAACTGCATCCCCCCAAAAGAAATGAGGGGCATGACTATGGATCAACAACGTCCGAGTGACATCAAGAAGGTGGCGATGTTTACGTTCAACCACACCATTTTGTTGCGAAGTGTAATTACAAGAAGTTTGATGAACAATGCCCTGAGAACTAAGGAAATCAGATAAATGTAATGTGGAAAACTCCAAAGCATTATCCGTACGAATGATTTTGACATTGGTAGAGAAGATATTATTAACTTCTATAATAAATTTTCAAATAATAGCAACAGCTTCATGCTTTTGTTTTAACAAGAAAACCCACGATAATCTGAAAAAATCATCAACAACAACCATACAATAACGATGTCCCTGAAGATCAGGGACACGACTCGGACCCCAAATATCAAAGTGAAATAGTTCAAAAGACCGACTACTATGCCGACTCGGACGCCCTGGAAACGAGGACCAATGGTGTTTCCCAAGCTGACAGGCTTCACAATTCAAAGAGGTACGGGTAGATATCTGCGACAAGACATGACACATCTTCTGCAGAGGCAGATGACCAAATCGAAGATGCCAAAGGAATGGAGGAATGGATCCAGAGGGAATAGTAGCGGCACCCGCACATGATGATATAACAAGCTTATACAAGCCTCTCTGCTCACGGCCACTTCCAATCATCATGTCAGTCAGTATGTCCTGAAACACAAAAGTAGAGGGGTCAAAGATGGCACGGCAATGTAAATCTTTTGTAAGCTGGCTAATTGATAACAGGTTCATCTGAAAATCAGGTGCATGTAAAACATTCTGAAGACTCAAAGAAGGTGTCAGAGTGATCTCCCCCTGACCAACAATGGGTAATCGGATCCCATTTGCAATGACAACATAACGGCCTGGTGTAAGTGCTCTGTAGGTAGTAAACTACAGCCTGTCGCCGCACATATGATGGGAGGCTCCATAATCCATAATCCAATCTGTCAGGTCCGAGCAAGAAGTACTGGTAAGTGCATGAGGTATACCTGATGAGCTAGAGGACGCTCTGGCCGAAGCTGCAGCATCCGTAGAACCAGGAGAAGAAGACGAGGAGATACTGATCATCTCACAAAGTCATGAAACGATATCATCAAAGCGAGCATCTGGAAGAGGTGCAACGGTAGTCTCAGTCTGCTCTGCAACACGTGTAGAGGCTGGATATCTATGCTTGTGAAAGCATGTCTCCTCAGAGTGGCCTGGACAGTGACAGTGAGTACAGGGGCCACGGTTTCTGCCTCCCCCTCTACCACGAGGTCCTCGACCCCGGAAATGTGACGCTCCTCCTTTGCCACGAGTGGCAGCCATAGCTGAAGGGGTAGGCTGGGCTGTAGATGCCGATGCAGTAGTAATTCTACTCAATCTCTTATAAACCTCCTCCATTTGTGGAATGGTCTCACCAGTCAGAAGTTGAGTACGGGCTGCATCATACTCTGGATCAAGGGAGTATAGAAATACCCCAGTCATCATAGCATTTCTGTATGATTGTTGCTGTTCCGTACTGGTAGTGATCGGCATGAAGCTATGCAGTCTCTCAAACATGCCCAGTAGATGAGAGAAATGTGCATGTAAGGGCTTCCCATTTTGTTTTGTAGAGAAGATGTCGAATTGTAACTGGAGAATCTTGCTTTCATTCTTGGATTGCCCATATGTAACGGCCAGTATATCCCACATAGCCTTTGTTGTGGGTTGATTCACAATATCATTTGCAATCTCCGTAGTCATCGTCCCAGAGAGCCAAATACGGGCATATGCATCGTCTTGCTTCCATGTAGCATTTGTTCCAGTCTTGTCTTCCGACGCAGATTCTGTCAGGATGTGCTCCTTATTGTGGCACTGCATTAGGGCGCGGAACTGCATAGACCATAGTTTATAGTTGGTCCTATCCATCTTAACTATAGGGGCTGGGCCTTTGAAGGCACCCGAGGATGTAAACATGTCACCTTTGTTGTCTGACATGATTGATAATGAGCTGTAGACCGACGGAGAAAATCAAAATAGGCTGTCTACAGAGTCATATGAAGGGAGGTTGTATGTGTAGACTCATACAACCATCCCTAGGCCTATGTAGAGTGCTGAATCTAGTCATGTACCGCTGGAGAGGGGTCGGCGGGACCCGCTGTGGCCGAGGTTCGATGAGATCCCCCTAGGCGCTGCCGGCGGGCTCCAAGTTACAGATGTGCTTGGTCGGAGCGGCCTGCTGTGGTGGCACGGGAATGTTCTGGAGGCGTGCGCCGCTCTGGGACTGAAGAAATGCCGCTGGGTGCGGTGCTAGGGCCGCCGGAGAGGCGTAGCGGCGCCCGGGAGCAGCAACAGTGATCTCCTGTAGCGCTGGCGGAGAGGCGCAGTGGCACCCGGGACCGCAAGGAGCCGCCAAGGGCACTGGAATCTGGTCGGGGTTGCCGCCTAGGGTGCTAGGGAGGCGCTGGGAGGGGAGGCGCACAACGCGCAGGGAGGCGCTGGGGCGCCAGGGAGGCGCAGGCGCACTGTACGCGAGAGGGGAAGGGGGGGCTCGGAGGGTGGGAGGTAGGGTTAGGGTTTTGGTGGGATACCGAAACCCCGGTCTAGGACCGTTGCTCTGATACCATGATAGGAGAAAACATTGAGATGATTCATTATACGCACCCGAGGGCTCTCTTATATAGGAGAATAGCCCTGTGTTAATTACAAGATAAGTACTCCAAGAAGATGAGAATTACATAAATAAAGATACGACACGTTATTTAACTTAACAAGAGCGATGGTCTTAAACTAAAGTTTTGACCTAATCCCCTCTACCACTGCCAACCCCATCTAGTTCCCCACATCGCCACCTCTCGTCGGACCCCTCCTCACGCCACTACCTCTCTTCGACTTCTTTGAGTGACGCCTCCTCTCAGTGCTAGCTCCCAGGCTGGCTGCATGCCCTCCTCAAGGGCACTTTGGCGCAACAAAGGGGGCTGCAACTCATAGGGCTCTGGTAGCTACTTGTGGCATCCATGAGGGCCACAAGACCACTACCAGGCCATCACGATGCCTTCCAGGTCTCCAGGTCATCCACGACCGTTGTAAACTTGTTGATGCTGCCATATCAAGTTGTTAGGACATCTAGCACTCTTGTGCGTCGCCCAACAACCCGACTCGATCTGAAAACACTCTGATTTTAACTGGAAAACGTGATTTCAGACCTATAAATCACACTATGGCCCGAGGATGGCTGTATGAGCATACACGTACAATCAATCCTTCATATGATCGTGTAGACTTACTACAATCAATCTACTTCCCTGTCGAGTTCCGTTTTTTTTCGACCTTCTTTCGTCATGTCAAAGAACAAGGGGGATCTTTTTTCTTCGTCTAGTGCCATAAAAGGCCCGGCTAACATCGTGGAGATGGATGAGACCAACTATGAGTTGTAATCCAAGCAGTTTCTGATCCTTAGGCAGTGTAATAATAAGGAGCACATCCTAAAAAAGCTAGAGTCGATGGACAAGACTGGGGACAATGCTTTGTGGAAGCAAGACATCGCGTGATTTTGGCTCTCCGAGACCCTCACTACGGAGATAGCCAATGATATTGTGAATCAAGTCTTTGCCAAGGAAATGTGGCATATTCTGGCATCTACTAATGCCCACACGAAGAATGAGGTTAAGATTCTTCAGCTTTAGTTTGACATTTACAGGGCCAAGCAGAATGGTCGTCTACCGCACACATTCTACTCCTCGCTTCGTGGCATGTTCGAAAAGCTTCACAGCTTCATGCCTATTACTATATCCACTGAGCACATATGACATAAATAAACTCCACGATGGTTGGAGTCTTTTTGGCTGCGCTCAACCTGGAGTATGATGCAGTACGGGCACAACTCCTTACTGGTGCGACCATACCTCCCATGGAGGAGGCCTACAATCGTCTCATTAGGCTTCTTATTCCTCTTACTACCACTCTTCAACCCTCTTAAGCGATGGTCGCTTCTCGCGATAGAGGAGGGTCTACTCAGTTCAGAGGGCGTAGTCCCCGTGGTAGAGGTGGTGGACGCCAACGTGGTCTTTGCACTTACTATTATCGTCTATGACACTCAGAGGACATGTGCTATCTGAAGCATGTATACCCGGTATATGCTCTTGTGGCAGAACATATTGAGCCTTCAGAGACTCCAGCTTCCTAAACAGATCCACACCTGGATGAGATTGTCTCTCGTATACAACATATCATGACTTGATGATCGACACCACCACTACAAGATCCACAAATATTGCATCCGCAACCAGAGCCTCTTCGAGCTCCTCAGGTATCGCTTACGCTTTTACTGGTAGTGGCGGTGCATATATGACAGAGTGGATCATGGACTCTAGCGCATCCCACCATCTGTGTGGAGACAAAGCCCAATTCAGGTCCTACAGGACAATACCTCCTGGCAGAATGGTTGTTATTGCTAATGGGGTCTACTTACCCATCACATGACATGAGGAGGTGTATCACACGCCATCCATGTACCTTCAAAATGTTTTATATGCTCCTCATTTTTAGATGAACTTACTTTCTATTATAGCCAGATTACTAAGGATCTGCATTCCGAGCCATTTTAACCATTCGTCTCTTGTATTTCAAGACATACTCTCGAGCAGGGTGATTGGATGTGGTCGTGAGCAGCATGGGCTTTCTCTGTCGTTACTCAAAAATTTTCTGTTGAGGTCTATCATGTAGAGGTGCTCCAATTGGATTAGTGATCGATTTCTAGGTTTCGTCATAAACCTAATTGGTTATTGTTGAGATATTTCTACATTCCACGTATCTTTCCAGTTATTTTATTTCTTTATTTCTATCTTATGTAATTTACCCATAGGTCTCTCCCCTCTATAAGAGAGCCTAGGGTTACAAGAATAAACAACTTCTTTTCTTCCAACATGGTATAAGAGCGAGGGTCCTAAAAGGCTAAACCGGAGCTCTCGTATCCAAAACCCACTGACCCGTCTCCACGCGTGCCGCCGACCCCATCTCCACGCATGCCGCCTCCCTGTGCTGCTCCATACGTGCAACCTCCATGCGTGCAACCTACGGTCTATGCGTCCCCACGTGCGCATCCTAGCATGTTGCTGTGCCATCTTGCACGTTCTAGTGCCTCCACCGTCGGGCGTCGCCCTTCGAGCATGGCTCCTCCGCGTACTACTCTTCGAAGCACCGACGTCGTTCGCTTCTTCTCATTAATGGATTTGGGAGTATAAGTCTACATATGTACCCAAATCCACGTATATTTGTGTAGACATTCACCTTTCGTATACAAAACCCTAGTCTTCTACATCTGGCAAGATGTCCGAGAATAAAGTTGATGTACCCGCCACAGGCGCATTCAGAGGTCCAACGCCTATTATTAAAATGGACGGGACAAATTATGAGCTCTTTAGGCTATGCAGTTTATGAGCCTTATGAAATCGAATGGTAAGAAACACATTCTTACCGAGGAGGAACCGATAGAGAAGACTGGGGTAAACACATCATGGGAGGCGGACGACGCATACGCTAAAGTTTGGCTTTCAGGAACATTAACGATTGAGATCGCCAATGATGTGTTACATCAGCCCACTGCTAAGGCAATGTGGGATATCCTCACGGTAACATATTCTCAAGCGAGGAACAACACAAAGATCCTCCAACTCCAGCATGACATATTCACTATCAAGCAGAACGAACATCCCCTGCATTCGTTGTATACATCCTTGCGTGGGATGTTTGAGAAGCTTCACAGTTTCATTCCTCTGACGACAAATCTAGAGCAACATAAGATATATAGGAATGCTACAATGGTAGGAGTGCTCCTAGCAACCCTTAACCCTGAATATGATGCTGCTCGCTCTCAGATTCTCGCAGATGCCACCATTCCCCCAATGGCTGAAGCGTTCCGTAGGCACAACAGGATTACTATTCCTCCCACAACTTCTAGTCAGACTTCCTCGGCCATGGCAGCCTCTCGAGGAAGAGGAGGTCATTCTACCTTTCGTGGAAAGGGACCTCGTGGTAGAGGAGGCCGCACTCGTCAGCCCTGTACTTTCTATCACCGTCAAGGCCATATCGAGGAGACATGCTATTCCAAGCATGGGTTCCCAGCATCAACCCACGTTGTCGAACAGATTGAGTCTCCTACTGCTTCTACTCTAGATCAGAGGTTTGATTACCTCGTATCCAGACTGAGGGATATTATACCTCCTTCCTCTTCACCATCCTCAGGAGATCATTCAAATGATGCAGCTTCAGTTTCTGCCAGTACCTCTGATACTACCAACACCTCAAGTACTTATGCTTTTATAACCTGTCATGGCTCTGACATTACAAAGTGGATTATAGACTCCGGTGCAACACATCATCTACGTGGAGACAGACATCAGCTTACATCATATAGATAGGTTACGTCAGGGAGAACAATTGTGATAACTGATGGGACTTATTCCCCGATCACAGGACAATGGGAGATCATCTTGACGGCTTCGATGCGTCTGCAGAGTGTGCTACATACTCCAGATTTCTCTATGAATTTGCTTCCTATTAGTCAAATTACCAAGGATTTGCACTGGCGAGCTATTTTTGACCAATCGTCTCTTGTTTTTCAGGATATTCTTACGGGCAAAGTGATTGGGAGTGGCCATGAGCAGGGTGGTCCCTATCGCCAGGTTCGAACTCCATATGCTGGATATCTTCTCTTTCACCTGGCTCAGTCTCTTCGTTCACTTAGCACCTCCGGTTTGGTCATCTCCCTCTTCAGAAGATGTGTCATATGCTGCAACAGATTTCACCTAGTTCTTCCTTTCATTTGAAGCTTGTCAGTTGGGAAAGCATCATCGGTCTGCTTTTCTTAGTCGTCGGAGTCAGAGAAGTTATTCCCTTTTTGAGTTATTTCATGCTGACATCTGGGGTCCAAGTCATGTACCTGATCATCAGGGACACCGATTCTATCTTGTAGCTATGGACGATTTTTCACGTTTGTCAAGGGTGTTTCTTTTGAATAATAAATCTGAAGCAGGGGATGTGATCAAAACCTTTACTACTGAAGTGAAAAATGTTTTCTCTACCTTTGTAAAGTTTATACGAACTGATAATGCATTGGAATTTTGTACTCGCGATCTATCTCATTTTCTTTCATCTAGGGGGATTATTCATCAAACATCTTGTCCTTACACCTCTCAGCAAAATGGTGTTGCTGAGAGAAAGCATAGCCATCTTCTTGATGTCTCTCAGACTCATTTAGAGTCGTGCACCACATTCATTTTGGGATGATGCAGTTCTCACAATATGTTATTCGATGAACCGTATGCCATCATCTGCCGTGGGTGAGAAAATTCCTTTCTCCATAGCTTTTCCTGAAAATGAGTTATTCTCACTTACTCCTCGTGTGGTCGGATCTGTCGCTTTTGTTCACCAATTGACTCCTGGTCTTGACAAGCTCGCTCCTAGAGCTGTCAAATGTGTGTTTGTTGGGTACTCCAGGACTCAGAAGGGATAGTAATGTTATGATCCTCTACGCAGAAAATACTATATTAGTGCCGATGTCATATTTTTTGAGTCTGTGATGCACTTCTCTCCTACAGGTAATAGGTTGGCTTCATTGAACTCAGATGACGACGTCTACTTGCCACTTCTTCCAATGCATGTTGTCCCACCTCCACCAACTACTCCACCTCCACCACCGCCATCTCTACCTCCTCCTCCTCCTCCTCCTCCCCCTCCTACTACCCAACCATATGCACCACTTATTCCATCCATACCTAAGTTCTACACTCGTCGGTGTGCTTATGCTCATGGTCATCACCCATCTTCCACAGAATCCCAAGGTTGTTTTGAGAACATAATGTCTAACGATAGGTCTGGAGATGTATCTATGTAGGAATCATTGCAGGAAATTACCATACAGATGGAGGACATTCCCTTTGACCTGGGTATCCCTATTGCAGTTCGAAAGGGAAGTGATCTCGTGCTTCCTACCCCCTGGCTTCTCATGTCTCTTTTCATTGTCTAACATGTGAATTTTCAGAAATTTGCAGCAGCTGTATCTGCCGTGGAAATTCCACGAAATTATGAGGAGGCATTGAAGGATAGTCGCTGGCGCTTGGCTATGGAGGAGGAGATGCTTGTGCTACAGTCATGTAGTACGTGGAGTCTGGTGTCTGCTCCAGTTGATGCGTCAGTTGTGGGATGCAAATGGGTGTTCACTGTGAAACACCGTGCAGATGGCAGTGTGGATCGCTATAAGGCGAGACTTGTGGCACGTGGGTTCACCCAGACATATGGGGTGGACTATCAGGATACTTTCTCTCCAGTAGCTAGGCATTCTACTCTGCGTATTCTTCTGTCAGTAACTGTGACAAGAGATTGGCCCTTGTGGAAATATTTATGTATTTCTACATTCTATATGTATCTTTTTCTTATTTATACTTTTGTGTTTCCACCTATGTAATTTACCCATAGGCCTCTCCCTATATAAGAGAGCCTAGGGTTCTCAGAAATGATCATCTCTTATTTTTCTACCAACATGGTATCAAAGCGGCGGTCCTAGACCGGAGCTCCTACACCCTAACCCTAGATCCCCACCCGCCAGCCTCCCCTCCTCTCTTCGCCTGCGCTGCGCCAAGGCAACCTCGGCCCAGCACCACCGCCTCGCCCAGGCCCCTGCCTCCGCCGCCCAGCCCTTGACGGCATCCCGCTGATTCTCGCGGGCCCCTTAAAGACCGCCTAGGCCATCAGCCTCAAGTGCCGTCGGTCTCCGTCGTTGTTTTCCGTCTTCTTCGCGCAACTCGGGTGATGGATTTGATCGCATAGGTCTACATATGCAATCAAATCATCATATGTCATTGTAGACAAAATCTTAGTCTACTTACCTTGTGATCTTCATTCGGCATCATGTCAGAAAACAAAGTCGACGTACCCGCCAAAGGTGCCTTCAGAGGCCCGACACCGATTGTCAAGATGGACGGGACGAACTATGAGCTCTGGGCTATGCAGTTCAAGAGCCTCATGAAGTCCAATGGTAAGAAACATATCCTTACCGATGATGAGCCAACAGAGAAAATAGGGATTCACGCCACATGGGAGGCGGACGACGCGTATACCAAAGTCTGGCTATCTGAGACGTTGACGATAGAGATCGCCAACGACGTAAGCATCAGCCCACGGCAAAGGCAATGCGGGATATTCTAGCCGCGACATATTCTCAAGCACGGAATGAGACCAAGATACTACAGTTGCAACATGATATTTTTACGATCAAACAGAATGGACGTCCTCTCCATGTAGGATATGGTTAGATCCTCAAGCGCATCACGGAAGCGTGAGCGTCGCATCGAATACGACGAAGAACGACTAGTCGCACTAGTTGTTCTATGCAGCGGAAATTAAAAAATTTTCTTGCGACGAAACCACATGATCCAAGAACACTTCTCGGATCGTTTCGTCTAAACCACAACCAAGTATTAGGTTTACCTCTTGAAGCGTGGTTGCGATCAAGTCTCTAAACGAAGAGACCTCCTGTCTCAAGTCCGATCCGTCGGAGGAGACGCTTGCGAGCGCGGGGATGAACCGCGTGCTTCTCGCAATCCATGTTGATGATCCAAGCGGCGGATCTCCTGATCTCGACACACGAGATCCGATGTCTTCTTCATGAGCGGGGCGCACCGAAGGAGACGGAGATCCACGAGCAAACCATCGGGCAGCATAACGACGATGCCGCGGCGATGGAGAACCTCTCTAGGGCATCCATGGTGGACGGCCACATGAGAGAGATGGAGAGAGGACGTGTAGAGAGAATGAGAGAGAGAGAGAGATTTGTTGCCTCAACTTATGTGTATAGAAGAGCAATGGGGTGCCTCTCCTTATATAGGGTTTTGGGATCCATGGATCTCAATCCATGTGTCAACACAAATCCAATGGTCCACATTAATTTGTGTTTCTTTCAATGGTCATGATTTGTTGCTAAAAACACAACAACAATTAATTTAATTTAAATTAAATATATGTTGATAAATCAACACAATTTAATTACAAAAATTAAATCATCAATACATGGAGATAATGAAAGGAGAGAAAGCCTCCTTCCATGTGGAGAGGGGGGACGGCCTCCCTTTCCTAATGGGAGTGGTGGCCGTCCACCCTCCTCCATTAGGAAGGTGGCTATTTCACCTTTTATGTAATCTCCATTATTTGCAACAACTTTTGTTGCAAATTATTTCACAAAAAATAAATCCAATTTATTTTGTGAACATTGCAATCACGCCATTGAAAAATTGTGAATCACATTCACAACCCAAAACAAAATGTAAATTACATTTTCAATTTGATGTCCAATGTGAATCCAATTCACATTAACATTTAATTAACAAATGTAAATTACAAATAGCTCTCTCTTATATATTATAAATCACATTTATAATATATATGACTAATATGGATATTGCTATCCACATTATTCATATCCATGATAATTAAATCATATTTAATCATCTTGGATCTCTATTCTCTTGTGTCCAAATAATATGAATCACATTCACATTATTAACATCTTTGATAATTAAATCTCATTTAATTATCTAAGATAACTCTCTTTATAATATGAATCAAATTCATATTACTCATGATAATTAAATCACATTTAATTATCCATTTTCTCAATGCTCGGATACATATATCAACAATAGAATTATCCATGAACTCCTTCAAGGATAATGCGCTTTCTCCGCAGATACTTGGAGATAAGGACAGGCGATTGTATTGTTCCACGTATAGTGACATGGATATTGAGATCGTATCTCAAATCCAGATCGCGGGCCTCCCATAGATGCTTGATTAAATCAAGACCGTAAATCTAATCTTCTCATTGTATCTGAATCACATTCAGATCAATGTCCAATACTTGGACCAAGATCAGATCACTTCTCTACTGAGAGGAGTCACTAAAATCCAGACCCGTTTCATCACTCCCTAGGAATGGAAGCGTCATGGTTATACAATCGTTTATGATCACATCACCCTCAGGTATTCCCAATACCTGTACATCCTGCATACTGGAAGACTCAGACTAGACCCGAAGTATTCGATCAACTTTATACTGTCTACTTCATGGTTTTATCAGTAAGTTTCTCATTCGATCATTGGGAGTCGGTATCGATCATATACTTTCCAAAAACATATATCATACCTAGGTCTTGATCATATACTTTCCAAAAGTATATATCAAACCTACAAATTCAGTCAAGCTTCCAAAGCGAGACGACCGTGCGCACGGAATTTGATTCTTCCCAATATCTCATGAGTGAGCTCATGTCTTCCGGTTCAGTAACTGAACCTGTATGATCCCTTTGAGAGATCGTATTACTCATATGCCCTTATATGCACACCAGCGCGCCGGTGTGTAGACCTTGATTAGGTCATCAACCTATTGGTCTGCCAAATGTACATACTTAGACATATAGCAACACATCTGTCTCCGGTCAGAGGATGCGTGCCTATATCCTGACAGCATACGATATAGGACTTTGGTTATCTCGATCTCGTTAAGTCAACTCTTTGACCTAACTAATCTGACACCTCCGAATCTCTATTCCTATGCAGAGGACCTGCATCAAGAGGTCGGTCAGATATCAGCCTTCAGAGATAAGGATTGCCATCTCCTACTCAGGCTGGAGATCATCTCTTAACAATCATCTGACGGTGCTTGATGAGTCCTCAATCTAACTCTTTAGATATTCATCTAAGCATCAGCCTCTATGATTCAATAATTGAATCAATAGCTGTATGATCGTTAAGATGGCCATGGTACATAACCCTAATTGTACTAACGGACCTATTGTGCAAATTATGTATTCTTCATTTCAGATTAAGGAGTGAATTGCAATAACATTTATTGCATAATGGCTCGTCGTGGGCTCGCATTTCCAACACTCCACTCAATGTACGCATCCCTGCGAGGAATGTTTGAGAAGCTCCATAGCTTCATGCCTTTGACAGCTACTCCTGAGCAGCAAAAGACATACATGAATGTACCATGGTGGGTGTATTCTTGGCTGCACTTGATCCAAAGTACGATGCTGCGCGCTCTCAGATTCTTGCTGACGCCACTACTCCTCCTATGGAGGAAGATTTCCGACGACTTAGTCAAATCACCGTCCCGAGCTCTACTACTCAGACACCTTCAACGATGGCTGCCTCCAGAGGACGAGGTGGCTCATCTACTTTTCGTGGATGTGGTCCCCGTGGTCGAGGGGGTCGAATCCATCATCTCTGCACGTATTGTCACCGTCCTGGCCATTCCGAGGATACATGCTACTCTAAGCATAACTTTCAGCATCGGCTCGGGTAGCAGAACAAGTTGAGTCTCCTGCACCTTCTTCTTTGGACCAACGTTTCGATGATCTTGTTGCCAAACTGAGGTACAACATGCCTCCTGACACAGCTCAAGGAGGTCGCTCAGATGTGGCAGCCTCTGCTTCTGCCTGTACATCCGCTACAGCCAGAACTTCAGGCAGTTCTTATGCCCTCACCTCTTGTGATGGATCTATTATTACATAATGGATTATGGACTCCGAAGCGACACATCACCTATGTGGGGACAAAGAGAAACTTACTGCATATAGAGAGATTCCTCCAGGGCGGACTGTGGTGATAGCCAATAGGACACATTCCCCGATTACAGGACAGGGGGAGATTACTTTGACGCCCTTCATGCGTTTGCAGAATGTGTTATATACTCCTGATTTCTCTATGAATTTACTTTCCATTAGCCAGATTACGAAGGATTTGAACTGTCGAGCCATTTTTGACCCATCGTCTCTTGTTTTCAGGACATACTTACTGGCAAGGTGATTAGAGGTGGCTGTGAGCAGAAAGACCTCTATCGTCTAGTCCGTACTCCTTATGCCGGCGCTTCTCTCCAGTCTACAGGATCGACCTCTCCATATACTTGGCATCTCCGTTTTGGTCATCTATCTCTTCAGAAGATGTGTCGTATTTTGCCAAAGATTTCTCCAAGGTCGTCCTTCCAATGCGAAGTGTGTCAGTTGGGAAAGCATCATAGGTCCACTTTCCCGAGTCGTCAAGGTCGGAGCAGTAGCTCTCTTTTTGAGTTAGTCCATATTGATATTTGGGATCCCAGTCGTGTATCTGATCATCAGGGATATAGGTTTTATCTTGTTGCAGCAGATGATTTTTCTCGCTTGTTTTGGGTGTTTCTATTAAAGAATAAATCTGAAGCAGGAGATGTGATCCAAATGTTCATAAATGAAGTTCAAAATATTTTTTCTTCTTCTGTGAAGATTGTGCGTTCCGACAACGCGTTGGAGTTTTGTACACGTACACTTTCCTTGTTCTTTTCCTCTCGTGGTATAATTCATCAAACATCATGTGCTTACACTTCACAACAAAATGGTGCCACAGAGCAAAAACATCGTCATCTACTGGATATCACTCGGACCCTACTTATTCAGAGTCATGCTTTACATTCGTTTTGGGGTGATGCAGTTCTCACTGCTTGTTACCTAGTAAATCGCATGCCCTCGTCTGTCTTGGGTGAGAAGATTCCTTTCTCTTACGCCCCGTGTATTTGGCTCTATCGCGTTTGTCCACCAGTCGGCTCCAAGTCTTGATAAGCTCTCACCCAATGCTGTCAAATGCGCGTTTGTAGGGTACTTCAGGACTTAGAAGGGATATCGTTGCTTTGATCCTCTACGAGGCAAATACTTTGTTAGCGCCGGTGTCACATTCTTTGAATCTGTGATGTTTTTCTCTCCTACAGGTGACAGATTGACTACTTCCGAATTTGACCCTGAGATCCTAATGCCACCTCCTCCTACGCCTCAGCTATCTCCTGTACCAGCCATACCACCACCACCACCACCTCCACTACAGATACCTGTGATCGTGGTTCCACCACTACCAAAATTCTATACTCATCGACCCTCTTATGCTCATGGTCACTGTCCGTCATCTAGCATGCCCCTGGTTTGCTCTAATAACATGGTTTCTAACGATGGGTCTGGAGATGTTTCTATACAGGGATCAGTGCAGGATGAGGCTTCTGAGAACATGGACATACCTATCGCCATTAGGAAGCAGGGGCGTACTTGTGCATCCTACCTGCTTGCTTCTCAGGTTTCCTTTCATCGTCTTACAGAAGACTTCCAAAGATTTGTAGTTGCTCTAACTGTCGTGGAAATTCCACGGACTTACCAGGATGCATTGCAAGATAGCCGATGACGTCTCGCTATGGAAGAGGAAATGGCCGCTTTAAAGACCTGTGGCACCTGGAGTCTGGTTTCTCCTCCTCCTGGAGCATCTGTTGTCAGTTGTAAATGGGTGTTTACTGTTAAACACCATGCAGATGGGAGCCTTGATCGTTACAAAGCGAGGTTGGTGGCACGTGGTCTTACGCAGACCTATGGAGTTGATTACATGGACACGTTCTCTCCGGTTGCTCGACATTTCATCTTGCTTGTTCTCCTTTCAGTTGTTGTGGTACGTGACTGGCCTTATTCCAACTTGATGTTAAAAATGCATTTTTGTATGGAGATCTACAAGAGGAGTTCTATATGCAGCAGCCTCCGGGGTTTTTTGCTCAGGGGGAGTGTCAACAGGTTTGTAGACTCCATAAGGCAATATATGGCCTTAAATAGAGTCCTAGAGCTTGGTTCCAAAAGCTTTCAGATCTGATTGAACGACATGGGTTCATGAGGACAAATGCAGATCATTCTTTGTTTGTGCAGCGAACATTCAGAGGTACAGTTGCTATCATGGTTTATGTTGATGATATAGTTATTACAGGAGATGATGAGTAGGGAATAAAGATGGCAAAAGAATTTCTGGGCAGTTAATTTATGACTAAGAACTTGGTTATCCTAAGGTATTTCTTAGGGTGGGAATCTGCTAGAAATGCATAGGGTCTTGTAATGAGCCAAAGAAAGTATGTTACAGACATGCTTGTAGAGATGGGCATGATTGACTGTCAACCCTCTACTACTCCTATGGATCCTAGCATGAAGCTATATGATGATGATACATATGAAGTCGATAAGAGAAGATACAGAGAGATGGTGGAAAAACTTCTTTATGCTACAATCACCAGAACGGATATCGCTTTTGCAGTAAGTCGAGTGAGTCAGTTAATGGAGCAGCCTCGACAAGTACATATGGATGATGTATACATGATACTGAGATATCTAAAATGGTCTCCAGGTGCAGGATTACTCTTCAAGAAAGGAGAAACTCTCTCTGTATCCGTAATCGCTCACACAGACTATGCAGGTTGTCCTAAGGATAGAAAATTGACTTCGGGATTTGTAGTGTTCGTTGGCAGTTCTCTTGTTTCTTGAAAAAGCCAGAAACAAACAGCTGTAGCGAGATCAAGTGTTGAATCTGAATATACGGCTATGGCGCAAGCAAGTACAGAAACGATGTGGGTTCGAGCAGTATTAGCTGATTTGCATATAGAGGTTCCTCTACCCATGGAGTTACATTGTGATAACCAGGCTGCTCTGTTTATTGCAAACAACCCTGTGTTTCATGAGAGAACAAAACATATCGAGGTAGATTGTCATTACACCAGAGATATAATTCAGAAGGGCTTGATTTCTACTTCTCATGTTAGTTATGGAGAGTAAACAACAGATATCTTTACCAAGCCATTACTCAGAGACCATTCAAGATGTGTTCGTCCAAGCTGAGCATGATTGATATCTATGCTCCATCTTCGGGGGGAATGTGGAGATATTTATTTATTTCTACATTATACATGTATCTTTTTCTTATCTGTACTTTTTTGTTTCCACCTTATGTAATTTACCCATAGGCCTCTCCCTCTATAAGAGAGCCTAGGGTTCTCAGAAATGATCATCTCTTATTTTTCTACCAACAACCCCTATATCAGTTTGGTGTGAAGAATGCATTCCTTTATGGTGATCTATAGGAGGAGGTATACATGTAGCAACCACTGGGGTTTTCTGCTGAGGGGTAGTGTCAAAAGGTGTGCAGGCTACACAAAGCTATTTATGGCCTTAAGCAGAGTCCAAGAGGATGGTTCCGGAAGCTCTTGGACTTGATAGAGCAGTAGGGGTTTGTGCGATCGACTGTCGATCACTCCTAGTTTGTGTAGAAGACCCATAAATATTGTCAGTATTGTGTATGTTGATGATATTATTATTACAAGAGATGACAAACAGGGCATTCAGGGTGCCAAGGAATTCCTAGGTCAACAGTTTATGATCAAGGATCTTGGACATCTAAGTTACTTCCATGGGATGGAGTTTGCACAGAACCAACGAGGTCTTCAGATGACCTAGAGGAAGTATGTTGCAGATCTTCTTTCAGAGACAGGCATGGCAGATTGCAGACCCGCCACTACTCCTATTGATCCGAGCATGAAATTATATGATTATGACACTGAGTTGGTTGACAAGAGGAGGTACAGGGAGCTTGTTGGCAAGCTACTGTATGTGACCATCACCCGATCCAACATATCCTTATTGTGAGCAAAGTCAGTTTATGGAGCAGCCCAGACAGGCACATATGGATGCAGTCCATATTATGAGATACCTGAAGACTTCACATGGTACATGACTTCTTTTCAGCAGTGGTACATCTCTATCAGTTACAGCACGTGCATATGCAGATTATGCTGGATGTCCAAAGGATAGAAATTCTACCTTGGGCTTTGCTGTATTTATAGGGAATTCCCTGGTTTCATGGAAGAGCAAGAACCAAATAGTGGTTGGTGACAATCAGGCTGCACTTTTTATTACCAACAACCTCGCATTCCATGAGAGAACGAAACATATTGAGGGAGATTGCCATTATACTAGAGATATGATTCAGAAGAGTCTGATTTCTACTTCTCATCTTAGTTCAGGAGAGCAAACAACAAATATCTTCACCAAGGCATTACTCAGGGGGGCCATTTCAGAAGTGTTCATCCAAGCTAAGTATGATTGATATCTATGCTCAATCTAGAGGGGGAGTGTTGAGATATTTCTACATTCAATGTATCTTTCCAGTTATTTTATTTCATTATTTCTATCTTATGTAATTTACCCATAGGTCTCTCCCCTATATAAGAGAGCCTAGGGTTACAAGAATAAACAACTTCTTTTCTTCCAACAGTTACTTCCAATTACGTAAATCAATAATTCAAATCACACTCAAAGCTAAGGCATTTCCCATTGATATAGGAACTTTTGTACTAGAAACAATGGTATCTCTACTGGTCCATCCTCCTCATGATGATGCCTCCACTATTCCTACTAGACTAGTCTTACCGTACTTGTGGCACATTCGTTTTGGCTACCTTCCTCTGCAGAAGCCGTGTCATCTCCTCCCATAGATCTCCACGCGATCTTCCTTTTAGTGCGAGGCTTGCCAGCTTGGTAAGAACTACCATTCCTCCTTTTCATCTCGTTAGAGTCGGAGCATTTCTCAGTTGTTTGAGCTCCTTCATTTAGATAAATGGGTTCCGAGTCGTGTTCCTAGTCACCAAGGATATCGTTATTATTTGGTTGCTGTAGATGATTTTTCTAGACTTTCTTGGGTTTTCCTTTTGAAGAATAAGTCTGAGGCTAGATCTGTTATCAAGCCATTCATTAATGAGATAATGACTATTTTTTCTGCCAATGTCAAATATCTACGTTCTGATAATGCTTTAGAGTTTTGTACCCTACAACTTTATGAGTTTCTCATGTCTCTTAGCATTGTACATCCGACCTCGTGTGCTCATACATCTCAGCAAAATGGTGTTGCCGAGCGCAAACACCGTCACTTACTCGATGTGACCAGAATCCTTTTGATTCAAAGTCGTGCTTATCACGCTTACTGAAGTGATGCGGTTCTCACTGCTTGCAACTTAGTGAAGCACATGCCTTCCATTATTTTGGGAGGAAAGATCACTTTTTCGATTGCACTTCCCGAGAAGGATTTATTCTCCCTTACACCTCATGTATTTCGATCTGTAGTCTTTGTTCATGATTTTTTCCTCTTCGTGACAAGCTCTCCCCCAGAGCTATCAAATGTGTTTTTGTTGTCTACTCTCGTACCCAAAAGGGGTACCGTTGCTTTGATATGCTTTGAGTGCTAATGTTACATTTTTGAGTCTGTCATGTACTTCTCTTCTACATATGACAAACTGTCCCTATCAGAATCTGATGACGAAATCTACACGCCTACAGTCCTACCACCATCTACACCTACTCCTGCTCAGCCATCGCAGTCCACCACCACCATCTCCTGTACCTACTCCTGCTCCACCTGCTCCTGTGCCTGCCCCTGGTCCACCATCTACATTGACTCAATTTTTGCCTTGTGTGTTTACTCACAAGTCTCGATCTCTTCCCCCTATTCACATGTCTTCCCCATCATCCAGCATACCTCAGGTATGTAATGAGCACATTGATTCTAATGATTGCACTACTGAGTTGTTTGTGTAGAAGCAATCACTATAGGATGCTTACAGGTTCAGGAAATGACAGACAATCTTGATGTGTCGATTGCTCTGCGAAAGCAGAGACGTACATGTGCTACATATCCTCTTGCAACCTATGTTTCCTTGAGTAGACTTTCAGAGGATTTCCGAAGATTTACCTTGGCACTATCAGTTGTGGAGATACCACAAACATATCAGGAGGCTATTCAGGACAATTAATGGCATCCAGCCATGGAGGAGATGATCACGCTACAGTTACGTGACACTTGTAGTCTTGTTTCAGCTCTAGTCGACGCATTCGTTGGTTATAAGTGGGTGTTCACTGTGAAGCATTGAACAGATGGCAATGTAGACCTCTATAAGGTGAGACTTGTGGCACATGGGTTCACCCAGACATATGTAGCGGACTATTAGGATGCTTTTTCTCTAGTTGCCAGACATTCTATTCCGTGTATCCTTCTATTGCTGTGACACGAGATTGACCCCTCTATCAGCTTGATGTGAAGAATGCTCTTCTATATGGTGATGTATAGGAGGAGGTTTACATGAAACAACCACCTGAGTTCGTTGTAGAAGGGGAGTGTCAGAAGGTTTACATGCTACACAAGGCTATTTATGGACTTAAGCAGAGTCCAAGACCATGGTTTCAAAAGCTCTTGGACTTGATAGAGAAACATGGGTTTGTGTGATGGACTGTCGATTACTCTCTATTTGTGCACATGACTCAAAGAGGCGTAATTGCTATTCTTGTCTATGTTGATGATACCATTCTTACATGGGATGACAAGCAGTGCATTCAGGCTACCAAGGATTTCCTAGGTCAGCAGTTTGTGACCAAGGACCGTGGTAGTTTATTATACTTCCTTGGATTGGAGTTTGCCAGGAACCAGCAAGGTCTTGTGATGACCTAAAAGAAGTACATTACATAACTTCTTTCTGAGATAGACATGGTAGATTACATACCTGCCACTACTATAGACACACGCATAAAGCACTACAATGATGACACCGAGGAGGTCGACAAGAGGAGGTACATGAAGCTTGTTGGCAAGCTCCTGTATGTGACCATTATTAAGCTAGATATATTCTTTGCCGTAAGTAAAGTGAGTTAGTTTATGGAGCAGCCCAGACAAACACATATAGATGTTGTTCATATGATTCTGAGGTATCTGAAGGCATCACATGGTACTAGACTTCTATTCAGTATAGGTACATCCCTTTCAATTACATCATGTGCAGATGCATATTATGTTGGGTGTCTCAAGGACAGGAAGTCTACATCAGGCTTCACAGTATTCACAGGAAATTCCCTGGTATCTTGGAAGGGCAAGAAGCAGATCATGCTTACCAGATCTAGTGTTGAGTCAGAAAACATGACTATGGCGCATGCTAGCACATAGATGATGTGGATTAGATCTGTTCTTACTGACCCGATTATCAAGGTGCTTCTTCCCATGCACCTCTAATGCAACGACCAGGTTGCTTTGTTCATTGTAAACAACCCTGTCTTCCATGAGAGGACTAAGCACATAGAGGTGGATTGTCACTACACTCATGACATGATACAAAAGGGTCTCATCGCCACTACTCACATCAGCTTTGGAGACCAAACATCATATGTACTTACTAAGGCCTCAGCTAGAGAGCCTTACCAGAGATGATGCTCCCAGCTGAGCCTGATTGATATCTACGGTTCAGCTTAAAGGAGAGAGTTTGAGATATTATTTATTGTTAGAAAATATGATACGGAAGATATGAGAGAAATAAAGCATAAACAAGAAGAAACATCGAGATTTTAATGGGGAACCCTAATCCTTAAGGGGCGGGATGAAACAATGGGAGAACACCTCAAAGGGTTGATTTATGCATTGTACTTTCTCACCGGATACATGAGGTATGGGACTTCGTATATAGCCTCCTCAAACCCTCCAAGTCCCACCACTGGTAGATGAGGGACTAAAATCTGGAATGCGGTAAATGGACCCTGGAGGGATCCATTTACCCATCAATACATATGACGCAAACTCTAACACTCCCCCTCAATCTAGAGAATGCAATGCTTAGCTTGGACAAAGAGAATGAAATCTCAACTCACAATGTAAGATACTACAGACAATATCAACTCAATGGGCACAACTGTCGGCTGTTGTCGAGGATGTTGCTTCTCATGCTGTGTAGGTGAGGAGGAACGAATGGGCTAGAGTGTGAGTTAAACTAAATCCCCTCGTCGGAGAACATGTCCTCTATACTGCGACTATCAGAGTTATTGCAACTGGACGAGTCTCCACTTGGAGAACTCTGGCCAAACATAAAATGTGGACAACTGCTCCATCTCTGAAAGGGTCGAATGAAGAACGTCTCTAATTATCCATACATAGATCTTTGAAGATGGGTCTCTATCATAGGGACCTCAAATTGGGTTCTCATAGGAACCTCAAAAGGATCTCGTGCTGGAGTTCACAATCACTAGAGAATGAAATCTGAAAAGTCTCCTCATCGGAGAATTGGGTCTCTCCCATACTGGCTTAGAGAATGGGATCTCTACTTTGGAGTCCCTATGAAACCACATGAAAACCCTAGCCTACATGGCATAGGGAATGTGATCCCTACTTCGAAGTCCCTATGGATCACATGAAATTCTTGACCGAAAAACAAAAGATGGGGACCACTAAAAAAATGATGGAAAACATGCGCATATAAAACAGAAGACAGCATTCATGCGTGTGTCTGAAGTGAAGACTCATAATCTAATCGTCGAGTATGAACATCTGTAGAGTAGGAAAAATATAACCGGTTTAAAATCTGACATTTGAATCTGGAACAAACATGTAACTCTACACAATACTCCCCCTTTCTCCTATACTGGTTGGAAAACAATGACGTCGATCAAGTTGAGAGAAGACAAGAGAAATGGGGAGAACATGAATCACTAAGCTGATAATAATATTTTTTTTTCCGGCTTTCTCAATCATTTTCTTCTCTTTTTTTGTATCTGTTGCATCATTTTTTACGGCATTCCTCTCTTTTTTTTTGCAATTTTTTCCCATGTATGGTTTTATTTATACGTACCTCTTTTGATTCTTTTGTTTTTTAACAAAAGACTCTCGGCCTAAAGGGCCTATGCATATCCCTCTTCTCTCTTTTTTTTTTATTTTTGAAACACGACCCACTGGGCCCTTTCTCCCTCTCCCCTTTTTTCTTTGTCCTTTTTTAATATCGCAGCAGAGCTCTAATTGGACTGAAAATAGGCGCGACCTTATTTAGGGTTCCCATCGGGGAACCCAACTCTTCGAAGGTGTCCTTACATTTCTTCTCTTGCCGCTGCCCCTGTGAAAAACCCTTTGTTCACCCTCTTAATATAATCGAATTAACGATTAAAATAAACATGGTCGGTCGTTGTAGTTGGGCAAATTTGAATTTATCAAAAATCACTTTAATTAATATATCAATTAATATCGAGCGGCAATTTTATTTTACTTGGGCAAGCCCAAGGTCGAACTCAGGGAGGCAACTTTCTCCATAGATTAATTTAAAGTCGATTCAGATGCTAGGTTTTCAGGAGAATATTTTTTATGGTTTTTTATGCAATTAAAATGCAAATGCAATTCAGACCAAATTCGAGGGTTAAAATATAAGTTTTGATCAGATTAAGTTAAAAAATTCTCAAACTTGGCCAGAATGCCAATTATGATGAAATGAAGCTACCCTAATTTTTTGGAATTTTTCGACTCTAAATGAATTACTTATGAATTAAACGTGAATGCAGGATGATTTTCGTAAAATTAATATTAATAAATACCAAATTAAATTGTTTTTAGAAACTAAAATTATTCTGAATGACTATATGTGAAATGAATCCAGGAAATTTACTAGATCCCAAAAACAATTAATTTTTAACTTATTAAAAATCGATTAGACAAAACACCGCTTAATTTATTTAGATCTTGATTTACGTGCAAATGATGTGATTTTTGGGCACAAGATAAAACTACTCAAATTCTATCTACTGTGATTTTTTTGGTAACTTTCAAAGCAACGATTAATTTAATAATTAATAAATAGAGAACAGTGGGAAAAATATGCAATATTCCACAAAAATAATTATAATAAATAAAACACTTCTCACAAAAAAAATCAACATTCACAGTGATTAAGCATAAGTTCTTCTACATTATGCAATTTTTAGAATAATAAAATGATGCGAAATGGTTGTTTAAATAAATATGCAAAACAGGGCCTAAATCCAATTCAAATATGAAATTGATAAAAAACAAAAGATGCCGGCAAGGACGCGAATGTAATTACCAGAACTTGCAGGGGTATGGATGTTTCCAGTGGGGAGTGCCTCGCACATGACTTCAATTGACGGAGACTGTGGCATAAGTTGTTGGAATGACAAGGGCTTTATGCATAAACATCCCCCAAATGCACGTAAGGTACACATGTGCTCTGGCTGGAGGGAACTGCTGCGGAATACTCTTGCAATCAGAGGGGTTGGGGCTGCTGCGGTAGGTAGGGCGGGTGTGAGGATTTCTGCAGGGAGTTGATAGTGGCCAAGCATCGGCCGAGGTTCGAGCTGCTGTGGCCACTGGCGTTGATTTGGTCTATCTGGTTGGCTAGGAATAAGTTGTTATTTTCTAATCATAGATTTTATAGGGAGAACGTCTGTATCAATACTTTGGGTTTTTTGTGCTCGTGGCTTGTCTAGAGCACCTTTTTTGTACTTCTTTTACTTTTTCGTTCTTAATTTTTAATATACGTATGGGGTGAACAACCAAGATTGTCTCCCCCTTTTCTGGATTCAAAAAAATCAGAGGGGCTGGATGCAATAACCTGGAGGGATGCAGTGCAACAGTGCGAAGCTCGCTGCGGGGCCGCACACCCACTGAAGGAGCGGTGCTACGATCTAGAGGGATGCAGTGCGGTTGGGGCTGGTGGTGACCTCCAGACGTTGGGGCACAGGTGATGCGACCTGAAGGGATGTGGTGCGGCGATGTAAAGCTTGTCGCGGGGCCGCACACCCACTGGAGACGCGGGCGGATGAAGGCGGTAGCGATGCTCGGTGGTGGTATGACGGAAGAAGAAGTAGATGAAACAAGGCAAGTTCCCCTAGGAACATGGGAACTTGTGCTATTTGTTTAGCGAGTGTGAATTTTTGATTAATTGATTGAAGAATGTGCGTCAGAAAATTCAAGAAAAATCATCATCTTGTTCGTAGTGTGTGATTTATTCGTGAAAGTGCAAATCTTTTTGTGATTTGAAGCATAGATGAAGGGAAAATGATGAGAGAGAAAGTATGAAGAAGGAGGAAGAAGCAAAGATGAAGAAGAGGAGAACAAGAAGAGGAAGAAATGCGGGTGAGAAAGAGATTAGAGATATATACCTGAGAGTTGGGAGGTTGGTCAGATGGAGGAGATGTCTGGGAATCGACTGATAAAAAGCTCGGCCGTGGTTGTCAGTCGACGCTCGGCAAGCGAAGCTCGAGCAGCTATGATGCACAACTGCAACAAAGGAGGATGATGGTCCTGCTTTGGATCTCGCCAGAAGCTGGAGGATCGTCGCTTAACGAGGGGTTCCTCAGCTGTCACCTAAGGCGGTCGAAGCTCTCTCCGACTTCGTAGAAGTGGCGGATGATCATCGAGGTGCGGGCAACCTGCTTTTTAAAGGAGGTTGTGAGGGATCGGGAGAAACAGATCGTGGAGAGTCGCTGCGAGAAGGGCGGAGGAGGTTGGGAAAGGGATATGGACGAGGGAGAGGGATGGATGGTCGCATGAGGTGGGGTTGCGGTTGCAACAGCTACAACGGGAGGTGCGGGGGGAGATGAGCGTGTATGAGTTTGCGGGAAGGGTGAAGATCTTGGATGGGAGTGGAATGGAAGAGAGAGAGAGAAAGAAAGAGAGATAGTAGAAGAGATCTGGACCGTTGATGAAATATCTCTTCATCCAACGACCCCGAATGAAGGAGCTAAGTGGAATAAGTGGGGGGAGGAGGAGGCGACATGTGACGGCTCCAGGAGCCGCCACATGTCGCTTCCAGAAAAATCTAAATTTTAATCAAGAGAAAAATACAAAAGAAATATCAAAAGAGGTCAAATCAAAAAATGGTTAACACGAAAGTTGCTCGTCTCGGCAAGATCTACAACTTTCGTGAAGAGTTGAAAATCAAATGAAATCATCTGTACAAAGTGTATTTTTGGGGTTGTACCTTATAGGTATAAAATATCACATTTTGTCTTTTATATTTTTTGTCATTTTTTTAAATAAGAGAAAAATCGAAATAAAAATAGAGAAAATATGAAAGGAATATTTACAATTTAATCTATTTTTTTTGGATTTTTAATAATTAAGAAAATAAAAGGATAAAATACAAGGGCATTTTGATCAATATGTACAATATACAATAGGAGCCCAAAACCCAAATTTCACGTACGATCTCTGATTTTAATGAAATTGATCTTGTTTTGAAGGTTTTTCAATGTATATTACTTGAAAAGTGAGTAGGCCTAAATCGGACCTGAGAGAGATTATGTCTACCGCTAGTTCTCATGCTTCCTCGACTGCTCAGGAAAGCCATTCATATGTTACAAACTCTACGTTTATCAGTACCTCAGGTAGTACCGATGCTCTTACCGGTTTACATAGGACTGATATGACAAAGTGGGTTATGGTTTCTGGTGCATCCTATCATATGTGTGGAGACAAAAGTCAGTTTGTAGTGTACAAACAATTACCCTATGGTAGATCAATTATCATAGTAGATGGGACGCATTCTCCAATTGCAGGACATGGGGAGGTCAATCTGATGTCATCTATGCATTTACAAAATGAGCTTCATGCTACTAATTTCTCAAAGAAATTACTGTCTATTATTCGTATTATTAAGGATCTACATTGCCATGCTATTTTTTACCCATCTTCACTTGTATTTCATGACATTCTTACAAGCAGGGTGATTGGATGTAACCGTGAGTAAGGTTGCCTCTATCATCTGGTCCGCACACCATACGCATGAACAATCTCCTTATTTATGTGGCATATGTGCTTGGTTATCTTCCTCTTCAGAAGATGTATCACATGCTTCCCCAGATCTCTCCTCGCTCCACTTTCTAGTACGTGGCATGTCAGCTAGGGAAGCATCAGATGCTTTCCCAAGTCGTTAGGATCGGAGTAGTAGTTCTTTTTTTGAGTTGATTCATGTAGATATTTAGGGTCCGAGTCGTGTTCCTGATCACCAAGGACACATGTTTTATCTTGTGAGTGTAGATGATTTCTCTATATTGTCATGTGTTTTCTTGTTAAAGACTAAGTTCGAGGCTGGGACTATGATAAAATCTTTTATAAACGAAGTAAAGAATATTTTTTCCTACAGTTAAATTTGTGCGAACTGACATCGCCTTGTAATTTTGTATACTTGACCTTTCATAGTTCTTCTCATCACTTGGAATTGTTCATCAAACTTCAAGTACTTATATGTCCCAACAAAATGGTGTTGTTGAACGTAAACATCGTTACTTGCTTGATGTGACTCGAACTCTTCTCATTCAGAGTCGTGCACCACATTCGTTTTGGGGTGATGCGGTTCTCACTGCTTGCTATTTAGTAATCGCACGCCCTCTTCTGTATCAGGTGAGAAAATCCAATTCTCCTTTGCTTTTCCTGAGAAGGATTTGTTCTCACTCACTCGTGTCTTTGGCTCAGTCACCTTTGTGCATAAGTTGTCACACTGTCTTGACAAGCTCTCTCCCAGTGCTATCAAATGTGTTTTTGTGGAGTATTCCAAGATGCAAAAGGGATACAAATGTTATGTTCCTCTTCGTAGGAAGTACTACATCAACGTTGATGTCACTTGTTTGAGTATGTGATGCATTTTTCTCCTACAGGTGACAGAATAACTACATCTGATTATGGAGAAGAGGTCTACATGCCACCACCCCTACTACCATAATCACATCACCAGCTCCATATGTTGTCTCACCACCTCCATCTCATCCCGTATTACCACCCAGTACCCTCGGCTAATTGTTGCCACGATTCTACATTCGTAGACTGTCCTCTACTCATGGGCCTCCCCAGTCATCCAGCATACCCTAGGTATGTTCTGAGCACATTGTTCCTATTAACAACCCTCATGATTTGTTTTTACAGCAGTCTACTGCACCGTTGGAGCAGGTACCCTTTGCAGGAGGTTGGTATACCGATTGAGGAGATTTATAATGCCCTGGATGTGCCTATCGCCGTTAGGAAATAGATGCGTACATGTGCATGGTATCCTCTTGCTTCCCATGGTTCTTTTGACCGCTTGACTGCAGACTTCAAAAAGTTTGCAGTTAAACTTTCATCCGTAGAGCTCCCAAGGACCTACCAGGAGGCTTTGCAAGATAGTCAGTGGCATCTTACCATGGAAGAAGAGATGGCCGCATTGAAGACGCGTGGCACCTGGATTTTAATTCCGTCTCCTTTAAGAGCCTCTACTGTTAGTTGCAAGTGGGCGTTCATTGTGAAATACCGTGTAGATGATAGTATTGATCACTACAAGGGCAAACTGATTGCATGTGGGTTCACCCAAATGTATGGGGTGGACTATCTGGACATATTCACTCCAGTAGATCGCCACTCCACTCTTTGGGTTCTTACTATCGCTATGGTACGTGATTGGCCTCTGTTTCAACTTGATGTCAAGAATGTATTCCTATATGATGATCTCCGAAAGGAAGTCTACATGCAACAACGACCTAGGTTTGTTGTTGAGGGGGAGCGCAATCAGGTTTGTAGACTTCACAAGGAAATCTATGGACTCAAACAGAGTCCAAGAGCATGGTTCCCGAAGCTCTTGAACTTGATTGAGCAACATGGATTCACGAGGTCGAATGCGTATCATTCTTTGTTTATTCATAGAGATACAATTGTTATTATGATTTATATTGATGATATCATCGTTACAAAATATGATGTGCAAGGGATTAGTGAGGCAAAAGGGTTTCTCGGTCATCATCATTACAGGAGATGATATCATCGTTACAGGACATCTCTTACTATCATAGCTTGCACAGATGCAGACTATGCAAGATGTCCTAAGGATAGGAAGTCTACTTCAGGCTTTGTTGTATTCGTTGGTGGCTCACTAGTATCCTGGAAGAGCAAGAAGCAGAGAATTGTTGCCACGTCTAGTGCTAAATCAGAATACAGAGCTATGGCATAGGGAAACGCAGAGATGGTGTGTGTTCAATTTGTTCTAATTGACCTAAGTATTGATGTACCACTTCCTATGCAATTACAGTGTGCCAACCAAACATCTTTATTCATTGCTAATAATCATGCCTTTCACAAGAGAACGAAACACATTGAGGTGGATTGTCACTATACATGTGATATGATTCAGAAATGCTTCATTTCCACTTTCCATGTAAGTTTAGGGGAGCAGACTGCATACATCCTCACCAAGGCATTAATCAAAGGACCCTTTCAGAAGTGTTCATCCAAGCTGAGCATGATCAACATCTATGCTTCATCTTGAGGGGGAGTGTAAAGATATTTTTATGTTACCCATATTATTTCTGTATTTTTTATTTCTTTCATCTATATTATGTAATTTACCCTATGGGTCTCTCCCTTATATAAGAGAGCCCTAGGGTTCCCTTGAATAGATAGTTTAATCGTTTCTTCCAACAAGTCCAAAGAAGGGGATCTTCGTCTCCCCTTCACGAGTCATAAAACCGACTACCTTAGGCATCTTCTCACTAATTTGGAACCACAGACAACAAGTCACATCAATATTTTGAACGAAATCAGGAGCTACTCATCGAGAAATACTCTTGCATAACAACCATCGTACAGAAAAAAAGAACAAAAGATACCTTCTTGTGAATGAACTCGTTCCAAGATGGAATGACCAGAGATTAGCTCATTGTTGTTGCGACGACATGAAGAATGCTGCTAAGAGATGAATGCTGGTGTTGGACGAGATGCACCAGGAGATGCGATAAGGATGGTGGTGTTGGACTAAGAAGCTGCGATGAAACTGGAATGAGGTGCAACAATGGGTTGATTCTAGAGGCGGATATAGTAGCTCGAAGGCGATATACGAGAGGCGAGAGACAGAAGAGGCAATGGAGATCGACTGGAGAGGTAGAGACAATCGGTTGGAGAAACGACATTAATCAACTGAAGAGGCAAAGATAGTGATCGCCAAGAACGGAAGTTTTTGGTTTAGGGTAACACGATGGAGAGTTTCAAAATATAGAAGGGAGAAACTACAAGTATACCCCTATAAAATCCTCTAGGGCTCTTATACGATGTTGGTGTGCCGAAATGGTGTAATTTTATTAAATCGATTGTAGTGGAGACTCCCTTCCATTTATATGTAGAATTGAGAAACTACAAGTATACCCCTATAGTTAGAGATAACTATTACAAATGTCAACAACTACCATTCTACTACCATATAAAGAGAGATCCATAGTCATGGTTGCTTCATGCTTGCATGTCTACATGTTTGATTTGCGTTCTACTTCTGCTACGCATAAGAAAAACCTTTGAAAATAAAGTACACATAAATTTTGGCAAACATAAAATAAGAAAAGAAGAAATCCTCTAACTAGTAGATATCATAAACTCCAACCGAGGATGCCATGACATTGGTTCTCAACAATCATACCTATCTTTCCAGCATGGATCTTCCTCATATCAGACCTTCAGTGAGTAGTCTATACAAAATGCAACAAAAAGAATGGAGGTGCATTACCTTTGGAGGAAAGAACACGTTTTTGATGGTCGCCACTGTTTAAAATCTCGACATTGAATTGCTTGGGAATTGTATCCATTGTTGGAATCTTATACTGCCATGTTCCTCTGGAGGTCACTAACCCATCATCATTCGAAAGGTACTCTTCAAGCATAAAGAAACCAATTCCTTGAACGAAGGCCCCTTCTATCTGTACATGATGGGATAAATTATTATTATAATCATTATAGAAGCAATCTGAAAAATCTAGTAAATTTGAGTAGAGTGTGAAAAGCCGCTAATCATATTTCTGAAAATTTTAGATACAGATTTGTGTGAGAGAAGTGTACAAATTAAATTCATGTAAGAGTTGTAATATCATCTGAGCAAGCTGCACAATCATTGCATACACCGTTTCTCCTTAAGGTCTCAAATGATTACTAGATCAATGATTTAGAATGCAGATTTGACATGGAGAAGTCATGCAGATGGCTACCGCGAGGAATTTTCGTCCCAGGGTTAAGTTATTAAACTTATTGTTCCTGGACGGTCAGCAAATTTTTTTGTTTATTATGTACCGTAGGTAAGCAGCCTCTTGAAGAGGCGGCTTTGGTTAAGACAAAGTAGATTATCCAGTAGGCGAACAAAACCCTCCCATGTATTCCAGTCTGCCTGCCCCCAGCTCCCTTCCTCCCACTGTTGCCCTTCCACTGCTTCCCGTTGCGACCACCGCTGCCCCATCCGCGCCATCGGCTGCCTCCGCACGACGGGCCTGCCACCTCCGACCAACCTCCACTCCTTCCCCTTCCCCAACCTCAAGGAAGCTAAAGCCTATTATGGGTATAGGGTTTTTGGGAGTTTTTCATTTTCATATTTATATGCTATTGAGTGGAATGTTGGATGTGCTAAAGTTTATATGTTTTTTCATACTAATCAATGATTGTCATCCTATTGTAATTTAGGACGTCTCGTGAAGTTCTTTGTTTTTGTTATTGTGGTAAAACTATTTCGAAGTCGAGTAATGCTCATAGACAATATACGGACAAGGGTTAGGTACTTTAGGTACTATAGTATATAGTTTAGTTTTTTCCAATGTGATAAAGTTACATAGTGTCTATTTATCTTCGATAAAGAGATATTTCCATGGGTTTTCCTTGGTATCGTGTTCATACGGTTGTTTTGAATGATCCCGGTCGATTACATTCCGTCCATATAATGCATAGAACTTTAGTTGTTGGTTGGGAAACACCACTTCCCATCCAACTTGCATGTGTTAAGCATGTCGCCAGCGTTCATCCTGAGCCATGATCGAACTCTCCATGAGATCCATAGTAAGGACGTGCCCTATGTTGGAGGCGTATGGAAACCATCAAGATTGGTCACGAAATATCATTTACGAGGTTGATTGAGCACATTAAGTAGGTTGGACTTATCGCAATGAGTCGAATTACATATGTTTCATAAAATGTCACAAGATGGCGCAACATTTTACATAGGGTGCGTCGTGTTTGATGATGATGTTCGAGAGATTGTGGAATATAACAAGGAGATGGGTATTGCATATCGACCCGTGATATTTACTGTCACTGTTTCTCTGTCCGGATAGGTACCTCATGAATTTGTACCTTAGGATGGAAATACATTTGTTCCTCCTGTGGTGAATATGGGTCTTTGTCTAGGAACTCATGATAATTATGCAGAACTTGATAGGTTGATGGAACCATCGCCACATAATACCGATGATGAGATAGAAAATGATGATAGTGAGAAGCAGGATCATCTGGGAACATGGATCGTGTCTGACATAACATTTCTGAACATGAGAGGAGGTCATGGTTATATTTTTCCCTTTCACATATCTTGGATGTGGGTCTACTTAGCAACATATATATAAAAGGGATTATCCAATAGGTCATATGCCGTTTAGAGAAGGGATGAGCCGCTTCACCAGTAAGTGATCTTCAATGACTTCAGTAATAAAAATACAAGCTTCAGTAAGAGATATTATAGCTTTAGTATAGTATACGGCAGTCAAGTAAATACAAACTTTATAGACAACTTCAGTAATATATATCCAAGCTTCAGCAAGTAATATCATACCTTTAGTTACTTATATGAAGTTACATGTAAATGCAAATTCTATAAATTGCTTTAGTAATTGTAGAGGTTTACGTTATGTCATGATGTACTGTTATGTATTTCTTATTTATCTCAAGTACGTCTATGTAATTTACCCAAGGGTTTTCTCTCTATATAAGAGACCCGAGGGCTCTATGGAATAACATAGAAGAATATTATTGACTCTGACATGGTATCAGAGCCAAAACCCTAATCTAGGGTTTCTCTCCACCCGCCCGCCCCCCCCCCCCGGCCGCCGCCTCCAGCCCTCCGTCCCCAGCCCGCCGCCTCCAACCTCCCGCCGAGGCCCCGCGCCTCCCCAGCCCGCCGCCTCCAGCCTCGCGCCGAGGCTCCCGCCTCCCGCCGAGGCTCTAGCCTCCCGTCGCCGTTCTTCACAGCCGCCAAGGCTCTCCGCCTCCTCGCGGCGTTCCTTCTCCGGTCGGCGTCGAGTCTACGATGGGTTCAAGTGCATAAAGTCTACATGTGCACTTGAATCCAAACGGGTCTTTGTAGACGCCAATCCTGAGTCTTATGAAGTCATGCGGTAAGAAGCATATTCTTACCGAAGATGAGCCGCCAGAGAAGACAGGGATATATGCCCATGGGAGGCTGATGATGCCTATGCCAAGGTCTGGCTGTCAGGGACGCTCACGATGGAGATTGCCAACGACGTACTCCATCAATCCACCGCCAAGGCGATGTGGGATATTCTAGCTACGACATATTCTCAAGTGAGAAATGAGACAAAGATGCTGCAGTTGCAACATGATATTTTTAGCATGAAGCAAAATGGCCGGCCTCTTCATTCTCTATACACGTCCCTCCGTGGGATGCTCGAGAAATTATACAGCACCATTCTGCTCACACCCACCCCTGAGCAGCAGAAGACGTTTCGCAATGCTACTATGGTAGGGGTTCTACTTGCTGCCCTTGATCCGGAGTACGAGGCAACCTGCTCTCAGATCCTCGCCGATGCTACTATTCCTCCAATGGAGGAAGTCTACAGGAGGCTTAGTCGGATCTTTGTTCCTTCTAGTGCAGCAACTCTAACTCCATCAGCAATGGCGGTCTCTCGAGGACGAGGTAGTTCGTCCTCCTTTCGTGGCCGAGGAGGTCGTGTGAGTTCAACATGCTCATTTTGTCGTCGCACCGGTCATTCCGAAGATACATGCTATTCCAAGCATGGTTTTCCTCCTTCTGCACGGGTAGCTGATCATGTTCAGGCTCCGCCAGCCCCCACTCCAGATCACATGTTCGAGGAGCTAGTGGCACGACTTCGAGACATAATGCCACAACCATCATCAGAGGGTGCTGATACATCAGACGTTGCGGCTTCTGCGTCAGCTAGTACATCTGCCACTGCCAGTACCTCAAGTAGTACTTCTGCCTCCTGTCATAACCATGATCTCTCAGGTTGGATTGTTGACTCTGGAGCCACATATCATCTCTGCTGTGATAAAGATAACCTGCAGTCCTACAGAGCTATTCAATCTGGTCGCTCCGTACTCATAGCTGATGGCACTCATTCCCCTATTGTCGGTCAGGGGGAGACTGTTTTCTTGCCCTCCATGCACTTACAGAATGTTCTACATGCACCAGGGTTCTCCATGAATTTATTATCAATTAGTCAGATTACAAAAGATTTGCACTGTCGTGCTATATATGACCCATCTTCTGTCATTTTTCAGGACATACTAACGGGCATGGTGATTGGTTGTGGTTCTGAGCACAATGGCCTCTATCGTCTAATATGGAAATCCTACGTTGGCGTATCATTACACTCTCAGGGATCCGTTTCTCCATATACATGGCATCTTCGCTTTGGTCACCTGCCGCTCCAGAAAATGCCTCACCTCCTGCCTCAGATCTCTCCGAATTCGTCATTTCATTGTGAAGCGTGTCAGTTAGGGAAGCACCATCGTTCTAGCTTCCCTAGTCGTCAGAGTCGGAGCAGTTGCTCCCCATTTGAGTTATTTCATATAGATATTTGGGTTCCGAGTCGTGTCCCAGATCATCAGGGGCAAAGGTTTTATCTTGTGGTGGTTGATGATTTCTCTCGAGTGTCTTGGACTTTTCTTCTTAAAAATAAATCTGAAGCAGGAAATGTTATCCAAATTCTTATCAATGAAGTGCAAAATGTCTTTTCGTCTACTGTTAAGTATGTGCGTACTGATAATGCATTGGAGTTATGCACTCGTTCTCTTGCTCGATTTCTTCCTCTAAGGGCATTATCCACCAAACCACATGTGCGTATACATCTCAACAAAATGGTGTTGCGGAACGGAAACATCGACACTTTCTTGATATTGATCGCACATTACTTATTCAGAGTTGTGCACCATTAGCCTTTTGGGGGGATGCTATACTTACAGCATGCTATTTGGTCAATCGTATGCCTTCTACCGTTCTTGGGGAAAAGTCCCCTATCTCTGTTCTCTTTCCTGACAAAGACTTGTTTTCACTTACCCCTCGTGTCTTTGAGACTGTCGCTTTTGTTCACCGCTTGTCTCCAGGACTTGACAAGCTCTCTCCTAGAGCTGTTAAGTGTGTGTTTGTGGGCTACTCGAGGACACAGAAAGGATATCGTTGCTATGACCCCATCCATGACAAGTACTATGTAAGTGCTGATGTTACATTCTTTGAACCAGTTATGTACTTCTGACCTGCAGGTGACAGATTGGTTTCCTCTACATCCACGGATACTAATGTCCATGTGCCCCTACCTCCAAGTCTGGGTCAATATGAGTCCACTACACCACCACCACCACCACCACCTTCCATTCTACCATTCCCTAAGTTCTACACAAGGCGGTCAGGGCCTGCTCAAGCTACACGTCAACCATCCAGCACGCCTCAGGTATGTTCTGATGTTATCACTAATGATGGGTTAGATAATGCACCAGTGAAGGAACCTTTGCTACAGGAGGTGGATCCACCAGTCAGCACAGTGATAGATGATCTTGATCGTCCTATTGCTCATAGGAAGCAGAAAAGACAATGTGCATCATATCCTCTTGCGTCTCATGTGTCATTTCATCGTCTCACTGGTGATTTCCAGAGATTTGCAGCAGCTGTCACGTCGGTTGAGATCCCACGGACTTATCAAGACGCCATGAAGATTGATTGCTGGCGGCTAGCTATGGAGGAGGAGATGCGTGCCTTACAATCTCGAGGGACTTGGTCTCTAGTTCCCATTCCTCCAGGTGCTTCTGTGGTGAGTAGCAAATGGGTGTTTACGGTCAAATATCATGCATGTGGGCAGCTTGACAGATACAAGGCCAGACTTGTCACACGTGGATTTACCCAAACCTATGGGGTAGATTATTTGGATACTTTTTCACCAGTGGCTCGACACTCCACTCTTCGCATTCTCCTATCTGTTGTTGTGGTACATGATTGGACCATTTTTCAACTTGATGTCAAGAATGCATTCTTATATGGTGATCTACAGGAAGAAGTCTACATGCAGCAGCCACCGGGGTTTGCTGCTGAGGGGGAGACTCAGATAGTGTGCAGACTTCATAAGGCTATCTATGGCCTTAAACAAAGTCCACGGCCATGGTTCCAGAAGCTCTCCCAGCTGATTGAACGGCAGGGGTTCAAGAGATCAAATGCGGACCATTCATTGTTTATCCAGAAGACTCCTAGAGGTACGGTTGTCGTCATGGTATATGTTGATGATATTTTGGTTACAAGAGATTATGCTCAGGGAATTGAGATGACCAAATCTCGTTTGGGAAGTCAGTTTATTACGAAGGATCTAGGCACAATACGATATTTTCTTGGGATAGAGTTTGCAAGAAATGCACAAGGAATGGTAATGACTCAAAGAAAATATGTCACAGACTTGCTTGTTGAAACAGGAATGGTTGGATGCAGACCGTCGAGCACGCCTATGGACCCAAGCATGAAGCTGTACGACAATGATAACGAAGAGGTGGACAACATAAGATACAGAGAGATGGTGGGTAAGCTTCTATACATCACCATAACTCGTTCGGATATTGCCTTTGCAGTAAACCGGGTGAGTCAATTTATGGAGCAGCCTAGGCAAGTTCATATGGAAGCCGTGTATATGATATTGAGATATCTGAAGTCTTCCCCAGGCACAGGTTTTCTATTTAGGAAAGATACAGATCTGTCTATTTCAGCTTATGCAGATGCAGACTATGCAGGATGTCCAAAGGATCGTAAATCTACTTCAGGTTTTGCTGTCTTCATAGGAAGCTCATTGGTTTCTTAAAAAACAAGAAACAGACTGTTGTGGCGAGATCCAGTGCTGAATCCGAATACAGAGCCATGGCACAAGCAAGCGCAGAAATGATGTGGGTTCGAGCGGTCTTAGAAGATTTGAATGTAAATGTCTCCTTACCCATGAATCTTCAATGTGACAACCAGGCAACATTGTTCATTGCCAATAATCCAGCTTTTCATGAAAGAACAAAACACATCGAGGTAGATTGTCACTATACTAGAGACATGATCCAGAAGGGCTTGATTTCCACTTCACACGTCAGTTCAGAGAACCAGACTGCTGATATATTTACCAAGCCATTGCTCAGAGGACCTTTCTAGAGATGTTCTTCCAAGCTGAGCATGATTGATATCTATGCTCCATCTTGAGGGGGAGTGTAGAGGTTTACGTTATGTCATGATGTACTGTTACATATTTCTTATTTATCTCATGTACGTCTATGTAATTTACCCAAGGGTTTTCTCTCTATATAAGAGACCCGAGGGCTCCATGGAATAACATAGAAGAATATTATTGACTCTGACAGTAATAAATATTCAATCTTCAGTAAGTGGTATCACAACCTTAGTAACTTATTTGAAGTTACAAGTGAATGTGATACCACAACTTTAGTAACTTATATGAATTTACAAGTAAATACGAACTCTATAGTTTGTTTCATTAATAAATAGTTGATCTTCAAAAAGTGATGCCATGACTTTAGTAAGTTATATGAAATTACAAATAAATGCGATATTATAACTTTAGTAAAGTAACTTTATAGACAACTTCAGTAATATATATCAAACCTTCAGTAAGTGATATCATAGCTTTAGTAACTTATATGGAGTTGCCAGTAACTTATATGATGTTTTCAATAATTTTATTCTAATTTCTCTACGTTTCATCAATAATTCTTAAAACATGTTTAGTATTTCTCGATCATTAATATTTGATCCCATTTCAGTAATCTTTGGAGTCGTATTCCCAAGCCTTCCTCTTTCCATAAACATATGTTATTTTTACAAGTGCTTATAATTTTCAAAATTATTTTCTTTCCATTACAAGTTCCTATTTGCTGGGCATTGAAGTCTGGTGGTTGGAATTGAGGGCTCATCTCATCCCTAAACGGCACAGGACCCGTTGGATAATTTCCCTATATATATAGTATAACTCAACCATAGCGGTCCTAAACCCAGGTAAATTAAGGAGGGTTGCGCGTTACATACCTGACAACCAACACAAGAGACATAATTTTCTAAATAGTATTCTTTTTAATAACACTATTTAGGAATTTGTATCAAAGTCTTACAGTTGATATTACAAGTTCTTCAAACAATATGCTGGATAAAATATGGATGCTAGCTAAAAGTCTTCTCCAAAAATATGTGAATTTTTTTTCCTATTTTGAGCTGGTGATATCCTGTTGTTTTCTCAAACTTATTTCCCCAGTAGTTTTGCCATGTAAACTTTATTGGAATTCTTATATTTATTATATTTTATTATGCCATATTCTCCAAGATAGAGTATCTGAAGAAATATTAGTTTTTTGTATCTCATCCCAAGAATGACCCAAGATAGATCTGAATGGAGGCAACGAATCCATGCAGCCGACCATACTTTATGTGGGAAAAGGCTTTGTTGTTGTTGTATTTAGGAATTTGTCTCAAAATAGTTTGGATCATTTCAACATGGATTTAAAAAAACATTTAGATTTCGTTGGGACATTTCCTACTAGTGATGTGTTGCATCGCCGGAATGCAATGATAAGTTGGCAAGGATCGCTACATCACTGCCTGGATGTAGTTCAAAAATTACAAGGGTTCTCGCAAAAGGAACACATGCGAATAAATAAGTTAGTTCCATTGCATTGCCATTTAGATGCAATCCAAAATTTTCAAGAGTTCTCGCATGAACGCATGCAAGTAAAGAAGTTAGTCCAAAAGAGGTTGCACAGAAGTTGTGGATAGGTAGTTAGAATGTTAGTACTTTGACTGGCAAATCGATGGAGGCGGTAGATACGATGGAAAGAAGGAAAATGCAGATACTATGTGTTCAAGAGACAAATGGGTTGGAGATAAAGCCATGGAGATCGAGAAACATGATTTAAACTTTGAGATAGGGGAAGCAATGCTGTTGGAGTGGTTGTTAATAAGGATTTGATGGATTGCATAGAGAAGGTGTAAAGGTTCAAGGATTGGATTATTTTGCTAAAATTGTTGTTGAAGAAGCAAATCTGAATATCATTTCAGTTTATGCACCACAAATTGGTTTAGAAGAAAGGATTAAACAAGCTTTTTAGGAGGATTTGGATAAAATTATGCAAGGAATCCAACAAAGAGAGATGATTTGCCTACGTGGAGATCTTAATGGACATATGGGAAAGGATGTTTTAGGGTATGATAGTTCATGGAGGGCATGTCTTCGGGGATAAAAATGAAGAGAGAGATTTTGTAATGGCATATGATCTTTTCATAACAAACACTCTCTTTAAGAAGAGGAATGAGCATTTAATTACTTATTATTAAAAAGGGATTTTTACCCGGCAGACCCTATAATCTTTGCTAATGACCTCTACGACCTTTGAAACATCGTAATTCCTCCCTCACCCCCGTAAACTTGCTCCGTCTTACCCTGTGAACCCTACCGTTAAATTGACACATCCAGAGTTAACTTCCTGTAGTTAAAAACGAGTTAATCTAACCATTCCAAGATGGACGACTAGAATTAACCAAGAAAAAGAAAGAAATAACCATCCCTCCGCTAACACTGTACGAGATTGGTGGGGGTGGGGGGCTTCGCGGCGACGGGGACAGGGGGGACGCGGGTCTGATTATGTCCTATTTCAGTATCTCCAGGCTGATTATGCTCAGTTCGTCGACGTGGCTCACGTGGGATGCCGGGATCTCGTGCGCTTCGGACCTCGTTTCGTAGCCCCGGGAGACCGAGCTCACCAGAATCATCGCGGTGCCACCGACTTCTTTTACGAGCTTTCCCTTCTTGATGATCCCAATACTCCCACCTTCGCAGAGGACGATCTCACCTTTTACGTTCAAACCCCTTAACATGGTGGAATTATCGCAGTAAAGGACGGAAGAGGGATACACGAGAGGGAGCTGCGCTGCGGGGAACTCATGACTAACCAAAATAATAACAAAAGAATAGACAAAAATCCTGAGTTTCATCGGCTTTGGGAGGCGGGAGGGGGGAGGGCTTCATCGACGGGGATGCGGGGGGGGGGGGGGGGGGGGAAGGGGTGTTCATCAGCGGCTGGGGGCCGGAGGGGGGGGAGCAGGGGGCTTCATCGGCGGGATGGGGCAGGGAGCAATAACATCGGCAGGGGGGGGGGGATCGGCGCAAGATCCATCGACGGGGGGGCTCCATTCGCAGGGGGGGCTCCAGGTAGCAGCAGCATCGGCGGGGGGCCGTCAGCTGAGGAGGAGCAGGGAGTTTGGGAGGCTGGGCGGTGCGGGGGGCCCGGGGGAGGGGGGGTGTTGACAGGGAGGGGCTCAGATGATAGGGAGTGGCACTCAGTGTAAATTTCATAAACAAAATGGGTATAATATAAAGAATATAACGGAATCCGGTTACTTTTAACGGATAAATGAACGGGGGTTAACTACAGGGTTTGTAGGGTAAGGGTTAGCAAGTTTACGAGGTCGGAGGAGGAATTATGATGTTTCAAAGGTCGTAGAGGTAATTGCAAAAGATTATAGGGTCTGCCGGGTAAAAATCCCTATTAAAAAATACAGAATGCGGAAACAAATTGATAAATAGAGCATGTACTATAGAAATAATAAGGGATAATTACACCCATAACCCTGAGTAATTCCTCAATCTCAATCACAACCCTGCATAATCGCGAATTACACAGGAAACCCTGAATAATAGTTAACTCTTACAGGACATAACCCTGTGTTATGTTCCGCTTGAAATTGCCGTTATATTTGACGGTTTCAGTTAGAAAAAGACAAAATTGCCTTTAATACTCTTTCATATTTACAAATCATGCCATCCTATTATATCTCCATCATCTGGGAAGGGTTGGGAGGAAGAAGCCACGAGGAGAAGCCACGAGGGCAGCTGGTGGAGGTGGTCTGCAGGGAGGGTGGGATCGTAGGGAGATGGAGAAGGGGCTGCTGGAGGTTGTGGTCCGCGCAGAGGCGCGGGCGGGTGTCTGGGCTCGGGAGGAGGAGGCTTCAGGGCGGGGGAGGGAGGTGGGTTGCCTCCCCCTCCGCGCGGGGGAGGGGGCTCTTGCTGGGTCACGGCGCCGCGGGGGACCGGAGGGGGCTCCTGCTGGGTCGCGGTGGGGGACAGGGGGTGGGGGGCGGGGAACCGGGGGGCGGCTCTGCGTCGGGGGTCTGCTGGGTCGCGGTGGGGGACAGGGGGTGGGGGACCTCTGCGTCGGTGCGGGGAACCGGGGGGCGGTTCTGCGTCGGGGGTCTGCCGGGTCGCGGTGGGGGACAGGGGGTGGGGGACCTCTGCGTCGGTGCGGGGAACCGGGGGCGGCTCTGCGTCGGGGGTCTGCTGGGTCGCGGTGGGGGACAGGGGGTGAGGGGCCTCTGCGTCGGCGCGGGGAACCGGGGGCAGAGGGTCTGCTTGGATGCTCTGTTTGTCGCAGGAGACGAGGGGGCGGGGCTACGGCTGAGGTCGTCCACTTGTGGTTAGGGTTGTGGCGAGGAAAGACCCATTGGTCAATTGAAATTAAAGGCGCGCCCATATTCCCCGTCACGGAAACGTCTGAAATTAATTGAAGCGAAGTTTAATTTGTTGAGCTCCTAATTAAAGTCCTAAGAATTGTCTAGAAGTTGCCGATTAGAGAACAACAATGGGGATTTATTACCATCAGTACCGTAGGATCCTCTCTCGTGGAGGAGAAGCTGCTCCCCAATACTTCGAAGGTCGGCATATGATTGCTACAGAGAGCTCTGTCTGGTTGACGCGGTGGAGGTCGGTCGGGGTGGGCTCTGCAGGTCGGCGGGGGAGGGGAGGTCGGTCGACGGCGGGTTTTTGGAGTGGGTGGTTGCAGGGTGATGAATGGAGGAGGAAGAAGGAGAAGGCTTTTTATTTTTATTTTTTTGAAAGTTTAGTAGCCATTGGATAAGTTAAGGGTTGGATTAACTCAATAGTATGGTTGGGTTAAGGACAAAACTAACGGAGGGTCATGAATGTGAGACGGAGTGACTACTCAGGGTTTTCTGTGTAATTCACGATTATGCAGGGTTATGATTGAGATTGAGGAATTACTCAGGGTTATGGGTGTAATTATCCCAAATAATAAACATGAACTCAGGGATTTAACGTGGAACCCTACTCCCTAAGGAGATGGATGAAATCAAGGAAGAACGCTACAAAGGTATGATTGTCTATTGCTTTTCTCACTAGATACATGGGGTAAGGAGCTTCTTATATTGCCCTCACTAAGTTTCCACATCTCACAACTGGTAGATGTGGGCTATAGACTTAAATGTGGTAAATGGATCCTGGAGTGATCAATTTACTCATCTACAACTCAAGTGCCACACTACACATATACTCTTACAATCTCTCTCAAGCAGGAGTATGTAATGCTCAGCTTGGATAAACAGAAAGAACTCAAACTCACACTACATGACACTACAGACAATATCAACTCAACGTACACAACTGTCAGTTATTATCGAGGACATTGCTTCTCGTGTCGTGCAAGTGAGGACAAACGAGTTGGAGTATGAGTCAACTGAGTGTGCTCTGAACTGTGCCTGTCAGAGCCACTGAAACTGGATGAGACTCTACTTGGAGAACTCTGTCCTACCACACCATGTGAACAACTGCTCCATCTCCGAAAGGGTCAAATAAAGAACGTCGCTAATTATCAGATCTCTGACGATGGGTCTCTCTTATAGGGATCTCAAAGTTGGTTCCCTTTCATAGGAACCTCGAAAGGATCTCGTACAAGAGTTCACTATCGCTTGAGAATGGAGTCTGAAAAAATCTCTTTGTTGGAGAACTGGGTATCTCCCATCTAGCTCAGAGAATGGAATCTCTACTCTAGAGTCCCTATGAAACCACATGAAAACCCTATCCCACATGGCATAGGGAATGAAATCTCCACTCTAGAGTCCCTATGGATCACATGAAAACCCTAGCCGAAACACAAAAGATGGGGATCACAAACAATGATGATCATATCCATGTGCGAACCACAACTGAAGGACTCAGAACCAATCGCCGAGTCTGCAACAGAATTGTAGAGTTTGAACAATATGACTGGCCTGGAATCTGATGTCTGGAATAGACTTGTGACTCTTTACAATACTCTCCCTTTCTCTCATACTTGTCGGAAAATAATGATATCGACAAAGTTGGGAGAAGACAAATGAATATGGGGAGAAATAAAACAAATAAGCCGTCAAATTTTTCTTCCAGCTTTTCTCATTAAAAAATTTTCTTTTTTATTTTTTTAAATAATTTTTTTCGACTATTTCATTCCCTTTTTTTAATAGCAGTTAGTTCTTTTTTAAAAAATAGCGTACGACTTTTCTTCTATACACACCTCTTTTTTTCTCAATTTTTTTTAAATGCAAACATGCCCCCCTTCAATTTTTCTCTAGACCTTCCAAAAAATCTTCCTTTCTTTTTTTAATAAGCAGATACGACCCACTTGGTTTCTCAAACAAATAGCCCCCACAAAAAATTACTCTCACGGCCAATATACTACATGTTTACTATTTAGGTTCCCAAGTGGGAACCCTATTCTCGAACACCGTCCCCCACGATTGGGGTTTTTGCTCACCACCCAGAGATCTTTGGCATCGCCAGGAGGTAGCGGCAAGTGCCACCTGTTGGGGTTCGAAGAGGGGAGGGGGGCTGGATCTGCCACTGCTGCCTACACTTGAGGGTCGCCTGCACCGCTTGGGATATCACCTTGGGATATGCAACAGATTATGTTCGGCTTGGAGAACCGCTGTGCGCTGCCTGGAGCCACACGAGATCGAGGGAAATCATTGTCCAACTTGGAGCATCGTTGTGCACCACCTAGAGCCACACGAGATTGAGGGGTTCTGCCTAGAAAGGCGTGAGGGGTTCCGCCTGCTGCCATGAGCTCCTGCTGGGCCTTAAGATGAAGCGTGAGATGCGACCCTCTCGTATCAGAGAAATAAAAGGGGAGTATCGACTGTCGCTACGAGAATTTGGAAGATGGTGCGAGGAAGATGAGCTTGGAGATGCGGTAGAGCCGCATGGAAGATCAGGGCTCTACCTGCCCTGGACTTGTTGGAGGGTGCACTTGAAGATGAGAGTGTCGTTGGGAGAGCAGGATGCGGTGGAGTAGTAAGGGTGGTGTCCTGTTACCACTGCTTGGAGAAACGACGCCTTCGCTAGCACAAGAATTGCACCATCGCGCAAGGTGATTGCATCAACGGGAATGGAGATGGAAACCACTGGATCTTCATGGATAGATCTAAGGTTTCAGAAACCCTAGAGCTCTTGAATAAATCTTAAACACGAACAAGAATACAAAAAAAATCGAGTCTCGAATAAAAGAAGAACGAGCATAAAAAAACCTCGACGATCGAACCTGCTCTGATACCATTATAGAAAATACAGAATGTAGAAGCAAACTGATAAATAGAGCATGAACTACAAAAATAATAAACATGAACTTATGGATTTAACGTGGAACCCTACTCCCTAAGGAGCGTGATGAAACCAAGGGAGAACGCCACAAAGGGATGATTGTCTATTGCTTTTCTCACTTAATACATGAGGTGAGGGGCTTCTTATATTGCCCTCACTGAGACCACATCTCACAATTGGTAGAAGTGGGACTAAAGACTTGGATGTGACAAATAGATCCTGGAGTGATTCATTTACCCATTTACAACTCAAGTGGTACACAACACATATACTCCAACACTTATGAGTGGTCCAACTAGAACATAGATTATTTTGCGTTGGGGAGAAGATATCGGTTGTGTCACAAAGATGGCAAAGTAATCCTACGAGAGAGTTTGACAACCCAACATCGCTTGTTAGTCATTGTTGTGCAAATAAAGGCTGGTAAAGAAAAGGAGGGTTTCCAAGATCACTAGAACTCAGATGGTGTAATCTTCAATTGAAGCAATAAAGCTTCAGGGAGAAGGTTTTATAAGATTTATCTTGGGATTGTAACATAAGTGCAAACGAGATGTGAGAGGCGGTAGCATCTTCTATCCGAAGGGTAGCCAAAGAGATGCTAGATGAGTCAAAGGTAGGATCTCCATGTCAAAAGGAGGCTTGGTGGTGGAGTGGAGGGGTGCAAAAGAAGCTCAATAAAAAGCATGCTTTAAAGCTATGTCTAAGGATAGAACAAAGGAAACTGTCACAAACTATAAAATAGCAAGGAAGCAAAGAAGGTTGTAAGTGAAGCTAAGTCAAAAGCTGATAAAGTCTTGTACAAAAACTTCAACTCTAATGAGGGTCACAAGGATATATTCATGTTGACCAAAGCAAAAGAAAGAAAGACCAAAGACCTTTCTCAAGTGAGATGCATTAATGATGAGGAAGATCGCGTGATTGTTACTTAGATTGATATAAAGAGTAGATGGAAGCAGTATTTCCATAAGCTTTTCATTGGGAAAAGAAATAGAGCACTTCGAGAGATCTAGCTAGTAGTGCAAGTTACTTAAATCATGAAAGCTATAAAAAAATACAAAGGAAGAAAATAGAGGAGGCTTTAAAGGTTATGAAACCTAAGAAAGGTATAGGACTGGATGACATTCCTATAGAAGTATGTAGAGTTTTAGGTAAGTGTGGTTTAACTTGGCTTATGAATTTATTCAATGTTATTTAAGAAAGTAAGAAAATGCCCGAAGATTGGAGGAGAAGCATCGACATGCCTCTTTATAAAAACAAAAGAGACATTCAAAATTGTTGAAATTACAGAGGTATCAAGTTGATGAGTCTAACTATGAAAATTTGGGAATGTGTAATCAAAAGAAGGTTGAGTCAAGTTTCTAAAGTAAAGAAAATCAATTCGGATCCATATCAGGTCACTCAACTATTGAAGCCATCCACTTGTTGAGGAGAACAATGGAGATTTATAAAGCTAAAAGGAAGAACCTCCATATGATTTTATATTGATTTGAAGAATGCTTATGATTTTGTCCCAAGAGATATTGTGTAGAGTTTTGGAGAAGAGACAAGTACATGTCCTATACATTAACTATTAGAGTATATGGTAGTGTGCCCATTGAGTTGTAGCAGGGTAAATGGATCCTGGAGAAGATCCATTTACCCCATTCTGTGTTTAGTCCCATACCGCCAAGTGGTGGGACTTGGAGGCTCTGGAGAGGCTATATAAGGAGCCCCAGACCTCCTGTACTCATTGAGAAAAAGCAATGAAGCATATGCCCCATTGAGGGCTTCTCCCGTGGTTTCATCCCGCTCCTCACGGAGTAGGGTTCCACGTTAAATCATAGTGTTCCATGTTCTATTTTTCTTATTTATGCTCTGTTTATCAATCGCTTCCGCATTCTTCATATTTTATAACATGGTATCAGAGCGGGTTCGATTCTCGAAGTTTTTCATTATATTCTTTGTTCATGATTCGAGAATCAATTTGAGAGAAGATTTGATTCGTGTTTATCGCTGGAGATTTTATTTTTCATTCATTCTGCATCAATGAAAAGCGTCGGGTTCTAGGTTTACGAGACCCTAATCAAGAAGCCGAGACTATCCAGGCTTCGCAGCCGCCTACACTTCAAGGTACCCTAGCTTCCATTCGCAGGTCGATGCTATAGGCGCGACATCTCTCATCAAGCAGACGAATTCAGGCCGCGCCCAGGCGCGGCATCTCCACGCTCCAGCATCGTTGCTCAGGTCGCGCCCAGGTAGCCCCAGCCTTCGGGCTGCGTGCGATCTAGGCAGCGCGGCTCTTCCAGGAGGCGCGTGTCGCACAGCAGCCTCCCATCGCTAATCGACGGCGAGACCACCTGCTTGTGGGCTCCCAACGTGTTACCAACGCGCACGCCTCCAGGCAGCCCTCTTTTTCTTCAGAGTCCAGCGGCGCGAAGGCCACTAGCCCTCCCTCGCGTGCTCATTGTTAGAGTATTTGGTAGTGCGCCATGTTGAGTTGTAGCAGGGTAAATGGATCCTGGAGAAGATCCATTTACCCCATCCAGTGTTTAGTCCCATACCGCCTGTGGGTGGGACTTGGAGGCTCTGGGAAGTCTATATAAGGAGCCCCGGACCTCCTGTACTCATTGAGAAAGTCAATAGAGAAACACGCCCAATTCAGGGGCTTCTCCCGTGGTTTCATCCCGCTCCTCACGGAGTAGGGTTCCACGTTAAATCCCGCGTTCTTATTTTGTTCTTTATCTTTTCCATGTTCGCTTCCGCATTCTTCATATTTTATAACATGGTATCAGAGCAGGATCGATTCTCGAGGTTTCTTAAGTTCTTTATTTTGTATCGAGATTTGTTCTAGGGTTTATTTTGAAACCCTGATTCCTCCACATTTTTAACATGCCGATTCATTGTTCATTAGTAAAGATTGATGATGTTCTGTTCGAGAAGCTCTAGGGTTTCCCACGAAACCCTAATCAAGATCTACAGGTCCAAGTGCTCGAAGTGACGAGCCATCTCAATCTCGCACACGCTCCAGGCTGGGCGTGACTCTAGAAGGTCATATTCTTCGACGTCGAGCTGCGATCTCCCGCTCGCAGGCGGCGCCCCCAATCCTTCAGACGCATGACTCCAGAACTATCCAACAAACCCAGGCGGCGGGCCCTGGCAACTCGCAGGCGATGCACCCCGATCTCCCTGGCGCAGGCGACTCCAGGCCATGTCTTCTCAATAGGCGGAGGCTCACGTTGAGCCCAAACGGCGCCGCACCTTCCATCTCTCAACTCAGGCGGCATCTCCATCTCCTGGCGGCGCTCGGCAAGAACAGGAAGCCCTAGCGCACCCCCACCCCTGCCAAGGCTGCGCTAGTCCCCCTTGCACGCCCTAGCGACGCACTGCCCCCTCGCTCCAGGCGATCGAATTCCCAGTGGCGGCGGCGCCCCTCTCTTCACCTGCGCGAAGCCGCAGGTCTCCAGCCCCAGGTCTCCAGCCCCAGGTCTCCTTCGCGCGAAGGCGGGCTCCTCCCTGTGTGAGCGGCGGCGGCACCATCCCCTTTGCAGGGAATCGTTGTTGCCTTTGTGAAATAGGGTTTTCCCGATGGGAACCCTAGGCGTCATTTATTAAAAAAAAAGGTGAAAGGCCCAGGGGGGCTGCGGCAGAGCTAAAGAGAAATGGAGGGTCTGGTTAAAAAAAACAAAAAGGGAGGGGAAGGTCGTGTTTCATAAAAAAAACAACATAGAGAGAGGCAGCGAGTTTTGCGGAAAAAAGGGGGAAGTTGCTGTTGTGGGCCCAGATTGGGCCGAGAGTTCATGTATTAAAAAAAAGAGAATATTTTGGGTCCAAATTTGGGTCGAGAGTGGTTTAAAAAAAGGCGGGTACAAGAAAAAGCCGTACGCAAAGTTTTCAGAAAAAAGGAAAAGCCATTAAAAAAAGGAGAAAGAACAGCTTTAAAAATGTTTAAAAAAAAGGAAGAAGAAGGTGTGACGGCTTATTAAAAAAATATATATGTGAAAAGCCGCAAGTATGTTTTGTTTTTCCCTTCTATCTTGTCTTCTCCCAACTTAGTCGATGTTCATTTTCCGACAAGTATGGGAGAAAGGGGGAGTATATGCAGAGTCACAGGTCTATTCAGATGCTCCAGATGTCAGATCTTCATATTCCAGGCCAGTGCACGTTGTTCAGACTCTACAGTTCAATTTCAGACTCGACGATCATTGTTTCCGAGTCTCCAGTTTCAGACACGCACGAGTGTGCGGTCATTTTCAGATGAGCATATGTTGCCATCATCAGTTCGAGGTCCCCATCATTCTTCTAGTTGTCAGGCCAGAGTTTTCATGTGAGCCATAGGGACTCCAGAGTAGAGGACCATTCCCTATGCCATATGTTGGCAAGGGTTTTCATGTGGTATCATAGGTACACCAGAGCAGTGCACCATTCTCTGAGACAGATGGGAGAGACCCAGTTCTCCGACGAGGAGACTTCAGGCGCAGTTTCAGACTCGATGGTCAGATTACGAGTCTTCAGTTGACTCACACTCCAACCCGTTTGTCCTCCTCACCTGCACGGCATGAGAAGCAACGTCCTCGACTGCAGCAATGTGCGCGTTGGGTTGATATTGTCCGTAGTGTCCTGTAGCGTGAGTTGAGTTTCTTTCTGTTTGTCCAAGCTGAGCATTGCATGCTCCAGCTTGAGGGGGAGTGTTAGAGTATTTGGTAGTGCGCCATGTTGAGTTGTAGCAGGGTAAATGGATCCTGGAGAAGATCCATTTACCCCATCCAGTGTTTAGTCCCATACCGCCTGTGGGTGGGACTTGGAGGCTCTGGGAAGTCTATATAAGGAGCCCGGGACCTCCTGTACTCATTGAGAAAGTCAATAGAGAAACACGCCCAATTCAGGGGCTTCTCCCGTGGTTTCATCCCGCTCCTCACGGAGTAGGGTTCCACGTTAAATCCCGCGTTCTTATTTTGTTCTTTATCTTTTCCATGTTCGCTTCCGCATTCTTCATATTTTATAACACTCATCATTGAAGATACAAATCCTCCAGGCGGTGCTGAAGCCGCAAATCCCTCCCAGGCGGCACACCTCGCCTTTTTCTCCATAGAGGCGTGCACGCGAGATATTCCAGGCGCGCGCAGTGCCCTAGCAGCACCCCTGGCGGCGCGGCATCGCGCCTCCATCGCAACCTCCAACGCAGGACCCCACAAGGCGGCGCACGACTTCCCTCTCTCCGCCCCTGCAAAGGAGGTGCCGTACTGCAAACCCCATCGTGGTTCCCATGAGGGCGATGATCCTCAGGTGCAAGATCGATGCCTTCTCCTGGCTTTTCCCCCATCGAACCTGCTCGAGCGGCAGCTTCCATCGAGGGGTTCCTACGGAACCCTAAGTTTTCCTGGTTGAATGGAGCGGGGCTCATTGGCTCGTTATTTAAAAAACAAAGGGATTAGAGGGGGACGACCTTATGATTCGGCCCTTATTGGGCATGAATTAAAAAAAAGGGAGCTTTGAGAGAGAGCAGGCCCAATGGGCAGAAAAAAATAGGTCCAGTATTTTTTTAAAAAAAATTGTTTGAAGGAGAAGGAGAGTTCAAAAAAGAAGAGAGAAGGGGGCGTTAAAAAAAGGAGAAGAAAAGTCCTACGCAAAATTTGAAAAAAAAAGAAAAAAAGGGGAGAAAAGCCGAAAAAAATGAAAAGGCTTTAAAAAAAATTGTTTTCACAAAAAAAATGACAGCTTAAAAAAATATGAAAGGCCGCAAGTATGTTTTGTTTTCCCCTTCTATCTTGTCTTCTCCCAACTTTGTCGATGTTCATTTTCCGACAAGTATGGGAGAAAGGGGGAGTATGGTGTAGAGTCACAGGTATTCTTCCATATTCAGATGCAGATTTCCAGACCATCCAGATTTTTCAGACTCTACAAAGACAGATCAGATTTCAGACTCGACATTCAGATCGGTTCGAGTCCAAGTTCGAGGCACTCCATGTAGAGGCCTATTTTTCGAGATCTCCAGAGAGACTCATTTTCAGGCACGCACATGGATGCGGTCATTTTCAGATGAGCATATGTTGCCATCATTTGTTTGAAGTCCCCATCATTATTCTTGTTTTGTGGGCCAGAGTTTTCATGTGAGCCATAGGGACTCCAGAGTTGAGGACCATTCCCTGTGCCATAGAGGGCAAGGGTTTTCATGTGATATCATAGGTACACCAGAGCAATGCACCATTATCTGAGACAGATGGGAGAGACCCAGTTCTCCGACGAGGAGATTATTTTCAGACTCCATTCTCAGCGACCGTGGACTCCGACGAGGATTGCACAGCCACGGCCTTTTCAGTTCGGCCCTTTTCAGAGATGGAGCAGTTGTCCACATTATTGTGGCGGGCCAGAGTACTCCGACGAGGAGACGCATTTTCAGTTGCAGTGACTCTGACAGGCGCAGTTCAGAGCACATGCTCTCCTACGAGGAGATTCAGAAGACTCACACTCCAGCCCGTTCGTCCTCCTTACCTGTAACATCCGGAATCCTCCAAATCCGAACTCGTCCCGATTAGCGTCCGATTAATCCAATAATGTTGTTGGTCAATGCCAAACAACTTAAATCGATCAATTGATCGTGAATGAAAAGTTGTTCGGGCGAAATCGACCAAAATTCGGTCGCATCGTAATGCGAGCCCGAAAAAGCCGCAACATAAATTCGGAAACCACAAAACAAATTAAGACCGTCATTAGATCCGATTCGACAAGACAAGACCAACGGAATTGACTGTTCGTCAATCGGAAGTCATTTGATTTTTTTTTCAAATCACAAAATTTGACCAAAAATCAAAATCGTATTGTCAAAATTCGAACCCATCAGAAAAATATCAATATTAGACTCATTTTGATTGTCACTCCGATACGGTCGAAACGAGTTATTATACGTCAGAATCGGAGATCTATGGTAATAATTACGAGAGCTAAAGTGTTTCATCCAAAAGATGAGATATATATATATATATGTGTGTGTGTGTGTGTGTGTGATTTTTTTTCTCCACAGGCGTAATGTTTATCCCTCCCTGAAATATTTAAAAAAAAACGGCTGCCTTATTTTTGACACATGCCTCATCTATCCTAAAAAACTTGACAACACATATACTTTAACACTCCACTTGTCAATAGCAAATTTATTCTTTCCATGTATAAATATATCCTAAATTCCCAAAGCCTTCAAATCTCCAACGAGAGGAACTCCCCCTAATCCTCTTTCGTTCTCCCAAAAAGCCTCAACCCTTCCCTGCTACTTCTTTCTTCAATCAACTTCCGTTGCCAAAGATTAGCAGCTTCTGCTGCTACTATTCAAGACCTGCAGCTTTCAATTTCAACTGGGAAGGCCTGCAAATTTGCTGCCGTTGAAATTCTGGATCCTCAACAGCAGAAGGAGTTGTTGTACCCTTGTTGATGTGCGTGCAAGAGCAGACCACTTTTCTTCAAAAATTAAATCTAAAATAGGTACCATCCCCAGCCCACTCTCCTTGCTACCATGCATGTATTTTTACTCATTTTAACCCATGAAGAGAATAATATTTCTTAATTTTACATGGCATACTTTGCCTTCTTTGGTTGATTGTTAATCCTATTAGAGGCTGATCGTTTCTTCGTAATGTTAACATAAAGTTTGGGTTTATCCGTGTAATCATGCATATATAGATTATTTTCTTTTATAGGATCAATCATTAGCATGGAAGCCTATAGATTTGATTTACGTTGTAGGATTAGTAATCTGGATGAGGATGAAGTTTTCCCTCAAATTTTAAATCCATGAATTTGATTGGATTTTATAAGACCTGGGTTCATAACTTTGATTATTTCTACCATTTTCCTATAAATCCGAGCGTTTACTTGAGGATTTGTTGGTTGTGTATTTCTACTTTTTCAATTCCTAATTAGGTTTTGAGTAAATCTGTGTTCTGAATTTTAAATTATTTAGGTCAAAAAAAATTTTTGAATTGATTTCATAGGCAGTTGAAATGACTATGATGACCTGAAATGTTGATTTAGTAGCTGTTATGAGGATGAATCATCTGGAATATGTAGCTTTGCAAAATTGAGGTATGCTTGATGTTTAAAGGCCCATGGTTTAATTGGGAACTGGTGTACATTATAAAAAAATTTTGGTTCGACGGATTTTGAATTTAATTAGAGATTTAGATAAAATTAGAAAGGAGTTAGGATTATTGGGCTTTTATTTTCAGATCTTCTCCATCTTATTGAATTATAGCTTGGGCCACTACGGGTTACTATTGGTTAAATGCCAAAAAAAATATATATGTGTAACATCTTGTTTTATTATGATGTGGGATGATCATCGAGGATTATTTGAGTGGGTCATGTACAACAGACCTTCATTTAAGTAGGTTTAAAAATGATAGTGAATGATGCTTCTGACAGATAATAATAGTGCTAGTATATGAACATTATAGGAACTAGATAGTTAAGAAATGGAGGCTTATGATAGGATATTTAAATAAATAAATATATATATATACCTCTATGGTTTGCTATACCTGTAGTTGTCATTTTTCCATATCCATGATCACATGACAATGATTTTCCTCTCTATTTTCCACTTCATATTGTTGAATAATTATAAACAATACTATCAATCTGCTCTCAGAATATGATCCTTTACATTGTCGACATGCCATTGATTAGAATCGACAAAAGAACATAGTAAGCAACTCTATGTTTATAAATTGGAGTTAATAGGTTGTAGGAATTATGAGTGACACACATCACTATAAATTCTGTGGGACACATGGTTGATCTGAATCATGGATGACGAATATCTGGCCGGTCATTGTGACCTTTTCCACTTGACCGCGCGAGGGTGCGGTGACCCTCAACTGGGCAGGAGATAGGAAGCCCAGCTAGGGCAGCGGCCGCCAAATGCGCGGGTCTAGGATCCCAGTCCCTTTTCGATTTTTACGCGAGCTCGCAGTGTTTTTTTCGCCTCGTTGGGATCCCGACTTTAGACCAGTTCCGCTGACCCTCTTTTTTTAGGATACCCAGGCGGGGGATCCTTGGTTTTCAGTTTTACGTACGAGCTCGTTCGCCCGTACTAGTCAGGCCGTTTTTTCTAGAGCGACTTTTCCGGGAAGTCTCTCTCTCACCCGTCTCAGTGGCGTAGTTTTGGAGTAGACCTATCCCTCTATTGGACCGCGCTTCCAATTAGAGGGCGAGACGGAAGAGCCCTTTTGTTGGCTTCTTCACCGCTTGAGTTTCTTCGCCAACAAACTTGGCGATTCTATATCCAGATCATCCATATCCATATCTACATCATCTTGAATTACATATGAGATAGTTACACTTGAGGTTTGAAGAGATTACAACCAAAGTTGAGTAATTGTAAGTAACTATAATCTGATTCGAAATCTCATTAAGCTAGTAGACGTGTTGGGAACTTAGTTAGGATGCATTATACAACACCGCATGCCTACGGAGGCACCCCAATCCTAAGACATTCTCCCAGTCTTAGAGTCATAGTGTGAGGTTTCACAAGAACCAAGACCACAGACTATCCACTAGACTTAAGAATTTAATAAGTCATTATATCTGCTCATCTCACCTTTCCCATCATCAAAATCCACAAATATGATCTCTGAGTAATATGAGAATAAAATATACATACTTATGATCAATGAGTTAGAAATATGTTTATGTGGGAAATGTTGGAATAAGGACTGATCATGAAAGGTGCTTACTAGAAATTTGGAAACCTCTTACATTTGCAAGTAGAATTAAATTTTAATTTGAGTTGTTCTCGCCTTTCTACTTGTTGCTTTGAAAATATTAAATGCCTGTTATTTTTATATAAACTTATGGGAAGTACCAGCGCCCGCTGACGTCTTTTCATCCTTTCACGCATGGCAGGCAAGGAGCCTTTAGCACAGTAGCGGGTTGATTATTTCAGGAGATAGAGTTTATACTCGACGGTATGGTATTTTGTGTCAGTTTTTGTTCGGTTCATAATGTATTATGTTTCTTTCTCTTCAGTCAGATTTTTGGGATATACTGTATGCACTGTCAAACTTTGTACATGTTGTAAAATATATGGAAGTTAATGAAATGAGATTTTGGTGACAATTGTGCTATGAGCTTATGGTTATAAATGTTGATGTGAATGTCAGACGATATTATTGCAGCGCGAAAAATTTCTCTGGTTTTCTGTAACTTAATGCAATCTCATGTGAAAATAATAGTGCGAATGTGTGATTAACGGGTACCCGGATCCTCGGGGGTTCACAGTTTGGTATCAGAGCAGTGGTACCCCGATACGCATATTCGCAGTATTTCAATTCCGATCACATTAAGTTTTCGGATAGCGGCAGTCTTCCGACCTGTCGTGAGTCCGAGAAGGAAAATATGACATTCAGATTCAATCACCACAGCTGTCACCAATTTCATTAATTTTCATATTATGTCCCAAGAAGAGGAAAAAAAAGCATATATCATATTATCTGCAAACAATTTTATGACTAACAGATGGTTCTCATGCAGAGCCATGGCATCCCGACCCGGTCAGGAGACGGCTGATCAATTGACACGAATATTGATTGCCCTCACCAACATACAGCAGCAGCAGGCTGCCATGCGAGGTTAGCAGGAGCAGATATTGGCCCAGCAGACTGAGACTGCCAACAGGAAGACAGATATTGAGATGAGGTTTGAGGATTTATCAGATTTCACGTACCATCCATCACAGGATGGAACACGGCGGGACCAGCACCAGTCTATTGAGGTAGAGCAGCCTCAGCTTGATGATCCACTTGAGGAGGAACCTGGGTATGGAGCAGATGATGCGGACTTTGACAGAGAGCAGGACCCCGTTGACCTTGCTGACGAGGATACACACGAGTATTCCGCCATTCAGAGGCACCAGTCGGTCTTCACTTCCTATCAGCGGGCCAACATACCCTTGTTCGAGGGCACAGGTCCACCAGATGTTGCTGAGCAGTGGATAAAGAGAGTAATGAAGGTGCTTAGGATGATTCATGCGCCACGAAACACGTGGCTATCTTTCATGGAGTATTCACTGACTGACTTTGCTGAAAGATGGTGGGGAGCCGTAGCTTCCGAGTTAGGCCGAGAGCCTACTTGGAAGAATTTCGAGACAAGGTTCAGAGCCCACTTCTTTTCTGCGAAGTGAAAGGAGTCCCAGCGTCGACAGTTTGCAGAGCTTCGTCAGGGACAGATGACAGCCAGGGATTACTTTATCAGATACACAGAGTTGTCACGACATACACGAGCAGCTGGCGCATTTCCAGAGGAGAATCTGGAAAAGTTCATTGGTGGCATGCGAGAGGAGGTACAGGAGAAGCTGGCTGGATTACACATCATGTCTACCTCTGAGGCTACCGATGTCGCGGAGAAGTTCGAGGACATCAGAGGGAGACGTTTCGGGAGCTCATCTGGAGCAACGCCTAGACCACGACGATCTTTTGGACCGATACATCGATCATTTCAGCAGCAGAGATCAGCGAGACGGTTCCGACCTACAGGTTCGACATTCTCTGGCGGTGCTCGCTCTTCTCCATCGACTACCTTAGGAGGAGCACTTGCCGGACGTGGTACAGAGTCCGCTCGACCATCTGGGTCGTAGCGAGCAGATAGACCACCTACAGGACCAGCCCAGAGCACAGGCACGACTACTCCACCTACCAGACCAGTTCAGTGTTACCGATGTCATGAGTGGGGACACTACCGGTCACACTGCCCACAGGCTTTTGGCGAGCCTCAGCCACAACCTTCACAGTCACAGCCTCAGACACAACGTTCAGGGAGTTTCCGTGGCAGGAACTCCAACCTTAGGCGACAGTAGCAGAGACAGACGCAGACTGTGGCAGGTTCCAGTGCTGCATCAGCCAGGCAGGGGCAGTTACATGCAGTTACTGAGGAGCATGCACGTTCAGCCGCTACTGTGGTGAAAGGTATGGTTTCATTATTGGGCCGACCTTTCCATGTGTTATTTGATTCTGGTGCGACACATTCTTTTCTTGTTTCGAGGCTACTTGCTTCTTTAGGTAGAGTCGCAGAGACTCTCTCTTCTCCGTATCACATCCGAGGGCCAGGTGGCCAGTTGTTTGTCATTTCTCTGATAGTCAGGCACTTGTCCGTACTGATTGGCGGACACGTGATGCTCGCAGATTGTCTACTTCTACAGCTTGATGAGTTCAACTTGATTCTAGGCATGGATTGGCTATCTACTCATCATGCACTTGTTGATTGCTTTAGTAAGACGGTTGTCTTCAGAATTCCAGATCTACCCAAGTTTACTTTTGAGGGTACTATACATGATTCCACCATGGAGTACATTTCAGTATTGCGAGCTCAACGACTTGTTGATCAGGGTTGCGATTCTTACGTTGCATTTGTTCGGGAGGTGTCTGATCAGGAGCCGATGATACAGGACATCCGAGTAGTATCTAAATATCCAGATGTTTTTCCTGATGAGCTACCAAGACTACCTCTTGAGAGAGAGAGAGATCGAGTTCGAGATTACATTACTACCAGACACCCAGCCGATCTCGATGGCTCCTTACCGTATGGCACCAGCTGAGTTGCGGGAGTTGAAGGTGCAGTTGCAGGAGTTACTTGACTTGGGATTTGTGCGGCCGAGCACTTCACCTTGGGGTGCTCCGGTTCTATTTGTCAAGAAGAAGGATGGATCCATGAGACTGTGCATCGATTACAAACAGTTGAACAAGAAAACGGTGAAGAACCGTTATCCTTTGTCGCGCATCGATGATTTGTTCGATCAGCTCCAGGGATCTTCGGTATTCTCGAAGATCATCTTCGCTCCGGCTATCATCAGTTGAGGATCCGCGAATCGGATATTCCGAAGACAGCCTTCAAGACTCGCTATGGACACTACGAGTTTGTGGTGATGCCGTTTGGGCTCACCAATGCACCTGCAGCTTTTATGGATATGATGAATAGGATCTTCCGTCCATACTTGGATAAATTTGTAGTGGTGTTCATTGATGATGTGCTCATTTACTCACAGAATGAATGGGATCGTGCTAATAATCTGCGGATCGTCTTAGATACATTACGGGAGCACAAGTTATATGCCAAGTTGAGCAAATGTGAGTTCTGGTTATCTCAGGTCTCATTTCTGGGGCATGTCATTTCTGGAGCAGGCATCGCAGTTGATCCTGCGAAGATTGAGGCAGTCATGTCTTGGGAGCAGCCCAAGACTGTCACACAGATTCGGAACTTCCTCGGGCTAGCGGGCTATTACAGACGCTTTATCAGCGGATTTTCACGCATTGTTCGCCCTCTGACACGACTGACGCAAAAGGGAGTCCCATTTATCTGATACGATTCATGTGAGCAGGCCTTCCAGACACTGAAGGAGAGATTGACTACAACACCTATTCTTGCTCTTCCTTCAGGCGCTCAGGGCTATGCAGTCTATACAGATGCATCTGGAGAAGGCCTAGGAGCAGTGTTGATGCAAAGAGGATAGGTGATTGCTTACGCATCACGATAGTTGAGACCGCACGAGCGGAACTACCCCACGCATGACTTGGAGTTGGCGGCAGTTGTCTTCGCCTTGAAGATCTGGCGCCACTATCTTTATGTGGTGAACTTTGAGATCTTCACAGACCACAAGAGCCTGAAGTACATCTTTGATCAGAAAGAGTTGAACATGAGGCAGCGCAGATGGCTCGAGCTACTGAAGGATTATGATTGCACGATCTCTTACCATCCCGGTAAGGGAAACGTGGTAGCCGATGCACTTAGCAGGAGAGCACATGCAGAGGGTACGGCGAACTGGCTATACACGTGGGATATGCTCGCATCTTTAACTGATTGGCATCCTCAGGAGAACGCATCCATTTCTACTGCCGTGCCTCCACGATTCAGCAGTTTGTGGGATCGTATTATCGAAGGCCAGAAGACAGATCCTTGGATCCGTGATAGATATATGCGCGCCGTCAAGGACAAAGTTGATGATTTTGTTGTAACAGAGTCTATTTTATGGAAGGTAGGACGGGTCGTTGTACCCAATGATGAGCAGCTTCGCAGAGACATACTTGATGAGGCACACAGTTCACGGTTATCCATCCATCCATCCAGGCAGCACGAAAATGTACAGTGATCTGCGTCGACATTTCTGGTGGGATGGAATGAAGCGCGATGTGGCGCTACATGTTAGCAGATGCATGACTTGTCAGATGGTCAAGGCCGATCACAGGAGACCACCAGGATTACTGCAGTCTCTCCCCATTCCCAAGTGAAAGTGGGAGAGCATTTCTATGGATTTTGTCACGGGATTGCCGAAAACAACAGGTGGCCATGATTCCATTTGGGTCGTTGTTGATAGGTTGACCAAGTCAGCCCATTTCATACCTGTCAACACGACTTACACTCCATCCAGATTGGCCAAGTTATATGTGCAGAACATTATCAGACTGTATGGTATACCACGAGAGGTGGTGTCTGACAGAGATTCGAGATTTACATCACACTATTGGCATCAGTTCATGTCAGCACTACAGACAGAGTTGAAAATAAGTTATGCATATCATCCACAGACAGATGGGCAGAGTGAGCGCACCATTCAGACACTCGAGGACTTACTTCGCGCTTGCACTTTAGAGTGGAAAGGGTCCTGGAAGGACCATCTGCCATTAGTGGAATTCACATACAACAACAGCTATCACTCCAGTATTGGCATGACACCATTTGAAGCCCTATACGGGTGGAGATGCCTCACACCCCTCAGTTGGCGTGAGGTAGGTGATCATGCTCTTTACTCCGTGGATCTCTTAGAGGAGACTGCAAGAGCTGTTGATCTTGTGAAAAGGAGGCTTCTGACGACACAAAGTCGCCAAAAGAGCTATGCAGACCGTCGGAGAAGAGATTTGGAGTTTCAGGTATCCAATACTTTTCTCTTACGCCTTTTGCAAATTAACTAAATCTTATACTAACGCCATTCCTATAAATTATAGGTTGGAGATTGGGTATTCCTCTTTGTATCTCCCATGAAGGGAATACAGAGATTCGGTGTTCGTGGCAAGCTGGCGCCACGATATGTTGGACCATTCGAGATCCTTGCTAGAGTGGGGAAGGTAGCATACCGAGTAGCCCTTCCTCCACATCTTTCCAGCATTCACGATGTATTTCATGTATCCAATCTGAGGAGGTATGTTCATGATCCACGACACGTCATCAGTTATGAGAATCTTGACGTGGAGCCAGATTTGACGTATGAGGAGAAGCCGGTGCAGATACTCGACAGTGCTGTGAAGAAGCTTCGCAGCAAGGAGATTCCATTGGTCAAGGTGTTGTGGCACCGACATGGCGTCGAGGAAGCGACGTGGGAGACCGAAGCCAACATGCGGGCACGATACCCGCAGTTTTTCTGATGTAATCATCAAAACAAGATTTTGTAATTAGATACATGATAAATATATGGTTTGTTTTCTCATTGAGGTTTTTATGGGTTTAAAACCCTTTGAGGTTTTTATGGCCACATGGAATCCAAATAAAACACCTAATGACCTTGACTCGATTCTCGAGGACGAGACTCCCTTTGAGGTTTTTATATTTGTAACATCCGGAATCCGCCAAACCCGAACTCGTCCCGATTAGCGTCCGATTAATCCAATAAAGTTGTTGGTCAATGCCAAACAACTTAAATCGATCAATTGATCGTGAATGAAAAGTTGTTCGGGCGAAATCGACCAAAATTCGGTCGCATCGTAATGCGAGCCCGAAAAAGCCGCAACATAAATTCGGAAACACAAAACAAACTGAGACCGTCATTAGATCCGATTCGATGAGACAAGACCAACGGAATTGACTGTTAGTCAATCGGAAGTCATTTGATTTTTTTTTCAAATCACAAAATTTGACCAAAAATCAAAATCGTATTGTTAAAATTCGAACCCAACTTAGATCAGAAAAATATCAATATTAGACTCATTTTGACCGTCACTCCGATACGGTCGAAACGAGTTATTATATGTCAGAATCGGAGATCTATGGTAATAATTACGAGAGCTAAAGCGTTTCATCCAAAAGATGAGATATTTATATATATATATATATAAATATATGTGTGTTTTTTTCTCCACAGGCGTAATGTTTATCCCTCCCTGAAATATTAAAAAAAAAACGGCTGCCTTATTTTTGACACATGCCTCATCTATCCTAAAAAACTTGACAACACATATACTTTAACACTCCACTTGTCAATAGCAAATTTATTCTTTCCCTGTATAAATATATCCTAAATTCCCAAAGCCTTCAAATCTCCAACGAGAGGAACTCCCCCTAATCCTCTTTCGTTCTCCCAAAAAGCCTCAACCCTTCCCTGCTACTTCTTTCTTCAATCAACTTCCGTTGCCAAAGATTAGCAGCTTCTGCTGCTACTATTCAAGACCTGCAGCTTTCAATTTCAACTGGGAAGGCCTGCAAATTTGCTGCCGTTGAAATTCTGGATCCTCAACAGCAGGAGTTGTTGTTGTACCCTTGCTGTTGTGCGTGCAAGAGCAGACCACTTTTCTTCAAAAATTAAATCTAAAATAGGTACCATCCCCAGCCCACTCTCCTTGCTGCCATGCATGTATGTTTACTCATTTTAACCCATGAAGAGAATAATATTTCTTAATTTTACATGGCATACTTTGCCTTCTTTGGTTGATTGTTAATCCTATTAGAGGCTGATCGTTTCTTCGTAATGTTAACCTAAAGTTTGGGTTTATCCGTGTAATCATGCATACATGGATTATTTTCTTTTATAGGATCAATCATTAGCATGGAAGCCTATAGATTTGATTTACGTTGTAGGATTGGTAATCTGGATGAGGATGAAGTTTTCCCTCAAATTCTAAATCCATGAATTTGATTGGATTTTATAAGACCTGGGTTCATAACTTTGATTATTTCTACCATTTTCCTATAAATCCGAGCGTTTACTTGAGGATTTGTTGGTTGTGTATTTCTACTTTTTCAATTCCTAATTAGGTTTTGAGTAAATCTGTGTTCTGAATTTTAAATTATTTAGGTCAAAAAATTTTTTTTTGAATTGATTTCATAGGCAGTTGAAATGACTATGATGACCTGAAATGTTGATTTAGTAGCTGTTATGAGGATGAATCATCTGGAATATGTAGCTTTGCAAAATTGAGGTATGCTTGATGTTTAAAGGCCCATGGTTTAATTGGGAACCGGTGTACATTATAAATAAATTTTGGTTCGACGGATTTTGAATTTAATTAGAGATTTAGATAAAATTAGAAAGGAGTTAGGATTATTGGGCTTTTATTTTCGGATCTTCTCCATCTTATTGAATTATAGCTTGGGTCACTACGGGTTACTATTGGTTAAATACCAAAAAAAAATATATGTGTAACATCTTGTTTTATTATGATGTGGGATGATCATCGAGGATTATTTGAGTGGGTCATGTACAACAGACCTTCATTTAAGTAGGTTTAAAAATGATAGTGAATGATGCTTCTGACAGATAATAATGGTGCTAGTATATGAACATTATAGGAACTAGATAGTTAAAAAATGGAGGCTTATGATAGGATATTTAAATATATATATATATATATACCTCTATGGTTTGCTATACCTGTAGTTGTAATTTTTCCATATCCATGATCACATGACAATGATTTTCCTCTCTATTTTCCACTTCATATTGTTGATCTCAGAATATGATCCTTTACATTGTCGACATGCCATTGATTAGAATGGACAATGGAACATAGTAAGCAACTCTATGTTTATAAATTGGAGTTAATAGGTTGTAGGAATTATGAGTGACACACATCACTATAAATTCTGTGGGACACATGGTTGATCTGAATCATGGATGACGAATATCTGGCCAGTCATTGTGACCTTTTCCACTTGACCGCGCGAGGGTGCGGTGACCCTCAACTGGGCAGGAGATAGGAAGCCCAGCTAGGGCAGCGACCCCCAAATGCGCGGGTCTAGGATCCCAGTCCCTTTTCGATTTTTACGCGAGCTCGCAGTGTTTTTTTCGCCTCGTTGGGATCCCGACTTTAGACCAGTTCCGCTGACCCTCTTTTTTTAGGATACCCAGGCGGGGGATCCTTGGTTTTCAGTTTTACGTACGAGCTCGTTCGCCCGTACTAGTCGGGCCGTTTTTTCTAGAGCGACTTTTCCGAGAAGTCTCTCTCTCTCACCCGTCTCAGTGGCGTAGTTTTGGAGTAGACCTATCCCTCTATTGGACTGCGCTTCCAATTAGAGGGCGAGACGGAAGAGCCCTTCTGTTGGCTTCTTCACCGCTTGAGTTTTCTTCGCCAACAAACTTGGCGATTCTATATCCAGATCATCCATATCCATATCTACATCATCTTGAATTACATATGAGACAGTTACACTTGAGGTTTGAAGAGATTACAACCAAAGTTGAGTAATTGTAAGTAACTATAATCTGATTCGAAATCTCATTAAGCTAGTGGACGTGTTGGGAACTTAGTTAGGATGCATTATACAACACCGCATGCCTACGGAGGCACCCCAACCCTAAGACAATCTCCAAGTCTTAGAGTCATAGTGTGAGGTTTCACAAGAAACAAGACCACAGACTATCCACTAGACTTAAGAGTTTAATAAATCATTATATCTGCTCATCTCACCTTTCCCATCATCAAAATCCACAAATATGATCTCTGAGTAATATGAGAATAAAATATACATACTTATGATCAATGAGTTAGAAATATGTTTATGTGGGAAATGTTGGAATAAGGACTGATCATGAAAGGTGCTTACTAGAAATTTGGAAACCTCTTACTTTTGCAAGTAGAATTAAATTTTAATTTGAGTTGTTCTCGCCTTTTTACTTGTTGCTTTTGAAAATATTAAATGCCTGTTATTTTTATATAAACTTATGGGAAGTACCAGCGTCCGCTGACGCTTTTTCTTCCTTACACGCATGGCAGGCAAGGAGCCTTTAACACTGTAGCAGGTTGATGATTTCAGGAGATAGAGTTTATACTCGGCGGTATGGTATTTTATGTCAGTTTTTGTTCGGTTTATAATGTATTATGTTTCTTTCTCTTCAGTCAGATTTTTGGGATATACTGTATGCACTGTCAAACTTTGTACATGTTGTAAAATATATGGAAGTTAATGAAATGAGATTTTGGTGACAATTGTGCTATGAGCTTATGGTTATAAATGTTGATGTGAATGTCAAACGATATTATTGCAGCGCGAAAAATTTCCCTGGTTTTCTGTAACTTAATGCGATCTCATGTGAAAATAATAGTGCGAATGTGTGATTAACGGGTACCCGGATCCTCGGGGGTTCACATTACCTGCACGGCATGAGAAGCAACATCCTCGACTGCAGCAATGTGCGCATTGGGTTGATATTGTTCGTAGTGTCTTGTAGCGTTGAGTTGAGTTTCTTTCTGTTTGTCCAAACGGAGCATTGCATGCTCTAGCTTGAGGGGGAGTGTTAAGAGTATATGGTAGTGTGCCCATTGAGTTGTAGCAGGGTAAATGGATCCCGGAGAAGATCCATTTATCCTATTCTGTGTTTAGTCCCATACCGCCATGTGGTGGGACTTGGAGGCTCCGGAGAGGCTATATAAGGAGCCCCAGACCTCTTGTACTCATTGAGAAAAAGCAATGAAGCATATGCCCCATTGAGGGCTTCTCCCGTGGTTTCATCCCGCTCCTCACGGAGTAGGGTTCCACGTTAAATCACAGTGTTCCACGTTCTATCTTTCTTATTTATGCTCTGTTTATCAATCGCTTCCGCATTCTTCATATTTTATAACATTAACCTCGCAATGGATATTTATGATAGGGATTCATCTTGTGTAAGGATCCAATCTGGAAAGACTAACTATTTTGATATCAACATTGGTCCATATCAAGGTTCATCTTTGATTCCATTCCTTTTTACTTTGATTATGGACGAGTTGACAAAATACATTTAGGATGAGATATGTTATAAAATATGAAGAATGCGGAAGCAAACATGGAAAAGATAAAGAACAAAATAAAGAACGCGGGATTTAACGTGGAACCCTACTCCGTGAGGAGCGGGATGAAACCACGGGAGAAGCCCCTGAATTGGGCGTGTTTGTCTATTGACTTTCTCAATGAGTACAGGAGGTCTGGGGCTCCTTATATAGCCTTCCCAGAGCCTCCAAGTCCCACCATTGGGCGGTATGGGACTAAGTACAGGATGGGGTAAATGGATCTTCTCCAGGATCCATTTACCCTGCTACAACTCAATAGGTGCACTACTAAATACTCCAACACTCCCCCTCAAGCTGGAGCATGCAATGCTCAGCTTGGACAAACAAACAGAAAGAAACTCAACTCAACGCTACAAGACACTACGGACAATATCAACCCAACGCGCACATTGCTGCAGTCGAGGACGTTGCTTCTCATGCCGTGCAGGTGAGGAGGACGAACAGGCTGGAGTGTGAGTCAACTAAAGACTCAGAATCTGACCATCGAGTCTGAACTGCGCCTGAAGTCTCCTCGTCGGAGAACTGGGTCTCTCCCATCTAGCTCAGAGAATGGTGCACTGCTCTGGTGTACCTATGATACCACATGAAAAACCCTTGCCCTCAAGGGAATGGTCCTCTGCTCTGGAGTCCCTATGGCTCACATGAAAACTCTGGCCTGACAACTAGAAGAATGATGGGGACCTTGAACTGACGATGGCAACATATGCTCATCTGAAAATGACCGCACACTCGTGCGTGTCTGAAACTGGAGACTCGGAAACAATGATCGTCGAGTCTGAAACCGAACTGTAGAGTCTGATCATCTGGTTGGTCTGGACACTGGCATCTGAAATCTAGATCTAGAATACAAGACCTGTGACTCTACATATACTCCCCCTTTCTCCCATACTGGTCGGAAAACATGACATCGGCCAAGTTGGGAGAAGACAAGATAATGGGGAAAAACATGATTATTCCAAAACTTTCTTGCGGCTTTTTCATCTTTTTTTAAAGCCGTTACATTTTTTTTCTAAGCCGTTCCATTTTTTTCTCGGCTTTTGCAATTTTTTTTCCAATATTTTCCTCACGACTTTTCTTTTTGCGTGCCTTTTTTATCACATGCGTACGGTTTTTTTTTGTACGCGCCTTCTTTTTTTTCGAAACAGAATTTTTTTTTGCAATACAATCCAAAGAAAGCCCCCCAAAAAAATAATGCTCTCCCTTTTCCTGATAGCCTATTTGGCCGAATGCAGATGCCCCCTCTCCTGTTCTTTCCTTTGTTTTTTTTTAATCACGTTGGGCCCTCCTTTTCTCCTATCATTCCTCACTTTTTTTTACTCATACATTCACGGCCCAATTGGGCCTAATTTCTCTTCTTTTTTTTTAATTTAAGAGAGGAGCTCTTTAGGGTTCCCAGTGAACCCTTTCTTTTAAAAAGAACGCCGCCTCCCCGATGGGGCCCTTCATCAGTCGTCGTCAGAGGAGATCCCGCAGAGGCAAGATCTGGGAGTCGCACCGCCATGCGCGATTGGAGGGGAGAGGAGCGCTTGCGCCGTGTGGGAGGGCCCTTGCGCAGAGGCGCTGGGGTTTGCCTGGAGATGAGTCGCGACCTCAGGGACCGTGCGAGCGAGATGCGCCGAGATGCGCTACAGGGGATGAGGTCGCCTCTTGACTCACCTGGGGTCAAGGGCTGCCGCCAGCGGCTGGGATCCGCCATCGCCTTCGCTGGTGTCGCCCGGGGCTGAGGACTACGGGAGAAGACGCGTGGAGTTGCCGCGCTGCTTGCGGGAGGCCAGGTGCACGCGAGAGCGGCGCACACTTTTGGAAGCGCCGCCAAGGGCTTCGGGGCTTCACCGCGCCGCCTGCGTGATCTTGGAGAGAGGCGGCCCTGGATGCGGAGTCCACGTGCGGAGGCTCGAAGAGGATCCGAGACTCCCTCCATGCGCCTGCCTGGAGTGCTTCGGGCTTGCGCTGGAAGGTCTTTGCGCGCTGAACCGAGTTGACGGCGCTGCTGAAAATACCACATGCGTGGAATGAACGAAGCTTGTGTGTCATCGCAAGCAGGGGAGATCTGCGGCAGGGCCCGATCTCCGTGGATATGAGAGAGATGACCGCAGAGATTGTGGTTGATCAAGGCTGGCCCTTCAGCGTCGCGTCGAGGGCAGGGGCCTGGAAGATGAATGCTTTGACGGCAGAAATTAGGGTTTCAAAAATGAAACCCTACAACATAAATCGAGTCGTAGAACAAGAATGATATAAAAAGATCTCGAGTACGAACAACTGATCTTCAACATAAAACGAATCTCGGACATATTACAAACGAACATAAAAGTAAACCCTCGAGAATCGACCCGCTCTGATACCATGTTATAAAATATGAAGAATGCGGAAGCAAACATGGAAAAGATAAAGAACAAAATAAAGAACGCGGGATTTAACGTGGAACCCTACTCCGTGAGGAGCGGGATGAAACCACGGGAGAAGCCCCTGAATTGGGCGTGTTTGTCTATTGACTTTCTCAATGAGTACAGGAGGTCTGGGGCTCCTTATATAGCCTTCCCAGAGCCTCCAAGTCCCACCATTGGGCGGTATGGGACTAAGTACAGGATGGGGTAAATGGATCTTCTCCAGGATCCATTTACCCTGCTACAACTCAATAGGTGCACTACTAAATACTCCAACAAGATACCTTAGTATATGTTATTTGTTGATGAAATTGAGTTGATTGATGAGATTAGAGATAGAGCAAATGAGAAGCTTCACGTCTGGAGACATGCATTGAAGACTAAAGGATTTCGTATGTAGGGCTAAGACTAAATAAATGGAGTGCACTTATGATGGAAGTAGTGGCGAGGGAATCAAGGTGAATATTGGCGTCGATAACATTCAGAAAAGAGATTCTTTTAAATACTTGTGATCTATTTTGCAATATGATGGAGAAATTGACGGAGATGTTACTAATGGAATAAATGCATGCTGGCTAAAATGGAGATGAGCCTCTATTGTTCTATGCGATGAGAAAATTCCTTTGAAAATAAAAAATTATAAAGCAGCCATGGGACCTAGTAATCTCCATGGATTTGAATGTTGGCTTGTGAACCATAGATATGTAAAAAGAATGATAGTAGCATAAATGAAAATGCTAAGTTAGATGTGTGGCACACGCGTAAAGATCAGACTCAGAATGATGCAATCAGAAGGAAAGTTGGTGTAGCTCCTACCGATGATAAAATGTGAGAAAACCTCTTAAGGTGGTTTGGTCATTTGCAAAGGAGGTCAGCTGATGCACCAGTTAGGAGATGCGAGTTTTGGGATGTTGAGCCAGTTAAGAGATGACGAGAAAGGCCTAAGAAGTGTTGGAATGAGACTACATGAAGAGATCTTAGCTTTTTGGATCTAAGCCCGAGAATGACCCGAGATAGATCTGAATGGAGGCAAAGAATCCATGTAGCCGACCCTACTTAATGTGGGAAAAATCTTTGTTGTGTGCGTGTAGTATGTACTCCTTTGGTTTCTAACATAGAGAAACTTAAATACAGCATAAAGGCTTCTAGGTTATCATTATGTAAAGCATGAGTCTTTTCACTATTCTACATTAAATAACTCAGCTTTTACAAATAAATATATAAATATAAATTTCCGGGAATTTAACACCATTGTACACCACCAAACAACTTACCAAAAATACGTGCAGAAACAAGGTGGTCATTGTAAATATAAAGATCGTAAAATTTTGCAAATTGCAAAAATAATAATTATTATGTCAGCAGTTGATAAAAGCTGGTATCAGTGGTATAAAAATGGAAAACCTGGCCCAAATCCACAGCAGGATTCAAACTCTGCCCACAGTCATATATAAGATCCGTGCACAAAATTGTCGTGGCTCCGGTAAGTAAATCTATCTCCACCTGACAAGCCAGCAAGGACAGATTATCATGAAAAAAGCAAGTACACTTCCTACTCATGGATGGGATAAAATCTGGAATATGAACTACAGAATTTTCCCAGATTGGATTTTATTTAGAATTTCAGTGGGTCAAAATACCATTTAGTTTTATGTTAATAATCATAAGAAGGTACATGGATCTCTGCATATGAAACCACATATCTTAAATTATTATAAATTTCACTCTTTGTTTCGTAGGTGAAGACAAAATGATCAAGCTTTAGTGGCTGTAAGACGTTCCGATGATCTTTTTCTTATCAACAATGGATGTTCCAAGTTTATTGGAGGAAGAATTGCTTCGAGTAGACTGTAGTTCCCCAATCTAGTTTGAGTGTAAAGCCATGTTTCTGATCAGAGGTTAGCAGATTGTATCTCTCTTAGAGAGCCTACATGTCACTGCTCAAGCTCCTACACAGGTGAAATGTGAAACAAGGTAGCTCTAATTATTGCATACAGCCTTGTAACATGACAGGTTCAAACTTGCATCAGTAATTATAACTATAGTAGGGACTCCAGAAAAGACACCTTGGTATCTCTCATCTTCTGGTAAATAAGGCTGATGTGTTTACTAAGGCTCTCTCACCTCTTATTGTTGTGTGTTCCAACTGAATTTGATAGGTATATATTCTCTAGCTTGCGAAGCGTTGAGAGACTTCTGTAGTTCATTGTTTTGGGTTCATGTAATAGTTTGTCATAGAAGAGAGTCATATGAGCAATTTTCTCTTTGGTCCTTGTAGCAAAGAAGCAAAGACACAAGCAAATACAACGGAGGAACCTACTTGAAAAACCTTTTCACTGAAAGAAAAAGATCACGATAACGGAGACCCTAGTGGAACAGACACTTTCGGTTGCCTTCACTTTCTTAACGAGCATAAAAAAGTGGGATGGGTTACATATTGTTAGAAAATAAAGGATGCGAAAGCGAAATGATAAACAGAGCATAGAATAAGAAAAAGATAAACTTGGAACACAAGATTTTTACGTGAAACCCTACTCCTTAAGGAGCGGGATGAAACCACGGGAGAATGCCTCAGAGGGTTGATAGTCTATTGAACTTTCTCAATGGATACAGGAGGTCTGGGGCTCCTTATATAGCCTCCACAGAGCCTCCAAGTCCCACCATTGGTAGATGTGGGACTAAACACATGGAAGGGGTAAATGGATCCTGGAGGTATCCATTTACCCATCTACAACATAAGGGACACACAACCAAATACTCCAACACTCCCCCTCAAGCAGGAGCATGCAATGCTCAGCTTGGACAAACAGAAAGAAACTCAACTCACGCTACATGACACTACAGACAATATCAACTCAACGCGCACAACTGTCGACTGTTGTCGAAGACGTTGCTTCTCATGCCGTGCAGGTGAGGAGGACGAACGGGCTGGAGTGTGAGTCAATTGAATCTCCTCGTCGGAGAGCATGTACTTTGTACTGCGCCTCTCAGAATCACTGCAGCTGAAAAACGAGTCTCTTCGTCGGAGAACTCTGGCCCGCTACAACAATGTGGACAACTACTCCATCTTTGAAAAGGGTCTAATTGAAAGGGCTGTGGAGTGCAATCCTCGTCGGAGTCCACAGTCGTTGGAGAATTGAGTCTAAAAGAAGTCTCCTCGTCGGAGAACTGGGTCTCTCCCATCTGATACAGAGAATGGTACTCTACTATAAAGTCTCTATTATACCACATGAAAACTTTTGCTCACATGGCATGGGGAATGGTCCTCTACTCGGAGTCCCTATGGTTCACATGAAAACTCTGGCCGACACATAAAAGATTGGGACCACACAAAAAGATGGCAAACATGTGCACATCTGAAAAAGACCGCATACATGTGCGAGTCTGAAACTGAGGACTCGGAATCTGTCGTCGAGTCTGAAACCGAACTGTATAGTCTGGAATATTTGGTTGGCCATGCAATCTAGAGTGAAGAATCTGGATCCGAATCATCTAACAATCTGGTCTGTAGAACTCTACACAATACTCCCCTTTCTCCCATACTTGCTGGAATACAATGATTTGACCAAGTTGGGAGAAGACAAGAAGGTAGGGAGAAAATATGAATAAGTCTATTACATTTTTTTATTTTCCTTGCAATTTTTTTCAGCTAATTAATTTTTTTATGTAATAGTCGTCACATAAGCTGTTATAAAATATGAAGAATGCGGAAGCGATTGATAAACAGAGCATAAACAAGAAAGATCAAACATGGAAGAACAAGATTTAACGTGGAACCCTACTCCGTGAGGAGCGGGATGAAACCACGGGAGAATCCCTCAACTAGGGCGTGCTTTTCTATTGATTTTCTCAATGAGTACAGGAGGTCTGGGGCTCTTTATATAACCTCTCCAGAGCCTCCAAGTCCCACCCACAGGCGGTATGGGACTAAACACTGGATGGGGTAAATGGATCTTCTCCAGGATCCATTTACCCTGCTACAACTCAATAGGTGCACTACCAAATACTCTAACACTCCCCCTCAAGCTGGAGCATGCAATGCTCAGCTTGGACAAACAGAAAGAAACTCAACTCAACGCTACAGGACACTACGGACAATATCAACCCAACGCGCACATTGTTGCAGTCGAGGACGTTGCTTCTCATGCCGTGCAGGTGAGGAGGATGAACGGGTTGGAGTGTGAGTCTTCTGAATCTCCTCGTCGGAGAGCATGTGCTCTGAACTGCGCCTGTCAGAGTCACAGCAACTGGAAATGAGTCTCCTCATCGGAGTACTCTGGCCCGCCACAATAATGTGGACAACTGCTCCATCTCTGAAAAGGGTCAAACTGAATAAGAGCCGTGGCTGTGCAATCCTCATCGGAGTCCACGGTTGCTGGAGAATGGAGTCTGAAAATAGTCTCCTCGTCGGAGAACTGGGTCTCTCCCATCTGGCACAGAGAATGGTGCACTACTCTGGTGTACCTATGATACCACATGAAAATCCTTGCCAACATGGCATAGGAAATGGTCCTCTACTATGGAGTCCCTATGGCTCACATGAAAACTCTGGCCGACAAAACCACAAGAATGATGGGGACCTCGAATAAATGATGGCAACATATGCTCATCTGAAAATGACCACACACTCGTGCGTGTCTGAAACTGGACTCAGAATCAATCGTCGAGTCTGAACAACTGTAGAGTCTGGAATCTGAATGATCTCTGCATGTGAATTTGGAACATCTGAATATGGCTGGAAGAAGACCTGTGACTCTACCCATATACTCCCCCTTTCTCCCATACTTGTCGGAAAACATGGACGTCGACCAAGTTGGGAGAAGACAACAATGATGGGGAGAAAACATTCTCAAAAATTTTGCATGGGGCTTTCTTTTTTTTAATAAGCCGTCATCTCCTTTTTTTTGAAACATTTTTTTAAAGCCGTTGACATTTTTTTTTGGCTTTTGCAAATCATTTTTTTTTCTTGCGTACGCCTTTTTTTTGTACGCGACTTTTTTTTTTTCTGATTCTTTTTTTTAACAAAACAACCCCTTTTTTTCCTTTTTTTAATATATAGCCCATCATGGGCTTACAAACCGACGACCCATTTTGGGCTTATAATTAGGGTTTCTCAGTGGAAACCCTCTCCCATGAAATGCCCCCGCCCCGATAGGGGTCTTCACATGTCGCCCGCTGCCTGGAACATGAGGGGGGCGCGAGAGGAGCGTCAAGCTAGAGCTCCGCCCGCGAGGGCGATCTGGACTGGAGGGAATGAAGGCCCCACCTGGCAAGGAATCGCGCCCCCAGCCCAGTTAGGGGCGCCGCCAGATGGGAGGCGCGAGGAGTCGATTGGAGGGGCGCCGCCTGGGACGAGGCGTTTGCACACGACAGTTTTGGCGAGGAGGAGAAGCGGCTGGGGATAAAGTGGGTGCACCACCTGCATCCAGATGTCTGGATTGCAAAGTCGCGAAGGAGGCTCCGCCTGGTGGTGTGCGAGATGGAGAAGGGCTCACCGCTTGTTCTGGTGGATCTGCCTATGTTTGAGCGTTGTTGGAGTTCCCGATCAGAGTCGGGGATGTTTTCTGGGATGTGAGCGAGGCTGAGCCACCGCCTGGAGTCGAGGGAGCCGCTGGATCTGCGCCAGGAATCGCACGTGGAGGGAGGCGCGAGGGATCCTGGAGTTCGTGCGAGGCTGGTGCCGCCGTCGCCGCTACTGGGAAACACCCAGACCTGGAGGAGTTCCAGACTGTCGTTGGGTCTCTGTCTGGGCCTAAGATCATGGAGGAGTCGGTTCCTCCAGAGAACCATGTCGCGCATGAAGTGGAGAGGGCGTCGTGCGTGAAGGACTGGGGCTTCCAGAGAACCACGCCGCCTTGCGCGATTGGAGAGGTGAGGGCGCCTGGAGAGTGGCTGATGCGGCTAGGGCTTTGCCACAGAGACAAGGGTGTGCCCTGCGCTCTCAATTGCTGGGAGGATGCTGCAGCCTGCGGCTTCGCTGGAGGAGATCTCCCTGATGGTTTGGGTGCCGTCTACGCATGCTAGGGTTTGGAATGAAGCCGTGGAATTCAACGAAGAACAGACGTGTCGCCCAATTTTTTTTAAAAAAAAACTCCTTATGTTGAACATATCAGAAATTAGGGTTTTGATTAAAACCCTAGAACTCAAACAAGACATGAACAGAAATAATCTTCTTCAAGAACAACTCGAATCTCGAACAAAAAAAACATGAAGTCCTCGAGAATCGAACCCGCTCTGATACCATGTTATAAAATATGAAGAATGCGGAAGCGATTGATAAACAGAGCATAAACAAGAAAGATCAAACATGGAAGAACAAGATTTAACGTGGAACCCTACTCCGTGAGGAGCGGGATGAAACCACGGGAGAAGCCCTCAACTAGGGCGTGCTTTTCTATTGATTTTCTCAATGAGTACAGGAGGTCTGGGGCTTTTTATATAACCTCTCCAGAGCCTCCAAGTCCCACCCACAGGCGGTATGGGACTAAACACTGGATGGGGTAAATGGATCTTCTCCAGGATCCATTTACCCTGCTACAACTCAATAGGTGCACTACCAAATACTCTAACATAAGCCATTCATATTTTTTTTACGGCTTTCCCATTTTCCTTTTTTTTTCAGACCTCTGTTTTTTTGAACTTGTGGACTCTTTTTTTTAATTTTCCTCAAAATAAGAGACTCGACCTTTATTTTAGGGTTCCCTTGGGAACCCTCACACGAAGTCACGCTGCCCCCATTCTGGGAACCCTCTGTCGCCGAGGGGGAATATGCGAAGCTCCACCTGCAGAAGGGTAGCGATCGTCGCCTGGGCTAGATGGTGATCGGAGCCTCCGCCTGGAGGCGTGAAGGGGATACTTCTGCTTGGAGTGCTGAAGATCCTGCTGGAGCACGATGTTGCCGCCCGTAGAGCTTGATGGAGATAGAGGAACTTCTTGTGACGCTGCTGGGCCTTTGAAGTTGCTCCCTCCTGGGCGCGACGATCTGGGAGCGCTACTGGATGTTAGAGCGATGAGGGGAGGATGCGGGCGTGATGCGGCCTGTATTTGAAGAGGGCCGCCACCGCTGGTTCTGCTTGGGGAAGTTGTTGACTCCCACCGCATGCTCACAAAAAGATCAGTCGAAAACCACCTTAATCATCGGCTACCCAGCCTCTCTCCCGACCACATCGGTCTCCTTGTACATCTTCTTCCTCGGACATCCATTCTTTATGGGTCTGTTTATTCATCTTTCCAAAATTTTTATTTAAAAAATTCCTATGTGAAAATGGGTTCTAAGAGAATTTTATTGGATCCAATAATAAATGCAATATACAATTGGTCATATATTCGGGGCTATATAGATTTTGTTTATACAACAATCTTAACTAGGGGTATAAGAGTATTGTCTGAACTAAATTATTTTTTTGATAGATGTGTAATTGACGGAATTATAAATGATATTGATATTGGAAGTTTCCTTATAGGAGAGGGGTTAAAATATATCGGAGGTGGACGAATTTCATCTTATCTTTTTTTTATATTTATTCTATTATGTGTCAACTTTTTTACTAGTTTATTTCTTATAAACCTAAGTATAGGGGGGCGATACCATCTGTACATACCATTCTCCCCATCTCAAGATCGCCTCATTTCCACCCTTTTTCTATACTTAGGTTGATCAGAGCCTAAGTATAGGGGGAATCGATGCTCATCTGTATATACTCTCCTCATTCACATACCCCAACCGCCTCATTTTCGCTTTTCTTCTATACTTAGTCTATTCACATCCTAAGTATAGGGGGACGAACTGGCATCTATCTTTTTCTTTTTTCACTCTCTTACGCTTAGCCCGTGCTGTCTTCTCCACGCTTCTTGTGCTCTGAGGATACATCGCTCGCTAAGTATAGGGGGGGTGTTATATACTGTATATATATTACTCATAGCTTGTACTTTCACGTAAGTCTATATGTATTTACGGGTGGGTAACTAACTTGACAAAAAAACAATACAAAACAAAAACAAAAATAAAAAAATACTACTAACATTGATTATGTCCAACCAAAATTTTTGAAAAAATGGCTTCTTATTTATTTTTGCATAAAAACACAACAAAAAAATCATTGCAAAAAAATATGTCTGCATTTCACACGCATGCACTTCATCCAGCATTACATTCATTGCATTTGTGAAAAGCCCTTGGGTTCTGAACCGAGTTATGAGTAGAAACCGAGAGTGGTCTGGACTTGACCTTAATCCACCTAATTTTTAGAGGAACTTCACCGAGAAATAGGATTTTAGAAGCTTCAGGTCTATGACTTAATTCTTTGAGTTTCACATGACAATGTGCAGCACTTGACTCTTAGTGTCTAACCTGGTCTCTTCATTCTAGGTACGACTCTGGAATAGAGAATAAATTTATACTCTCGCACTATGCACTTATCTCAACTCAGACGGGGTGTTGGAAGACTTTGTGAGTTTCTTTTCGGGTAGCGTGGAAATCTAAAGACCGGAGTACGGGTTGAAATAAAGTTTCGAAAAAGGGATGGACGATTGGGCACAATTTTTTCTAAGACCACAAAAAATGTACGGAAAAAAAGATTCCATATTTGTAGGGGCACAACAAGATCCAAGTAGAGCTACCAAAAATCCAAATACAAAGAAGCCTACTACCAAATAAATATTTGATCTAAAAGGTCTAAGCTACAAGAAAACCTGCAGATCTTGGTGAAGACTCGGCTACACTGGCCAACTTCACAAGGAGTGGTGACTACACTGGTTACCATCCAATTCTTTTCTTCTTCTTCTAATTTCTCCCTCTATTCAATTGTGAACACAGTGTGGCAGACCTTAGAAGGAAATACCTAACTCCCCGAGGACAAGTTACTGGAGAGGAGATTTACGCGGTAGTCCGGCATTCTGGATGGGAAGAGCTAAAACCTTTCACACACATGAGTCGATTGTTCAATGTTCATGGGGTATGCTTTGGGAGGAGGATTGATCTAAGATGACTTTTGAGCCGAAACTGTGACAATGATATGTAGAACTTGAAGGTTGTTGATTTTAAAACCCTAAGTCTCACAGAAGTTCCGCCACACTAATAATCCAAAGGTCGTGTTTAGTTCCATTTTCACCTTTTGCTCATGATCTTCGTATGGAACCCAATCTCATTTCACATCATGTCTTCATTTTGATGCTCAGGGACGAGCACAGTTTAAGTATAGGGGGATGATGAATCTCATATTCATCACTCTAAAAGTCATGAATTAGGCTCAAATCCCTAAAATTCATTGGCATTTCTTCATTTATATTGCATAATTAGTATTCATGCATGTTTTGATAATAATTGCATTTTATCACTTATTATTGTACAAAATAAGAAGCTAAAAATCACAGTCCAATTTGACTTGTAAATAGCCTAACTTCCCTAATTTTTAACTAATTCATGCTAATTATAAAGGACTCAAAACCACCTCCATTGTGTACATATTACTAACAAGAATAAATAAAAATACAAAAAGAACACTAACCCAAACAAGTTGACCAAAAATTCAAACCCTCGTTCTAAGTTTTTCATACTAAAACCTTGATATCTCCCTCATCCAGTGTCTGTTTTGATCCTACTCACTTTTGAACTAATGTACATTCAAATACCTTCAAAACAAGATCAAGTTCAAGTGAATTGGAGCTCAAATGTGAAAGTTGGGTTTTGTACATCTTTTGTACATTTTGTATTTTAGCGTTTTTTGACCTATTATTTTATGTACATAATTAACTCATTTTATTTTATTTCTTTTTATTTATTTTTTTGATGAAATTTTTATTAAAATGTGCAAAAATCCAAATCCAAAATGAGTTGAAATCAAAGAAATTAACTGAGTCCGATTCTTCACTAACTGTCTATACAAAAATTGACTTTTTCACATTCTATATTATTTCTTCTTTTTCTTAATTAAAAAAATCCAAAAAAATATTTATGAGTAAATATTTATCTTTGAGTTTATCATATTTTTTTTGGATTTTTATCTGATTTAAAAATGACAAAAAAAAATTAGAAAACCCAAAAATCAAGGTATTCGATGAACATTGGGTACCCCAAAAATAAAACTTTATGCAAATGATCGATTTTGATTTTGGTGTCTTCATTAAAGTTGTATATCTCATCGAGACGAGCAACTTTCGTGAAGAAAAGTTTTCGATCCGAGGTCATTTACTATTTTTTACATATTTATTAATATATTTAATTTTTCGAATTTTCTGGGGCTGACACGCGGCAGCTCCTGGAGCCACCACGTGTCACCTATTTTTGGATTTATTTTTCATTTATTTTTATTAAACAAATTAAAAAAATGAAATTTTAAATAATAAAAAAAAACTTCGCACGTGCAGCGTACGTGCCTCCCGTGCACGTGCACTACACGTGTCGAACATCTCCTTCCCCCCTACTACCACGTGACTGCACCAGGGCCGTCCGATCTCGGCCGATCGAACGACACATGTGCGCCATTTCCTTCCTCCGATTCTCTTCCACTTTCCCAATTTTCCAAGCACCGTTGTCTCCTTCCATCCATTGCCGACAGTGTCCCTTCTGCCAGCGTATCTCGCGACCACCGCCATTCTCTAGATCTTGCCGCCCCCATTTTTCCATTTACGGCGGTGGCTTGACCCGCGAAAGCCTTGGAAATCACACCCAATATCCATCTATGATTTCCAATCACAATCAGTAAGGCCGCCGCCAAATCCAATCGCCGCTCCTCTTCCATAGACGGCCCCGCCCTCGGCCTATTTAACCCCAAGCACCACCCTCCTTAAAAAGCATCCGCCGGTAGCAGTAAATCGCGAAGGAGCTCGGTGGTGACAGGCTGACAGCCCGAGTTCCTCCCCTTTCAACCCGACAAAATCTGAGGGATCTTCCCCTTGTTGCAGTTGCGGCCCTCGACCCCACCGCTTCCGCTCCGGCCATCATAGCCGTCGATCCAACGACATATCCACCTCCGTTACCACTTCAATTCCGACCAACTGCGTTTCTATTTAGTCTTCCAGCTTGTGCTTCCTGATACCTCCCTCCTCGATAACTCCTGGCCGGAGCCATAAGCCTCCGACATCGACTATCCTCCACCGACGCCTACGCCTCCGTCCACCAACGTCGACTCTATCCTCAGCGCGAGCCGCTTCCAGCTCCGGCTACTCGCCGATGAGCCAACGACCTCGACTTCACCGTCAACATCTCTGCCTGCGCTTGCTTCAACTTCAGTCGGAGCCCCGACTCCACTGTAGGTCACCTACTACGCCGCTCCACCACTCTAGAATCGGGAACAGGAGGCCTGAGACCCCAACGTATGTGAGGAGCACGTGCGTAGGGGAGACGTTTGTATCCAAGCCCCTCCAGTCCCGCCAATTATTCTTCCAGGTCCAAGCTCCCCTAAGGGCACGTGTACAGCACGTGCCCCTTGGGAATTTTGCAGGAATCATCCCCTGAATCTCGGTAATTACATTTATACCCCCGCTCTCATATTTTTATTTCTTATTTATTGTAATTGCATTGATACCCTGTGTTTCCCCCTTATTTTGAACTGTTGTGTTGCATCATTTTATTTATTTTTATAAAAATAGCACTTTGTTCTTCAACTAATTCCCTACATTATGGCATATGTTTGACATTTTTGTGATCTGTGGTTAATTAATAGTTATTATTCTTGTGGAAATTTGTGTATTCTGCCCATCTTATGCCTCAAAATTCATAATTTATAATCATAGCTCTGAAAATTGCCAAAAAAATCAAGGATTGTAGAATTAGTTGTATTTTACATCGTACCCAAAAAGAATTGGATTTTCATGCATAGTTTGCCTTTTAAAAATCATTTTGCCTATTTCGATCTTTAATTTTAATAGGTATTAAATCTAATATTTTCGAGGTTTAGGATTTTTCTGAGATCGATCACCTAGTGATAGATCTTGAATAATTTTATCTCTTGAAAATAAATAGGTTTAATATTTATTATAATTAAATATTGAGATTCATATTGTTTGCATTCAAAAATCCATAAAATATTTATCTTGCATCCAAAAATTCCAAATTAGTTACAGTGCATTCATTTCATCATCATTAACATCTCGGCCAAGTTTCATATTTTTCGGTTATTGTTTAAATGATATTCATTTTCTAGTCCTTAAAATCGATCAAAGTTTTTTTTTTTGAGCCAAACTTGCATAAAAAATACAAAAAAAACCATCTCGAAAACCCTACTCGAACTTTGATGGACAAATTTCTAGGTTTTTCCTTTGCCTCCTTGAGTTCGACCTCGGGATATGCCCAAGTAAAATAAACAAAAACCGCGCGATTGAAAATTGACTTAATTAATTGTGGTTATTTCTTGACCGATTCCGATTGCCCGCTTACAACGAAATGGTAATAATTATAAACGTACGATAATTCATGCAAATTACCAAGGGCATATTTTGGACTCGTCAAGTAGCATGTATCTTCGGTATGTCCAGAACGATGACAAAAGTTGCAGGGCTGACGAGCACAACCTCCTCTGCCTGAAGGTCCTCGTCCATGAAACTGAGAAGAACCTCCTCGACCTCGGGAGGCCGCCATCACTGAAGAAGTCTGACTGGCAGTAGAAGATGGAACGGTGATCCGATTGAGCCTGTAGAAGGCTTCTTCCAAAGGAGGAATAGTAGAGTCTGCCAAAATCTAGGAAAGGGTCGCCACATACTCAAGATGAAGGGCTGTCAGGAATATACCAACCATGGTTGCACTCCTATACATCTTCTGCTGCTCAAGAGTAGATGTGAGAGGCATGAAGCTATAGAACTTCTCGAACATCCCACACAAGGATGCATATAGTGAGTGAAGAGGGCGTCCATTCTACTTGATAGTAAAGATATCACGCTGGAGTTGTAGAATCTTTGTCTTATTCTTTGCTTGCTAATGAGTAGCAGCGAGAATATCCCACATCACCTTAGTTGTGGCCTGATGGAGTATATCATTGGCGATCTCTATTGCTAATGTGTCTGAAAGCCAAACCTTGGCATATGCATCATCCACGGCCTCCCATGAGATGTTAATCCCAGTCTTCTCAGTCGGCCCTTCCTCGGTAAGAACATGTTTCTTACCTGTAGACTTCATCATGCTCATGAACTGCATAGCCCACAGTTCATAGTTTGACCTGTCCATCTTTACTATAGGCGTAGGACCTCTAAAGGTGCCTGTGGAGGGAATATCTACCTTGTTTTCTGACTTGACGGTTGAAGAATACTAGGATGAAAGACTAGACAAGTGTTTGTCTACATTGACATAGAGAGATTTGGTTGCATACGTAGACTTATGCAACCAATCTCATCAAGGGAGAAGGCTCGACGACGGTGTCCTCTTTTTAGAAAGGGAAGGGCGACAGCACCCCTTGGAGAGAGTAGGCGGAGTCAGCCAAAGAAAGAGGAGTTGCGAGTCCCTAGGCGGGCGGTGATGCACAAAGGCCGCGCTGCAGGGTCGCACAGTGGAAGGGGGTTGGCCTGTAGGGGTCGTGGGGGCCTAGCAAGGCCTAGCAATGACGAAGGAGACCGCAAGGGCCTGGCAGAGCCTAGCAACGGCGAAGTGCAGAGGAGCCCGTGGGGCCTGGTGACGTATAGGTTGAGGGACCGGCGAGGCCTGACGACGGGCTGCGGGGTTGCGAAGGCCCACGAGGGCTGGGCGGCGAAAGCCCTAGGCACCGCGCGTGAGGGAGGGGCTTGAGGTGGGGTTTAGGGTTAAGGTTTCGATACAGGAGCTCCGGTCTAAAGCCGTCACTCTAATATCGTGTTAGGAAAATAGAAAGAGTTGTTCACTCCTTGAGCCCTAGGCTCTCTTATATAGGGAGAAGCCTATGGGCAAATTACATAAAGTAGAAAAAAAGAATAGAAAAAATATACAAATGACACACATATATGAAATATATCTCTACATGCACTGTTGGGAAACGTGAATGAGAGATATTCTATTCCATAGCCCTAGGCTCTCTTATATAGGAGAGTAGCCTATGGGTAAATTACATAAAGAGAATAACAAGAAAATAAAATAACAAAGAGATACAAAATAGCCTATGCGTCAACACTCCCCCTCAAGATGGAGCATAGATATCAATCATGCTCAGCTTGGACGCACACTTCTGGAATGGGCCTTTAAATAATGCCTTGGTGAAAATATCAGCAGTCTGATTCTCTGATGTGACGTGAGATGTAGCAATGAACCCCTTCTGAATCATGTCACGTATGTAGTGACAGTCGACCTCAATATGCTTGGTCCTCTCATGAAAAGCTGGGTTATTTGCAATAAACAAGGCGGCCTGATTGTCACATTCCAACCTCATAGGAAGAGGTATGTCAATACATAGGTCTGCAAGTAAGGATTTTACCCACATCATTTCTGTGCTCGCCTGGGCCATAGCCCTATATTCTGATTCAGCACTGGATCGAGCTACTACTGTCTGCTTCTTGCTCTTCCACGAAACTAGAGCATCTCCAACATAGACTGCAAACCCTGATGTTGACTTCCTGTCCTTGGGGCATCCTGCATAGTCTGCATCCGCACATCCTGTAACAGAAATCTCCTTTCCTTTCTTAAATATCAAGCCTGCACCTGGAGATGATTTTAGATATCTCAGAATCATGTGTATGGCATCCATATCGACCTGGCGTGGTTGCTCCATGAACTGGCTCACACGACTCACTGCAAACTGTATATCAGGTCTAGTGATAGTGACATACAGTAATTTGCCCACCAGTTCTCTGTACCTTCTCGGATCCACCTCTTCTGTGTCATAATCATACAGCTTCATGCTAGGGTCCATTGGTGTCGTAGCAGGTCGACACCCTAGCATACCTGTCTCACTCAGTAGATATGTGACATACTTCCTCTGTGTCATGACTAATCCATATGGATTTCTAGCAAATTCCAGCCCCAGGAAATATCTAAGGACTCCCAAGTCCTTGGTGACAAACTCGGTCCCCAGCCTTTCCTTTGCTTGCTTAATGACTTGGTCATCATCACCTGTAATCAAGATATCATCAACATAAACCATGATTACAATGATACCTCTCGCCGTCTTCTGCACGAACAAGGAATGATCAGCATTGGAGCGTTTATATCCTTGTTTCTCAAAGAGGTCTGAAAGCTTCTGAAACCATGCTCTGGGGCTCTGCTTAAGACCATAGATGGCCTTATGCAATCTGCAAACCTTGGAACACTCCCTCTCAACAGCAAAACCAGGTGGCTGTTGCATATAGACTTCCTCCTGCAAGTCTCCATACAAAAATGCATTCTTTACGTCCAGTTGATAGAGTGGCCAGTCTTTAGCAACCGCAACAGATAGATGGATCCGTAAAGTGGAATGACGCGCCACAGGGGAGAAGGTGTCTAGGTAATCTACCCCATATGTCTGCGTGAAGCCCCGAGCAACAAGGCGTGCCTTGTACCTGTCAATGGAACCATCTGCATTATGTTTCAATGTAAACACCCACTTGCAACTCACCGGGTTGACATCTGGAGGTATAGTGACCAAGCTCCATGTTCCTCTGGACTGAAGTGCCGCCATCTCTTCCTCCATAGCTAGCCGCCATCGAGAATCCTGCAAGGCCTCATGGTGATTCCTTGGAATATCCGTAGCTGAAAGTGCCAAAGCAAACGTCCTGAATGGTCCAGATAGCCTCTCAAACGACACCACTGCTGAAACTGGATACTGGACACAGCTTCTTTTCGACTTGCGTAGAGCGATTGGAACATTTAGATCCTCTGTGGTATCACCATGCTCCTGTAATGCACCCTGCTGAGAAATGTCGTCAGATCCATCAACATTAATATTCTCATTACATACCATAGGCGAGCTAGTTGACTGGTCAGGACCATGAGCTTGATTCGGCCTCCGGGTGTAATGGAATGGTAACGGAGGTACTATTGATGGCGGTGGCGGTGGTGGTGGTGGTTCAGATGTTGGTGGCGGTTGTGATGTTGGTGGTGCCATGAATACAATGTCAGGGGATATAGGTGGCGGCTGCATCTTCCCAGAATCAGAGAAATACATGATGGATTCAAAGAATGTAACATCTGCACTGATCATATACCGCCGACGCACAGGGTCAAAACACTTGTACCCCTTTTGAGTTCTGGAGTACCCCACAAAGACACACTTGACAGCTCTAGGAGAGAGCTTGTCAGAACCGGGCGACAACTGATGGACAAACGCGACTGACCCAAACACACGAGGGGTAAGAGTGAACAGATCCTTGTCAGGATAAATCAGTGAGAAAGGAATCTGTTCATTCAAGACAGACGATGGCATACGATTTATAAGATAACATGCAGTAAGGACTGCATCACCCCAGTATGAATACGGAACATGACTCTGAATGAGAAGTGACCTTGTGACATCAAGTAGGTGACGGTGTTTTCTTTCTACAACCCCATTTTGTTGAGACGTATGGGCACAGGATGTTTGGTGAACAATTCCTTTAGAGGAGTAGTAGTTGGCTAGATTATTGGTGCATAACTCTAAGGCATTGTCACTTCTCATAATTTTGACAGTTGTGGAAAAAACATTCTGAATCTCATTTAGAAATTGAATAATAATATTTCCAGCTTCAGATTTATTTTTCATTAGAAAAACCCATGATGCTCTTGAGAAATCATCCACAAAAACAATATAAAACCTGTGCCCCTGATGATCGGGAACACGACTTGGACCCCAAACATCAACATGAAACAACTCAAATTTGGAGTTACTACTCCGACCTTGACTATTGGGAAAAGATGACCTGTGATGTTTTCCCAACTGACACGCCTCACACTGGATAGGTGTGTGAGAAAAACTATAAGGTAAGACAAGACGCAACTTCTGAAGCGGTAGATGACCAAAACGCAGATACCACAGGAGAGAAGATACTTGTCCAGCGGGAGAAGATGTGATTCCGGCAAATGGAGTTTGGTTCAGACGATAGAGGCCTCCTTGCTCATAGCCATGACCAATCACGTTGCCCGTACGGATGTCCTGAAAAATCAAAGAAGATGGATCAAAAATAGCTCGACATTGGAGATCCTTCGTAATCTGACTGATTGACAAAAGATTCATAGAAAAATGCGGTGCATGTAAAACATTCTTGAGCTGCATAGAGGATGTCAATCTAATCTCCCCCTGACCCGTGATGGGGGAATGTGTGCCATTGGCAATCACTACTGTCCGTCCTGGAGGGATCTGAGTATATCCTGAAAGTAGACTCTGGTCGCCACATAGATGATGTGTAGCGCCTGAGTCCATGATCCATGGCAATGTATCCGATCTACTACTATGAAGTGCAAGTGTACTACCTGAAGTACTCGTAGAGGCAGACGCAGAAGCAGAAGCAGCAACATCAGTATGACTCTCTGTCATCGGTGCTGGGCCAGATGGTGGGATAATGCCCCTGAGGCGGGCAACCAGATCATCAAAACGCTGATCCAGTGAAGCAGCAGAAGGAGGCTCTATCTGCTCAGCGACTCGTGCAGATGCAGGAAATCCATGCTTTGAGTAGCATGTGTCCTCAGTATGTCCGATGCGGTGACAATATGAGCATGTAGGCCTAGTGCGACCACCCCTTCCACGGGGAGTACGTCCACGGCCCTGGTAATGAGAACCACGGCCCATGTTGGCCGCCATGACTGAGGGATTCTGATTAGCAGCTGCTGAAGGTACAGTTATCCTACTCAATCTGTGAAAAGCCTCCTCCATGGGAGGAATAGTCGAGTCCGCCAAGATCTGTGAACGTGCGGCCTCATACTCTGGATCAAGTGCAGCGAGAAACACACCCACCATCGTTGCATTCCTGTATGTTTTCTGCTGCTCTGGTGTGGCGGTAAGAGGCATGAAGCTATAAAGCTTCTCAAACATTCCTCTCAAAGATGTATAGAGAGAATGTAACGGGCGTCCATTCTGCTTTATCGTGAATATATCATGTTGTAGTTGCAGGATCTTCGTCTCATTCTTTGCCTGAGAATAGGTCGCTGCGAGGATATTCCACATGTCTTTGGCTGTGGGTTGATGTAGAATGTCATTGGCGATTTCAATAGCCAATGTGCCAGATAGCCACACCTTGGCATATGCGTCGTCTGCCTCCCATGAGGCATGAACTCCAGTCTTCTCTGCAGGCTCGGGCTCTGTGAGAATATGCTTCTTGCCCGTGGACTTCATCATACTCATGAACTGCATTGCCCACAGTTCATAGTTCGTACCATCCATCTTGACGATGGGCGCTGGACCACGAAATGCGCCCATAGATGGGGTATCTGCCTTGCTTTCTGACATACTGGAGATGGAAGACTGGAGTGACTAAGAGAAGATAATCTTTGTCTACAATGACATAGACGGGATTAGTTGCTTGTGTAGACGTCAAGCAACTACCCCCATGATTATGTGCGCGCTACGGTCTGGATATGGTCTGGATACGCGAGCACAAAGGTCGCACGCAAGGGCAACAAGAAGCCGCTACCCGCGTGTGCAACTGGGGCGAAAAGAGCGCACAGTGCGTTACTTCAACACGCACCAGTGCGCACAGATGCGCACAGATGCGCACGGTTCTAGCGCACCAGTGCACAGATGCACACAGGAAGGGCGCAGGCGCTAAGGCTGTAGCGCACAGGCGCCAAGGACCGCGCGCAGATGCAAAGGATGCGCCAAGGATCGCGCGCAGATGCAAGGGCTGTAGCGCACAGGCGCTAGGGCTGCAGATTGTGAGGGCTGCAGCGCACCAGGGAAGCGCTGGTGATGCGCACAAGCACGCACAGCAGAGGCGACGGCGTTGGATGGCGCGCCGATCGAGAGAGAGAGAGAGAGAGGGAGAAGAAGAGGGCCGGCGGGTGGGGTTTAGGGTTAGGGTTTCAAGAACTCCGGTCTAGGACCGTCGCTCTGATACCATGTTGGGAAACGTGAATGAGAGATATTCTATTCCATAGCCCTAGGCTCTCTTATATAGGAGAGTAGCCTATGGGTAAATTACATAAAGAGAATAACAAGAAAATAAAATAACAAAGAGATACAAAATAGCCTATGCGTCAACATGCACAGTTACAAAAAAAGAGATGCATGCGGTAGTGTTCACCTTGGATAAGTTTAGATCCCATCTCATTGGATCCAAAGTTATTGTGTCACAAACCATACAACACTAAGGACGTGAAGGTTCATCTTCTTAGGTGGATTTTACTTATCTAAGAATTTGACTTGGGCATTAAAGATAAACCTAGAAAGAAGAATGTAGTGGTTGATCACCTTTCTCGTCTCGAGATTCTTGATGCCTCTGATGATACACATAATCGAGACTCCTTTCTTGACGAGTCGGTTTTTGTTATCGACTCACTTTCATGGTACGCCAATATAGTGAACTATCTTGTCTCCAAGAAAGTTCTCGAAGATTGGTCCTAGAGCAGCATAGACCGAACCGAGTCGGATTCGAAACACTACCATTGGGAGAATCTGATTTTTTCTTGGAAGGATTGGATTGTGTCTGCAGGAGGTGTATTCCCCAAGAGGAATCCAGAGTGTTCTTACTTACTACATTGTCTGAAGCAGGAGGACACCACTCCGAGAAGAGGACTGCATGGAAGGTATTACAATGTGGCTTATATTGGTCGACTCTGTTTCGCGATGCTCTTACTTTTGTGAAGTCGTGCCCAGTATGCCAGCGAATGGGAGGAAATGTTGGTTCCAAAGATGAGATGTTGATGCAACTTGTCATCATTTGTGATGTTTTTTATGCTTGAGGCATCGAATTCATGAGTACATTACTGGTTAGTCATGGTTTTGAATATATCCTTCTTGTGGTGGATTATTTATCAAGGTGGGTAGAGGCTATCCCTACCCGAGGCCACAGACAACATGATTATCCGTAAGTTTATCAAAAAAGCATATCATTTCTAGGTTTGGGGTCCCAAAGTATTGATATTCGATGGGGGTTAGCCATTTTGTGAATAGAGATGTGAAGAAACTTGTGAAGGATTACGACATCGAGCATCGTGCCGCTAGTCCTTATTAGCCACAAACCAATGACATGGTTGATGTGTCAAATAGGGAGGTTAAGACTATATTGCGGAAGCTCGTCCACCCAGACAGGAAGGATTGGTCCCAGATCTTGGACCAATTCCTTTGGGCCTACATGACGGCTTACAAGACATCGTTAGGAACCTCACCATTCAGGATGGTGTTTGAGAAGTCGTGCCATTTGCCTGTTTGTTTAGTGCATAAATCAGAATGGGCAATTAAGAAGGTCAATTGGAACACATACCTAGGGTAAAAACAGAGAGATGGATCTGAATGAAGTTGTGGAAATCAGAAACCAAGCATACAATAACAGTTTGGTGTACAAGGACAAGGTTAAGCATTGGCACGACAGATTTATCAAACGAAAGATCTTTGTTCCTGGACAAAAGGTATGGTTGTTCAATGTGAGGCTGGAGGTTTTCCAAGGGAAGCTCAAATCCAAGTGCACGAGTTCGTTTATAGTCTGTGTTGTGCATGACAGTTGATGTGTAGATATCTCAGATCTTACAGATGGATCACAGAGCACGTCAGAACGCCTGCTTCGCCTCTAATCCTCTTTCCTCGGGGCATGAGTCACCTCTCTCCCATGCGCTCCACCGATTTCCCCATTGTCTCATCGTGCCTCAGTCACCTCCACACTCCTCTTCAACCTCGTCAACACTTAGGCCATCGAGCTCCTCCGACCAAGTCTGCCCCTCGTGTCGATAAGAACCACCAATGCTCATAGTCGGAGTCGCTCGCTTCCACCTCAAGGCCTCATCTCGCGCTTCGCAGTACATCGCCTCTTCCCACACCAATCTGTTTGCTAACCACCTTTACCTAGGCCCTAGCCATGTCGCCCCTCTACAATAAGTCTCCACTACTATCCTCCCTCACCGAGCATCCCTGCGCTGACGACACGTCCTCGTCCAGCACTCCATCAGGTGTTCCCTTGCATGCCTGCAACCGCACCACATCGTGTGTCGACCGGGGAGGTTGCCCTGCACCAACCCCTTCACCGCACAACATCATCGCTGCGAGATCAATAGCAGAACGTCCGCGGTCAATGAGCAGAAACTACCGCCATCGAGGTGCGCCCCTGCAGCCCATCACCAAACTCCGCCTCGCATGCTCAACCGCCACCAGAGCCTTCAGCAGCCTGCACCAACGCCTCCCCCAAGCGTCGCCGCCGGACAACGTCCCTTTTTATCTTCACCTCACGTGCATGACACGTGTGTGGGGGGGGGCTTTTGCGCGTCCGCCCCTGGAACTTCTAATATCTTTTCCAGCGTCCCTGCTAGCCAGTACTCCCATGCAACACATGTTCTTTTTTAGGCAAACTGTATTGAAGCCCCCAAAGTCCAACTAATCACATATACCCCCTCCCGCACCAGCATGGCTTGCGTTAGTTAATTCCACATATTTATTTTACTTTCAATTTTAAATTTGTGAATTGCATTCATACACCTGAGTTTGGACCATAATTTGAACCTAGATTTAGCATCTTTTTATCATTCTAAAAATTGCATTATTTAGAATGATTACTTCTTTATCTTGTGAGAATTTAATTCAAATTTTATAAGTTGTAATTTATTTAATATAATTGAATTGGTGAAAACTTGTATAGTTTACCCATTTTATGCTCTGGAATAGTTATTAAAACATTCGCTGCTCTAAAAATTCTCGAAAAATCACAGTACTTAGATTTAATTGTTTCTATATTATGCCCAAATTTCATATCATTTGCACGCAAATCGTGATCACAATAAATAAAATGGTGATTTTATTTTTTTTATTTTTAATTAATTCCAACTTAGTATTTTAAGGAACTAAAATTATTCTGGATACCTCTCATGTAGACCTATCTAGGACAATTTAATCTCTAGAAAATATTGACGTTTGGTATTTATTAAAATTAATTTTCTCAAAACCATCTAGTATGCATATTTTATTCGTAATTAGTTCATATTACATCCGAAAATTTCAAAAAAAATACAATAGCTGAGTTTTGCATTCATACACATTCTGGTTAAATTTCATTGGGTTTGGAGTTCATTTGATCGAAATTTGCAGTTTAGGCTCTAAAATTTACCAAATTTGCATTTCATTCATTAATTGTATTTAAAAATACCAAAAAAATAATCCTAGAAAAATCCAACCTCTCGATTTTCTACTAAATCAACCTAAGGAGATAGTTGTCTCATTGAGTTCGGCCTTGGACATGCCAAGTAAAAAAATTAAATTGACCACTTGCTTTTAATTGATACATTAATTAAGAGGTTTTTGATTAATCTGAATTTACCCGCCTACCATAAAAATTTAACGTCAATTCCACATAATTAACTAGGGCATTCGAGGGTTCTTTAATTCCCTGTTCATCATCCCATGTGACACATCATCCCATGTGACAGTAATATCAACAACATAGACAAGAATAGCAACAGAACCTTTCTATGTCCTATGAACAAAAAGTGAGTGATCCGCAGTAGACCGCACAAACACATGTTCCTCCGGTAGCTTACGCTCTCGGCCTTTGCTTCAGGCTGTAAATTAACTTATGGAGCCTACACATCTTTTGAGACTCCCCCTCAGTAGCAAAACCTGATGGCTACTCCATATATACCTCCTCTTGTAGATTATTGTTGGAGTATAAGTTGTATGTGTCACTTATGAGAAATATGGGTAAATGGATCTTTTCAGGATCCATTTACCCCATCTATGTGTTTATTCTCACATGTACCATTGGTGGAACTTGAAGGCTCTGTGGAGGCTGTATAAGGAACCTCAGACCTCATGTACCCATTGAGAAAAGCAATAGACTATCAACCCTCTGAGGCATTCTCTCGTGGTCTCATCCCGCTCCTTAGGAAGTAGGGTTCCATGTAAAATCTCTTGTTCTTCATGTTTTATCATTCTAGTTCTATGATCTGTTTATCATTATCGCTTCCGCATTCCTATTTTCTAACATGGTATCAGAACAGGTCGATTCTCGAGGATTTTATGCCTTTTATTTATGTTCGAGATTCGATTAGCAAAGTCAGTTCTCCATTGTTATTGCAATTTCTGTTCTTGAAGATTGTTCGAGAAGAATATTATTCTGAGTTTTTTGAGTTCAAGATCCAAGTTCTAGGGTTCCAATCTAGAACCCTAATCTATGTTCATGTCCAGCCGCATCTTGGCAAAGGCCCAGTGGTGGCAACGGCATCTACAACCACATTATGAGGCATAACCCTAGGACCACGCGTCTTCCTCCCTCATCTAAGCACCATGAGGCATATGGCGGCACAGATTCCTTTAGATTGCGCTGCAGATGGCCCTTCAACGATCTACAAGGCGGATGCGGGGGAACAACCAGGCTCCCTAGCAAAAATACGTGATATTCTGCCCCAGTCAGCATCCAATGTAGACAATCGTTTCGAGGAGCTTGTGGCACGTCTACGTGATATTATGCCACAATCATCTGCTGATTCTTCTGGTGGACCTTCAGATGTTGCTGCTACAGCTTCTGTCAGTTCCTCTGCTGCTGCTACTTCCTCAGGTAGTGCTACTGCATTTACGTCTTGTCATGATATATCTGATTGGATTATAGATTCTGGTGCCACACATCACCTCTGCCGAGATCGAGAGAGACTTGAGTCCTACAAGGACATTCCCCATGGCCGTTCAGTACAGATCGCAGACGGTACTCATTCCCCCCTTGTTGGACAGGGGGAGGTCTTCCTATCTCCTTCTACAAGTCTACAGAATGTTCTTCATGCTCCTCAGTTCTCCATGAATCTGTTGTCTATTAGTCAGATTATGAAGAATTTGCACTGCCGTGCTATATTTGACCCATCTTCTCTTATTTTTCAGGACATACTAACGGGCAGGGTGATTGGTTGTGGCTCTGAGCAGAATGGTTTGTATCGGTTGGTCCAGAATTCTTATGCTGGTGTCTCTTCTCATTCCGCCGGATCAGTATCTCCGTACATCTGGCATCTTCGCTTTCGTCATCTCCCGCTCCATAAAATGCGACATATTCTGCCTCAGATCTCTCCCAGTTCTTCCTTTTGTTGTAAATCGTGTCATTTGGGAAAGCATCATCGGTCTAGCTTTCCTAGTCGTCAGAGTCGGAGCAGTAGCTCCCCGTTCGAGTTGTTTCACATTGATATTTGGGGTCCGAATCGTGTACCCGATCATCAGGGACACATGTTCTATCTAGTTATAGTGGATGATTTCTCTTGTGTATCTTGGGTATTTCTTTTAAAGAATAAATCTGAAGTAGGAGATGTGATTAAAAATTTGATTAATGAAGTGCAGAATGTCTTTTCTTCTACTGTTAAATATGTTCGTACAGATAATGCTCTAGAATTCTGCACACGATCTCTCTCTCTCTCTCTCAGTTTCTCTCGTCGAAGGGCATTATTCACCAAACTACTTGTGCTTACACATCTCAGCAGAATGGCGTGATAGAAAGAAAGCACCGTCATCTTCTTGACATTACTCGAACTCTCCTTATTCAGAGTTGTACTCCTATCTCTTTCTGGGGGGATGTTGTTCTTACAGCTTGCTACCTGGTCAATCGTATGCCATCATCTGTCCTTGGTGAGAAAATTCCTCTTTCTCTCATTTTTCCTGATAAGGAATTATTCTCACTTACTCCTCGTGTCTTTGGTACTGTTGCATTTGTTCATCTCCTGACTCCTTGACTTGACAAACTCTCTCCTAGAGTTGTCAAGTGTGTCTTTGTCGGTTACTCTCGGACTCAGAAGGGCTATCACTGTTATGACCCAATCAACAAGAAATACTTTGTCCGTGCTGATATCACGTTCTTTGAGTCTGTTATGTATTTTTCCCCTGCAGGTGACAGGCTGGTACCATCCACTACCAGTGATGATGTCTATGTCCCTCCACCTCCTAGTTGGAGTTCACCAGAGTCCACTCCTGCTCCAGTTACCACGTCATCTTCACCACCACCACCTCCACCACCACCACCTCCACAACCTCCTATTCCACCTTTACCAAAATTCTATACGCGTCGGTCAGATCCTGCTCAGGCTACACGTCAGACATCCATCATGCCTCAGGTGTGTTCAGATGGCATTACTACTGACGGGTCAGATATGATACATGTGCAGGATTCTTCATTGCAGGAGGAGAGTACACCATCCAATATAGTGGACGATGATCTTGATATTCCTATCGCTATCAGGAAGCAAAAGCAGACGTGTGCATCTTATCCCTTTGTTTCCCAGGTGTCTTTTCATCGCCTCACAGGCGACTTTCAGAGGTTTGCTGCAGCTTTGTCTTCTGTGGACATGCAACGGACCTATCAGGAAGATATGAAGATTGATTGCTAGCGAATGGCTATGGAAGACGAGATGCGTGCCTTACAGTCTCTTGGCACATGGAGCTTGGTTATTGCTCCTCCTGATGCATCCCTTGTTAGTTGTAAATGGGTATTCACAGTTAAATACCACGCTGATGGCAGTCTGGATCGATACAAGGCACGACTGGTCGTGCGAGGTTTCACACAAACCTATGGCGTGGACTATATGGATACATTTTCTCTGGTGGCCCGTCACTCTACTCTTCGCATTCTCTTATCAGTTGTTGTGGTACGTGACTGGACTATATCTCAACTTGATGTCAAGAATGCCTTCTTGTATGGAGATCTGTAGGAGGAAGTCTACATGCAGCAGCCACCGGGGTTCACTGCTGAGGAGGAGAAGTATATGGTGTGTAGACTTCACAAGGTAATTTATGGCCTCAAACAGAGTCCAAGGGCGTGGTTCCAAAAGCTTTCCCATCTGATTGAACGACAGGGATTCAAAAGATCGAATGCAGATCACTCGTTGTTTATTCAGAAGTCTTCTGCAGGTACGGTTGTCATCATGGTCTATGTGGATGATATTCTGGTTACAGGAGATGATGTTCAGGGAATAGAAAGGGCAAAAGCATTTATAGGCCGCCAGTTCGTCACGAAGGATCTTGGAATTTGCCAAGAATGCACAGGGTCTGGTGATGACCCAAAGGAAGTACATTACAGATTTTTTGACTGAAACATGCATGGTTGGATGCAGACCATCGAGTATTCCCATGGATCCAAGCATGAAGCTGTATGATGATGACACTGCTGAAGTAGACAAGAGGAGATATAGAGAAATGGTGGGCAAGCTCCTTTATATTACTATAACTCGACCCGATATTGCCTTTGCAGTAAGCCGGGTGAGTCAATTTATGGAGCAACCAAGACAAGTTCATATGGATGCCATATACATGATACTGAGGTATCTAAAGTCTTCTCCAGGTTCAGGGTTGCTATTTCGAAAGGACACATATTTATCTATTTCAACATGTGCAGATGCCGATTATGCAGGATGCCCTAAGGATCGAAAGTCGACCTCAGGATTTGCCGTTTTTGTTGGGAGCTCGCCAGTTTCTTGGAAAAGCAAGAAACAAACTGTTGTGACAAGGTCTAGTGCTGAGTCTGAATATAGGGCCATGGCGCAAGCAAGCACGGAGATGATGTGGGTTCGATCTGTGCTAGAGGATTTACATGTAGCCGTACCTTTACCTATGCAGCTTCAGTGTGATAATCAGGCATCATTGTTTATTGCCAACAATCTAGCATTCCATGAAAAAACAAAGCATATTGAAGTTGACTGCCACTACATTAGAGTTTTGATCCAGAGAGGCTTGATATCTACCTCTCGCGTGAGCTCAGGGGATCAGACTGCTGATGTACTCACCAAGCCGTTGCTTAGAGGACCCTTCTGAAGGATATAGTTAGATCCTCAAGCGCATCACGGAAGCGTGAGCGTCGTATCGAATACGACGAAGAACGACTAGTCGGACTAGTTGTTCTATGCAGCGGAAATTAAAAATTTTTATGTGACGAAACCACATGATACAAGAACACTTCTCGGATCGTTTCGTCTAAACCACAAACAAGTAATAGGATTACCTTTGAAGCGTGGTTGCGATCGAGTCTCTAAACGAAGAGACATCCTGTCTCAAGTCCGATCCGACGGAGGAGACGCTTGCGAGCGCGGGGATGAACCACGTGCTCCTCGCAATCCATGTTGATGATCCAAGCGGTGGATCTCCTGATCTCGACATACGAGATCCGACGTCTTCTTCACGAGCGAGGCGCACCGAAAGAGACGGAGATCCACGAGCAAACGATCGGGTAGCATAACGACGACGCTGCGGTGATGTAGAACCTCTCTAGGGCATCCATCGTGGACGGTCACATGAGAGAGATAGAGGGAGGGCATGTAGAGAGAAAGAGAGTGAGAGAGAGACTTGTTGTCTCTTGTTGTGTAAAGAAGAGCAAAGGGGTGCCTCTCCTTTTATAGCATTTCGGGATCCATGGATCTCAATCCATGGGACAACACAAATCCAATGGTCCTTATTGATTGTGTTTCTTTCAATGGCTAAGATTTTGTTGGTAAAAAATCAACAACAATTAATTTAATAAAAATCAAATATATAATAAATATAATTTGATTTATATCAAATATATCTCTATTGGAGAAATAGGAAGGAGGCAAGCCTCCTTCCATAAAGGGGGGTGGACGGCCATGAGTCCTATAAGGACTAGGTGGTCGTCCCCTCACCTTATTAGGAAGGGAGCCCCCTTTCTATATTACATGAGATTTGCATTATCTCATGATTCTCTCCAATATTTGCAACAACTTTTGTTACAGATTATTTCACAAAAATAAATCCAATTTATTTTGTGAACATTGCAATCATGCCATTGGAAATTTGTGAATCACATTCACAACCCAAAATAAAATGTAAATTACATTTTCAATTTAATGTCCAATGTGAATCCGATTCACATTAACATTAAATAACAAATGTAAATTACAAATAGCTCTCTCTTATATTATAAATCACATTTATAATATATATGACTAATATCGATATTGCTATCCACATTATTCATATCCATGATAATTAAATCACATTTAATCATCTTGGATCTCTATTCTCTTGTACCCAAATAATATGAATCACATTCACATTATTTACATCTTTAATAATCAAATCTCATTTAATTATCTAAGATAACTCTCTTTATAATATGAATCAAATTCATATTATTCATGATAATTAAATCACATTTAATTATCCATTTTCTCAATGCTCGGATATATTTATCAACAATAGAATTATTTATGAACTCTTTCAAGGATAAAGCGCTTTCTCCGTAAATACTTGGAGATAAGGACAGGGCGATTGTATTGTTCCACGTATAGTGACCTGGATATTGAGATTGTTAACGCATAGTAGTAGTATATGTACCCCTTCTCTATTTTATTTTCTTCATAGTATGCTTTATGTAATTTACCCATAGGCTACTCTCCTATATAATAGAGCCTAGGGCTTATGGAATAATAAGCTCTTCATTTTTCCCAACATGGTATCAGAGAGACGGTCCTAGACCGGAGTTCTCGAAACCCTAACCCTAATCCCACCACACCCGCCGGCCTCTCCTTCTCGCCCCATCAGCGTCGCCTGAGCTTGGCTTTGCTCCAGCGTCGCCTCTGCTGCGCCATCGCCTCCTGCTGCGCCACCGCGTGTAGCCTACACGCTTCTCCTGTGCGCCTGCGCGCATAGCGCCTCCTTGCAGCGCCTGTGCGCGCATCGCACCTGTGCGCGAAGCGCGTGACACCTGCGCTTCCCTGAGCCCCTTGCGCGCATAGCGCCTGTGCGCATAGTGCCTGTGTGCAGTCACCTGTGCGCGACCCTGTGCGCAGTCACCTGCGCGCGACTCTGAGCCTCCTGCGCACGATCACCTGTGCACGCGATCGATTGTGCGCGCCCCTAGTGCATCTCCACTGCACGCATCTCCTTCGCGTGCATCTTCGTGATCTAGTGCGTGCATTCCTGCGCGCGTGAAGGCCGTAGCACGCACATCTTCATGGGGATAGTTGCTTGAGGTCTACACATGCAACTAATCCCGTCTATGTCATTGTAGACAAAGCTCATCTTCTGTCAATCACTCCAGTCTTCCATCTTCAGTATGTCAGACAGCAAGGCTGATATCCCATCTATTGGCGCCTTTCGTGGTCCAGCGCCTATTGTCAAGATGGACGGTACAAACTATGAACTGTGGGCAATGCAGTTCATGAGTATGATGAAGTCAACAGGTAAGAAGCACATTCTTACCGAACCTGAGCCTGCAGAGAAGACTGGAGTCAATGCCTCATGGGAGGCCGATGATGCATATGTCAAGGTTTGGCTATCTGGTATGTTGGCTATTGAAATTGCCAACGACATCTTACATCAACCCACAACCAAGGATATGTGGGATATTCTGGCGGCGACCTACTCTCAGGCGAAGAACGAGACGAAGATTCTGCAACTTCAACATGATATATTCACAATAAAGCAGAATGGTCGTCCTCTACATTCTCTCTACACATCACTGAGAGGGATGTTCGAGAAGCTCTATAACTTCATGCCTCTTACTGCCACGCCAGAACAACAGAAGACATACATGAATGCAACCATGGTGGGTGTGTTCCTGGGTGCACTTGATCCAGAGTATGAGGCAGCACGATCACAGATTTTAGCAGACTCGACTATTCCTCCCATGGAGGAAGCTTTTCATAGATTGAGTCGGATCACAGTTCCTTCTACAGCTGCGAGTCAAAATTCTTCAGCCATGGCAGCAAACAGAGGTCGCGGATTTCATCACCAGGGCCGTGGACGTGGACCTCGTGGAAGGGGTGGTCGCACTAGGCCAACGTGCACCTACTGTCACCGAGTTGGACACAATGAAGATACATGCTACTCGAAGCACGGATTTCCTGCATCCGCACGAGCTGCTGAGCAGATAGAGCCCCCATCTGCTGCTACTTTGGATCAACGGTTCGACGATCTTGTTGCCCGTCTAAGGAGCATTATTCCACCATCTGGACCAGCACCGACTGCAGAGAGACATTCTGATGCCGCTGCTTCTGCCTCTGCGTCTACCAGTACCTCAGGTAGTATACTTGCACTGAACAGTAGTAGATCAGATACTTTACCATGGATTATGGACTCGGGCGCTACACATCACCTATGTGGCGACCAGAGTCTGCTTTCAACACTCAGATCCCTCCAGGTCGGATAGTAGTGATTGCCAATGGCACTCATTCCCCCATCACTTGTCAGGGGGAGATTAGATTGACATCTTCTATGCAGGTCAAGAATGTGCTACATGCACCTGATTTTTCAATGAATCTATTGTCAATTAGTCAGATTACGAAGGATCTACATTGTCGGGCAATTTTTGATCCATCTTCTTTGATTTTTCAGGACATCCATACGGGCAACGTGATTGGTCGTGGCTATGATCAAGGAGGCCTCTACCGCTTGAATCAGACTCCTTTTGCTGGATCATCATCCTCTTCTTCTGGACAAGTATCAACCTTATTATGGCATCTGCGTTTTGGTCATTTACCGCTTCAGAAGTTGCGTCAAGTTTTACCCTATGGTCTCACTCACACACCTATTCAGTGTGAGGCGTGTCAGTTGGGAAAGCATCACAGGTCGTCCTTTCTCAGTCGTCCAGGTCGGAGTAGTACCTCCAAGTTTGAGTTATTTCATATTGATGTCTGGGGTCCGAGTCGTGTACCTGATCATCAGGGACACATATTTTATATTGTATTTGTGGATGATTTCTCTAGAGTGTCATGGGTGTTTCTGATGAAAAATAAATCTGAAGCAGGAAATATCATTATCCATTTTCTGAATGAAATACAAAATGTTTTCTCTACATCTGTGAAGCTTGTGAGAAGTGATAATGCTCTAGAGTTGTGCACCAATATTCTTGCCAATTACTACTCAAAAGGGATTATTCACCAAACATCTTGTGCTCATACATCTCAACAGAATGGGATTGCTGAAAGAAAACACTGTCACCTTCTTGATGTCACAAGATCACTACTTATACAGAGTCATGTTCCCTACTCCTACTGGGGTGATGCAGTTCTCACTGCGTGTTACCTAATCAACCGTATGCCTTCGTCTGTCTTGAATGAACAGATTCCGTTTTCACTTATTCATCCTTACAAGGATCTGTTCACTCTTACTCCTCGTGTGTTTGGGTCGGTTGCATTTGTCCATCAATTATCGCCTGGTACTGACAAGCTCTCTCCTAGGGTTGTCAAGTGTGTCTTTGTTGGGTACTCCAGAACTCAAAAGGGGTACAGGTGCTTTGATCCTCTACGTCGGCGGTATATGATCAGTGCAGATGTTACATTTTTTGAATCTGTTACATATTTTTCAGCATCAGGAGACAAGCAGCTACCACCTATACCTCCTGATGCCATATACATGACACCACCACCTCAAATGCCATCACCACCACCACCGCCTCATATGCCATCACCACCACCACCACCGCCGCCGCCTATCTCACCGCTACCGTTCCATTATACCCGCAGGCCTCCTCCTGCTCATGGTCATGACTCGTCCACTAGCTCGCCTATGGTATGTAATGAAAATATTAATGTTGATGGATCTGACGACATTTCTGAGCAGGATGTGGTGCAGGAGCCAGTTGAGCCTACAGCTGATTTGGATGTTCCCATTGCTTTACGGAAGTCGAAGAGGAGTTGTGCTAAATATCCATTATCAGCATCCGTCTCTTTTGAGAGGCTATCTGGAGATTTCAGGTCGTTTGTTATGGCACTTTCAGCTATAGATATTCCACGGAATCATCATGAGGCTCTGCAGGATAGTAGATGGCGGTTAGCAATGGAAGAAGAAATGGCGGCACTTCAGTCCAGAGGAACTTGGAGTTTGGTTCCTATACCTCCAGATGTGAACCCAGTAAGCTGCAAGTGGGTGTTCACAGTGAAGCACAATGCAGATGGCTCTATTGACAGGTACAAGGCGCGTCTGGTTGCACGTGGCTTCACACAGACATACGGGGTGGATTGCCTTGACACATTCTCGCCTGTGATACGTCATTCCACTGTACGGATCTTGTTGTCAGTTGCAGTTGCTCGAGACTAGCCGCTTCATCAGTTGGACGTGAAGAATGCATTCCTATATGGAGATTTGCAGGAAGAAGTTTATATGCAACAACCACCTGGTTTTGCTGTTGAGGGGGAGTGTTCCAAGGTATGCAAGTTACATAAGGCTATCTATGGCCTTAAGCAGAGCCCCAGAGCATGGTTTCAGAAGCTCTCGGACCTCTTCGAGAAACAAGGATACAAACGCTCCAATGCTGATCATTCCTTGTTTGTACAGAAGACTGCTAGAGGTATCATTGTCATTATGGTTTATGTTGATGACATCTTGATTACAGGAGATGATGAGCAGGGCATAAAGCAGGCGAAAGAAATGCTGGGTAGTGAATTTGTCACTAAGGATCTTGGTGTCCTTAGATATTTTCTGGGGCTTGAATTTGCTAGAAATTCATATGGGCTAGTGATGTCACAAAGGAAATATGTTACAGATCTGTTGAGTGAAACATGTATGCTTGGGTGTCGACCTGCTACGACACCAATGGATCCCAGCATGAAGCTTTATGAAGATAACACAGAGGAGGTGGACAGGAGAAGATACAGAGAACTGGTAGGCAAACTGTTGTATGCCACGATCACTAGACCAGATATATTATTTGCAGTGAGTCGTGTGAGCCAGTTCATGGAGCAACCACGTCAGGTGCATATGGATGCAATACATATGATTCTTAGATATCTCAAATCTTCTCCAGGTGCAGGTCTGCTATTCAAGAAAGGAAAGGGGATGTCCATCTCAGCATGTGCAGATGCAGACTATGCAGGATGTCCCAAGGAAAGGAAGTCCACCTCAGGGTATGCCGTATATGTTGGAGATGCCCTAGTCTCATGGAGAAGCAAGAAACAAACGGTGGTAGCTAGATCTAGTGCTGAATCCGAATATAGGGCTATGGCCCAGGCTACTACAGAAATGATGTGGGTGAAAGCTGTCCTTACAGACCTATGTTTAGATGTACCACTTCCTATGAACTTGGAATGTGATAATCAGGCTGCCTTGTTCATTGCAAAAAACCCTGCATTCCATGAGCGGACCAAGCACATTGAGGTGGACTGTCACTTCATACGTGATATGATTCAGAAAGGATTCATTGCTACGTCTCATGTTACCTCAGAGAATCAGACTGCGGACATATTCACCAAAGCATTGCTACGAGGCCCATTTCAGAAGTGTGCTTCCAAGCTGAGCATGATTGATATCTATGCTCCATCTTGAGGGGGAGTGTTAACGCATAGTAGTAGTATCTGTACCCCTTCTCTATTTTATTTTCTTCATAGTATGCTTTATGTAATTTACCCATAGGCTACTCTCCTATATAAGAGAGCCTAGGGCTTATGGAATAATAAGCTATTCATTTTTCCCAACAGAGATCATATCTCAAATCCAGATCGCAGGCCTCCCATAGATGCTCGATTAAATCAAGACCGCAAATCTAATCTTCTCATTGCATCTGAATCACATTCAGATCAATGTCCAACAATTGGACCAAGATAAGATTACTTCTCTACTGAGAGGAGTCACTAAAATCCAGACCCGTTTCATCACTCCCTAGGAATGGAAGCGTCGTGGTTATACAATCGTTTATGATCACATCACCCTCAGGTATTCCCAATACATGTACATCATGCATACTGGAAGACTCGGAATAAACCCGAAGTATTAGATCAACTTTACATGGTCTACTTCAGGGTTCTATCAGTAAGTTTCTCATTCGATCATTGAGAGTCGGTATCGATCATATACTTTCCAAAAGCATATATCATACCTAGGTCTTGATCATATACTTTCCAAAAGTATATATCAAACCTACAAATTCAGTCAAGCTTTCAAAGCGAGACGACCGTGCGCACGGAATTTGATTCTTCCCAATATCTCATGAGTGAGCTCATGTCTTCAGGTTCAGTAACTGAACATGTATGATCCCTTTGAGAGATCGTATTACTCATATGCCCTTATATGCATACCAGCGCGTCGGTGTATAGACCTTGGTTAGGTCATCAACCTATTGGTCTGCCAAATGTACATACTCAAACATATAGTAACACATCTGTATCCGGTCAGAGGATGCATGCCTGTATCGTGACAGCATACGATATAGAACTTTGGTTATCTCGATCTCATTAAGTCAACTCTTTGACCTAACTAATCTGACACATCTGAATCTCTATTCCTATGCAGAGGACCTGCATCAAGAGGTCGGTCAGATATCAGCCTTTAGAGATAAGGATTGCCATCTCCTACTCAGGCTGGAGATCATCTCTTAACAATCATTTGACGGTGCTTGATGAGTCCTCAATCTAACTCTTTAGATATTCATCCAAGCACCAGCTTCTATGATTCAACAGTTGAATCAACAGTTGTATGATCATCAAGATGGACATGGTATATAACCCTAATTGTACTAAGGGACCTATTATGCAAATTATTCATTCTTCATTTCAGATCAGGGAATGATATTTGCAATAACATTTATTGCATAATGGCTCGCCGTGGGCTCGCATGTCCAACATCTTCCAGAGACGTTCTTCCAAGCTGAGCATGATAGACATCTATGCTCCACCTTGAGGGGGAGTGTAGAGAATACTATTATATGTTATGTACCTTTTTCGTAATTTCTTATTGTTCTCTGGACTACTATGTATTTTACTCGTGAGGTCTCTCCCTATATAAGAGAGCCTAGGGTTCCCTTGAATAATAGATTACTTATTTTTCCCAACATCTTCTGTAGAAAAAGGTGTCCAAAGTGAAGATTCCACGTGAAAGGAGAAACATATCCTGAAGGAATAGTAGCAGCCTTAACACACGATGGTAGGACACGCTTGTACAATCCTCTCTGCTCACGACCATATCCAATCACCCTAACTGTGAGTATTTCCTGAAACACAAGAGAAGAGGGATCAAATATGGCACAACAATGTAAATCTTTTGTAATTTGGTTAATAGAGAAAAGATTCATATGAAAGTCTAGAGCATATAAAACAATCTGCAGATGCATAGAAGGAGATAGAATAATCTCCCCCTAACCAACAATTGGTAGATGGACCCCATTAGCAATCACCACGGATCTACCAGGCAGGATAGACCTATAAGAATTGAACAGTGCTCGATCGCCACACATATGATGTGATGCTCCAGAGTCCATAATCTAATCGGTCAAATCTGGACTGCTACAACTGGTAAGTGCATAAGCAATACCTGATGAACTGGATGAAGCCCTGGCAGTAGCTGCTACATCTGAAGACCCTGCATCTTAAGTGGTAGGAGTGGTCATCATCTCTCATAATCTGGAAACAATATCATCAAAACGTGCATCATGAGCAGGGGCAGAAGTAGGCTCGGTCTGCTACGCAACACGGGCAGACACATGATATCCATGATTCAGATAACATGTCTCCTCGGAATGACCGGGATGATGGTAATGTGAATATAGGCCACGTTGACGTCCTCCTCCTCGACCACGAGGTCCATTCCCGCAAAACTGTGAAGTCCCCCTCAGCCACGACAAGCTTCCATAGTAGAGGGAGTCCAAGCCATAACAGAAGATGAGGTAGTGATCCCATTCAATCTCTTGTAGACCTCCTCCATTGGAGGTATCTTCTCTCCAGTCACTAGTTGAGTACGTATTGCATCGTACTCAGAGTCAAGAGATGATAAAAGACTCCTGTCGTAGTGGCATTATGATATACATGCCGCTACTCAGTGTTGATAGTAATAGGCATGAAAATGTACAACATCTCAAACATGCCTCTAAGATGTGAGATGGGGGCATGAAGTGGTCGACCATTCTGCTTGGTAGAGAAAATATCATATTGCATTTAAAGAATCTTTCTCTCATTCTTTACCTGCCCATACATGTCTGCTAAGATGTCTCGCATAGCCTTTATTGTGGGTTGATTGACAATATCATTGGCAATCTCCATGGTGAGCATCCCGGAGAGACAAATGCGAGCATAGGAATTGTCTTGCTTTCAAGAAGCATTAGCCCTAGTCCTGTCCGCCAGCTCTGAATCCGTAAGAACGCGCTCCTTGTTATGGCACTGCATAAGGGTGTGAAACTGCACGGACCACAACTCGTAGTTGGTCACATCCATCTTCACGATGGGATCAAGACCATTGAAGACACCGGACGATGAGAAGACGTCACCCTTGTTCTCTGACATTGTAATAAGAATGCCAAAAACTGGAACAAACTGAGTAGACTGATCTAAGTGAATCTACAAAATCATATGGAAGATTGATTGTATACGTAGACTCATACAACCATCATCACTACTTTTGATTGTGGTCTGAGTCGGAAGACATGATTTATATGTGAAAAATCACGAAATCCGAACAAAATCATACCGCAACGGCCTGAAGAAATGACCAAACAACAACAAGAATACAAAGGTGGGACCGAACCGGCACTGGGAGTGGTCGGTCCAAACTCGTCGGACGCTGCTGATCAGCGGGCTGCTGTGTGGCAGCCCCTGGGTGGCAAGGGAGACCCCCGGCGGGACTGGGCAGCACGCGGGGGTACCTACGGCAGCGGGGGCGAGGGGGGTTGGGGGTACTGACGGCGGCAATGAGAGGGGTACTAGTGGTGGCGATGGAAGAGTGGGGGCGCGTGTAGGATTAGGGTTGGTAGGATATGGGAAACCCAGTTTAGGACCATTGCTCTAATACCATGTTAGGAGAAGAGAAGAGAATGCATTAGATAAGACCCTATGGCTCTCTTATATAGGAGAAAAGCCTTGGGTTAATTACATGAGAGATACATAAAGAAATAGAAAATGAGAAAAAAGATAATGAGAGATACAAATATCTCAACAATATCTCAACAGTTTTCATTTTTATTGTTCCTTATTATTTTCTATTTCTTTTATCCTCTTCTTGTAATTTTCCCAGTAGGTTCCTCTCTTATATAAGAGAATCCTAAGACCTCTCATAAATCAATTCATTCATTTCCCTCAATAACAACGTATCAGTATCACTTGTCTTAGATAAATCAATATTTTAAAGTTTTGTTTCCCTAGTTGAGAATGAATTATACAATGGATCCATCAAAATTTAATAAACCCAGCTCTCACTACACAGGATAAAGGATAAACCTATTTTTTTCTTTTCTTACCTCACTTATGGCAGCACCATAGTTTAAATAGCTCATGGAAGACAAGTCTGGTACAAATAAAGTTCCAGCTGATAGATTCACGGACTGCATGGTAGCCTGGAAAATTAAGACAAAGGGTAATTTAAGAAACCAAATTTTGTGAAAAATATAAGCCGAGAAAATAATGACCCTAAAAATAATGTTGAGCATCAGAACATAAATATTGGAGGTGATATACTGATGATATATTTAAAACAAGGGTGAGTGTTTCTACAGAATTCCGATACTCATAAAATGTATTACTTTGTACATGACGACAAACTTTACAAGCATTATCGGGTGTAGCGTGACTATATAGAAGATTGATAACAGATGTTAATAGTTGGCCAATGATAAATAGTTGCGTTCTTTTCTCGTCAGCTTTGTATAATTACCTAGTAAATGCACTAAAGACATTTATTCTTGACCAAATCATAATGTACAACATGCCAATCATTCACCATTACCTGAAAAATCAAAGCATCCCACGAAACTGAACCATTTTGTTCATGAAGCTTTTTCTTCACTGGCATGAGTCTATGGACCAACATATCACAGGCGAGTCGTACTGCCTCACAGCTGGATTCAGATGTGGTACTTCCCGATGTGAACCCACCCTGGATCAAACTCAATGTATCTGCCTGAATAACTCGTATTCTCTCCAGAAGATTTTGAGATCCATCACTCCATAATTGCCCTAGAGCAAATGCAGCCATCTGCTGAACCTTTGTCCAAAGTCCTTGTCCAAGCTCAACCCCTCCAACCTCCACGATGACGGAACCATCACTAAGGATCCCAACCTTCCCTGGCGTAGGTCTGAGCATCACAGGATGTATAATGGGTACACGAGAAATACCCCTCTTAGTCCATCTATTGCAAATGTTGAATTGTTTGATCCTATGAACACGGTCTTGAAAGTTAGCAGATAATGCTAGTTTATCTAGTATAATAGGCAGAGTGTATTCCAATGGCTCGCCGGCCTGGTCTTCATAAAACAACTGAAGGCTTTCAGGAGAGTGAAGATTCTCCTTTCTAACAGAATCAGAATCCAATGAGATAGTTGATGCAACATGCTCAATAATAGCCTCTGCAATATATGAACCCTGCAACTCACCTGGGGCCCGCATGGCTGATTTTGTCGGGAGATTTGTCTTGCAAACTTTTATGTCAAAAGATAATGCTCCCCAGTTGTATTTCTTCAGAGTTCCTATGATAGCCAATGGCATCGCAGGACTAATATCTTCAGTTATGCCAGCATTAATTAAAATATCAAGATGCAACGCAGTAAATTTCCCATTGGACTTGAAGCCCACGGTGTAAGTAATCTTCATTGGATGCCGTCCTCCAGCCAGTATCATATCAGTTGCACGATCAAGATACATACGAACAGGTCGTTGCAACTTAAAAGCAGCAAGAGCACATGCAGTAGCAACCTAACCATAAAAAAACTTACTGCGAGGAATATCATCTTTATTCGTCACTTTAACCAGAAATCCTTCTTATGACGAAAGTTGAAAAGTTCATTTTTTATTTTTATAACTAATTATGGATAGTCTGTAAATAATTTCCAAACTCATTGCCTAATGAAAATTAGAATACTTACGGGTATAGATCTTAAAGCTTTCCCACCAAAGCCACCTCCGACCCTTCTTGTGATTACACGAACATTATGATTTGGAATGCCAAGACATTTTGCTATTACAGATTGAGTTTTCTCGGCACACTGGGTTGAACTGTACACGACCACACAATTGTCTTCATCAGGAACGGCCAGTGCTGTCTGTGTCTCCATGTAAAAATAGTACTGAGAACCTAGTTTCAGCTGAAAATCATTATAACACAAAAAACCAAAATCTATCAGATATTTGCAACTATTAAGACTTTTGAAAATGTTAACGGTTAAAATATAAACGTGGAAGTGTAATCAAAACAAGAACGAACAAAATAAAGAAAAATGAAAATATGGAACGCGTAGGTTTTACGTTGAACCCTATTCCGTAAGGGATCGGGATGAAACCGCAGAAAAAGGCCTCAAAGGGTCGGATCGTCTATTGCAATCTCTCAATGAGTACATGGGGTGTGGGGTTCCTTATATAGCCCCACAGACATACCGGAGTCCCATCGTTCATTCATATGAGACTAAACATGAGTGGGGGTAATTGGATCTTGAAGAGATTCAAAACTCATCTATTACATAGTTCAATATTCCCCAAGCTGGAGCTGAGAAAACTGCAGCCTGCAACAAAAAGAAAATGTACACAACTCACTCGATTCATCTTACAAAGATGGGGATAGAGACATCCCATTTGAAGAACTGTTGCTGGTAGAAGACCTCATTCGAAGATGGATCTGCAACTTTTAGATCACTGGGAAAGAGCCTCAATCGTGTATGTAATAGTCGTTGCGATACCATATCGTGCCTGAGAAGAGTCGTAGAATAAGAAAGTCCAGCACAGAGTAGTAGTTGATACTCGGTAAAGATGACTGAAAACAGTTTTAGCCTGGAGGCTTGGTCTATCAATCTAGATGAGCAGTAGAAGTTTGGTAAATAAATCTCAAGAAGAAGAATGTGCCCTCACTCACTCCCCATTTCTCACATTCTTAATAGAATAAGAGCATGGATCATTAATATGGGAGAATCAACATAAACATGTGATTTTTTAGTGCAATCCCCTTATGCATGTGCTTCTTCCATTCGTATTGGGATTGCGTCACCTTATATGTGGCATCTTCATTTTGGTTATCTTCCTCTGTTAAAGTTGTGTCACGTTCTTCCACAGATTTCCCCTCGCTCTATCTTTTAGTGTGAGGTTTGCCAGCTTGGGAAGCATCATCGGTCCACGTTTTAGAGTCGTCAGGGTTGAAGTAGTTATTGCCTGTTTGGGTTAGTTTATCTTGATATTTGGGTCACAGTCGTGTCTCTGATCATCAGGGGCATAGATTTTATCTTGTCATTGTTGATGAATTTTCAAGATTGTCGTGGGTCTTGTTTCTTAAAAACAAGTCCGATGATGGTCTTATTATTCAGTCTTCATTAATGAAATAAAGAACATTTTTCTGCAAAAATCAAGTATATACGTTCCGACAATGCATTGGAATTTTGTAGTAACCAGATTGTCACATTTCTTGCGTCACACGGTATTGTGCATCAAACATCTTGTGCGTATACTTCCCAACAGAATGAGGTGGTTGAAAGAAAACGCTTCCACTTCTGGAAGTTACAAGAACACTTTTGATTCAAAACCATGCTCCTCACACGTACTGGAGGGATGCGGTTCTAACTGCTTGTTACCTGATAAATCATACGCCCTCTTCGGTTCTGGGAGAAAAGATCATGTTCTTGATTGCACTTCCCGAGATGGATCTCTTCTCTCTCACACCTCGAGTCTTTGGTTCAGTGGCTTTCGTTCACAAGATGTCACCTGGTCTTGACACGCTCTCTCCTAGAGATGTCAAATGTGTGTTTGTTGGGTACTCCAAGACCCAAAAGGATATCGTTGCTTCGACCCTATTCGACGAAGGTTACTACGTTAGTATAGATGTCACCTTTTTTGAGTCTATTATGTACTTCTCTCCTACAGGTGACAAGCTCATTTCTTCAGATGATGGGGAAGAGGTCTATATGCCTCTACCCCCGATCTTTATTCTATCATCATCAACACGCCTACTACACCACCTCCTCCACCACCACAACCACCTCCACCACCACTGCCACTGCCACTTCCACGGTCTTCCACACCTACATTCTTTCCCTAGGTTTACCAACGTCCATCTCGTACTCATGTGCCTCGTCCATCATCCAGCATGCCCAAGATATGTTCTAAGCATTTGAATTCTTATAATGGTAATGGTGATTTGCATGTACAGCTTGAGGTGCAGGATGTTCATGATGCTACATCTTTCGGGATCATTGATGATATGGATATGCCTATTGTTCTACGAAAGCAGAGGCATGCATGCACTATGCATCCTCTTGCTTCCCATGTGTCATTGGACCGCCTTGCCGATGACTTTCAGAAGTTCTTTATGGGGCCGTCAGTAGTAGAGATACCACGTTCTTATCTGGAGGCACTGAAGAGTATTTGTTGGGAAACGTGAATGAGTTGTTTATTCCATAGCCCTAGGCTCTCTTATATAGGAGAGTAGCCTATGGGTAAATTACATAAAGGAAATAACAAGAAACTAAAATAGCAAAGAGATACAATAACTCAAAGTGTGTCAACACTCCCCCTCAAGATGGAGCATAGATGTCAATCATGCTCAGCTTGGAAGCACACTTCTGAAATGGGCCACGTGATAATGCCTTGGTAAATATATCTGCAGTCTGGTTCTCTGAAGTAACATGGGATGTGGTAATGAATCCTTTCTGGATCATATCACGTATGAAGTGACAATCCACTTCAATATGCTTGGTCCGCTCATGGAATGCAAAATTATTAGCAATGAACAAAGCAGCCTGATTATCACACTCCAAGCTCATAGGAAGTGGTATATCTAAACATAAATCTGTCAGCACCGCTTTCACCCACATCATCTCTGTAGTAGCCTGGGCCATAGCCCTATATTCGGATTCAGCACTGGATCTAGCTACCACAGTTTGCTTCTTGCTCCTCCATGAGACTAGGGCATCTCCAATATAGACAGCGTACCCTGAGGTGGACTTCCTATCCTTAGGACATCCTGCATAGTCTGCATCTGCGCATGCAGAGACAGAAATCCCCTTTCCTTTCTTGAATAGCATACCTTTACCTGGAGAAGATTTTAGGTATCTAAGTATCATGTGTATTGCATCCATATGCACCTGGCGTGGCTGCTCCATGAACTGGCTCACACGGCTCACTGCAAATAATATATCTGGCCTAGTGATCGTGACATATAGCAGTTTGCCTACCAGTTCTCTGTATCTTCTCCTGTCAACCTCCTCTGTGTCATCATCATACATCTTCATGCTAGGGTCCATTGGTGTCGTAGCAGGTCGACACCCTAGCATACCTGTCTCACTTAGTAGATCTGTGACATACTTCCTTTGTGACATGACTAATCCATACTGATTTCTGGCAAACTCCAGCCCCAGAAAATATCTAAGGACTCCCAGGTCCTTGATGACAAACTCGGTCCCTAGCCTTTCCTTTGCCTGCTTAATGCCCTGGTCATCATCACCTGTAATCAAGATATCGTCAACATAAACCATGATTACAACAATACCTCTTGCCGTTTTCTGTACAAACAAGGAATGATCAGCATTTGAGCGTTTGTATCCTTGTTTCTCAAAGAGGTCTGACAGCTTCTGGAACCAAGCTCTGGGGCTCTGCTTAAGGCCATAGATAGCCTTATGTAATCTGCAAACCTTGGAACACTCCCCCTCAACAGCAAAACCTGGTGGCTGTTGCATGTAGACCTCTTCCTGCAGGTCGCCATACAAAAAGGCATTCTTTACATCCAGTTGATAGAGTGGCCAGTCTTTAGTGACTGCAACAGATAAGAGGATCCGCAGAGTGGAATGACGAGCCACCGGGGAGAACGTGTCAAGGTAATCCACCCCATATGTCTGTGTGAATCCCCTTGCAACTAGGCGTGCCTTGTACCTGTCAATGGAGCCATCTGCATTATGTTTCACTGTAAACACCCACTTGCAACTCACCGGGTTGACATCTGGAGGTATAGTGACCAAGCTCCATGTTCCTCTGGACTGAAGTGCCGCCATCTCTTCCTCCATAGCTAGCCGCCATCGAGAATCCTGCAAGGCCTCATGGTGATTCCTTGGAATATCCGTAGCTGAAAGTGCCAAAGCAAACGTCCTGAATGGTCCAGATAGCCTCTCAAACGACACCACTGCTGAAACTGGATACTGGACACAGCTTCTTTTCGACTTGCGTAGAGCGATTGGAACATTTAGATCCTCTGTGGTATCACCATGCTCCTGTGATGCATCCTGCTGAGAAATGTCGTCAGATTCATCAACATTAATATTTTCATTACATACCATAGGCGAGCTAGTTGACTGGTCAGGACCATGAGCTTGATTCGGCCTCCGGGTGTAATGGAATGGTAATGGAGGTACTATTGATGGCGGTGGTGGTGGTGGTGGTGGTTGAGATGTTGATGGCGGTTGTGATGTTGGTGGTGCCATGAATACAATATCAGGGGATATAGATGGTGGCTGCATGTTCCCAGAGTCTGAGAAATACATGATGGATTCAAAGAATGTAACATTTGCACTGATCATATACCGTCGACGCAGAGGGTCAAAACACTTGTACTCCTTTTGAGTTCTGGAGTACCCCACAAAGACACACTTGACAGCCCTAGGAGAGAGCTTGTTAGAACCGGGCGACAACTGATGGACAAATGCGACTGACCCAAACACACGAGGGGTAAGAGTGAACAGATCCTTGTCAGGATAAATAATTGAGAATGGAACCTGTTCATTCAAGACAGACGAGGGCATACGATTTATAAGATAACATGCAGTAAGGACTGCATCACCCCAGTAGGAATACGGAACATGACTCTGAATGAGAAGAGACCTTGTGACATCAAGAAGGTGACGGTGTTTTCTTTCTGCAACCCCATTTTGTTGGGAAGTATGGGCGCAGGATGTTTGGTGAATAATTCCTTTAGAGGAGTAGTAGTTGGCTAGATTATTGGTGCACAACTCTAAGGCATTGTCACTTCTCATAATTTTGACAGTTGTGGAAAAAACATTCTGAATCTCATTTAGAAAGTGAATAATAATATTTCCAGCTTCAGACTTATTTTTCATTAAAAATACCCATGATGCTCTAGAGAAATCATCCACAAAGACAATATAAAACCTGTGTCCCTGATGATCGGGAACACGACTTGGACCCCAGACGTCAACATGAAACAACTCAAACTTGGAGTTACTACTCCGACCCTGACTACTGGGAAACGATGACCTGTGATGTTTTCCCAATTGACACGCCTCACACTGGATAGGTGTGTGAGAAAGACTATAAGGTAAGACAAGACGCAACTTCTGAAGCGGTAGATGACCAAAACGCAGATGCCACAGGAGAGAAGATACTTGTCCAGCGGGTGAAGAGGTGATTCCAGCAAATGGGGTCTGGTTCAGACGATAGAGGCCTCCTTGCTCATAGCCATGACCAATCACGTTGCCCGTACGGATGTCCTGAAAAATCAAAGAAGATGAATCAAAAATAGCTCGACATTGGAGATCCTTCGTAATCTGGCTGATTGACAATAGATTCATAGAAAAGTGCGGTGCATGTAAAACGTTCTTGAGCTGCATAGATGATGTCAATCTAATCTCCCCCTGACCCGTGATGGGGGAGTGTGTGCCATTGGCTATCACTACTGTCCGTCCTGGAGGAATCTGAGTATATCCTGAAAGTAGACTCTGGTCGCCACATAGATGATGTGTAGCACCTGAGTCCATGATCCATGGCAATATATCCGATCTACTACTGTGAAGTGCAAGTGTACTACCTGAAGTACTCGTAGAGGCAGAAGCAGAAGCAGCAAAATCAGTATGACTCTCTGTCGACGGTGCTGGGCCAGATGGTGGGATAATGCCCCTGAGACGGGCAACCAGATCATCAAATCGTTGATCCAGTGCAGATGCAGACGGGGGCTCTATCTGCTCAGCGGCTCGTGCAGATGCAGGAAAACCATGCTTTGAGTAGCATGTGTCTTCAGTATGGCTGACTCTGTGACAATATGAGCACGTTGGCCTAGTGCGGCCACCCCTTCCACGGGGAATACGTCCACGGCCCTGGTAATGAGAACCACGGCCCCTGTTGGCTGCCATGGCTGAGGGATTCTGACTAGTGCCTGCAGAAGGTACAGTGATCCTACTCAATCTATGAAAAGCCTCCTCCATGGGAGGAATAGTTGAGTCCGCCAAAATCTGTGAACGTGCAGCCTCATACTCTGGGTCGAGTGCAGCGAGAAACACACCCACCATCGTTGCGTTCCTGTATGTCTTTTGCTGTTCTGGCGTGGCGGTAAGAGGCATGAAGCTATGAAGCTTCTCAAACATTCCTCTCAAAGATGTATAGAGAGAATGTAACGGGCGACCATTCTGCTTTATCGTGAATATATCATGTTGTAGTTGCAGAATCTTCGTCTCATTCTTCGCCTGAGAATATGTTGCTGCCAGGATATCCCACATGTCTTTGGCTGTGGGTTGATGTAGAATGTCATTGGCGATTTCAATAGCCAATGTGCCAGACAGCCACACCTTGGCATATGTGTCATCTGCCTCCCATGAGGCATGAACTCCAGTCTTCTCTGCAGGCTCGGGCTCTGTGAGAATATGCTTCTTGCCTGTGGACTTCATCATACTCATGAACTGCATTGCCCACAGTTCATAGTTCGTACCATCCATCTTGACGATGGGCGCTGGACCACGAAATGCGCCCATAGATGGGATATCAGCCTTGCTTTCTGACATACTGGAGATGGAAGACTGGAGTGACCGAGAGATAACAATCTTTGTCTACAATGACATAGACGGGATTAGTTGCTTGTGTAGACGTCAAGCAACTATCCCCATGGATCTATGCGCGCTACGATCCGCACACGCACAGGTTTCGATTGTAGAAACCCTAGCACGCGCTTGAGATGGTGCCCTAGCGCACGCTATGCGCACAGCACAGGAGGCGCTATGCGCTGGAGATGGTGTCGTACAGGAGGCGCACTAGGCCGCACAGCAGGAGGCGCAAGGTGCACTTGAGGCGCACAGCAGGATGCACGGGAAGAGGCGCAAGGTGCACTGGAAGGTGCACGTGATGTGCGCTTTGTAGCGCAGCGATCGGCGAGTAGCGCGAGAGGCGCTAGGCGATTGGCTCCAGCGATCGGCGAGAGGTGAGAGGCGATCGGCGAGAGGCGCTAGGTGAGAGGTTCCAGCGCGCGATCGATGAGAGGCGATAGGCGATCGGCGAGAAGCGCTGGGCGATTGGCGAGGGCGCTGGGCGATCGGCGATAGGCGATCGGAGCTGCGCCTATGAGCGATCGGAGGGGAGCGATCGCCGGGAGAGAGAGAGAGAGAGAGAAGAGAGGCCGACGGGTGGGGTGGGTTAGGGTTAGGGTTTCAAGAACTCCGGTCTAGGACCGTCGCTCTGATACCATGTTGGGAAACGTGAATGAGTTGTTTATTCCATAGCCCTAGGCTCTCTTATATAGGAGAGTAGCCTATGGGTAAATTACATAAAGGAAATAACAAGAAACTAAAATAGCAAAGAGATACAATAACTCAAAGTGTGTCAACAGTATTCAGTGGCGTCTTGCTATGGAAGAGGAGATGGCAGCTTTACAGTCTTGAGGTACATGGAGTGTTGTGCATGCTCCTCCAGGTGCGTCTGTAGTTGGTAGGAAGTGGGTATTCATTGTGAAACACTGTGCTGATGCTACAGTTGACAAATGTAAGGCTAGATTGGTTGCTCGTGGGTTCACCCAAATGTATGGGTGGACTATCATGATACTTTTTCACCGGTTGCGCGTCACTCCACATTGTGTCTTCTTATTGTCGTTGCTGTCGTCCGTGACTGGCCACTTTCCCAGTTAGATGTCAAAAATGCTTTCTTGTATGGGGATCTGCAAGAAAAAGTTTACATGCAGCTGCCACCAGGGTTTGCTGTTGAGGGGGAGTCTAGTATGGTGTGTCGACCTCACAAGGTCATATATAGCCTCAAGCAGAGTTCGAGAGCTTGATTTCATAAGCTCTCAGAGTTGATTGAACAGAATGAGTTTGTCAGATCTACTGCAGATCGTTCTCTTTTTGTTAAGAGAACTCAAAGAGGTAAGGTTGTTGTTCTAGTTTATGTTGATAATATGGTCATTAATGGTAGCGATGAACAGGGTAATCAAGCAGCTAAGGATTTCCTTGGACGACAGTTTGTGACCAAGGACCTTAGCGATCTGCGTTGCTTCCTTGGATTCGAGTTTGCCCACAGTCAGCAGGATATGATCATAACGCAAAGGAAGTATGTTACTGATCTTCTGGTTGAGACAGATATGACAGGATGCAGACCTGCTACTACACCAATGGATCTCAATGCTAAACTATATGATGATGACTCTGAGAAGATAGACAAGACATGGTATAGGGAGCTGGCAGGGAAGTTGTTATATGTTACTATTACAAGGCCTGATATATCATTTGTAGTGAGCAGGGTTAGCCAGTTCATAGAGCAACCTAGACAGGTTCATATGGATGCAGTTTATATGATCTTGAGATATCAGAAATCTTCCCCAAGTGCATGTTGATGGGAAAATCGAAAGAGGAGTTTATTCCTTAGGCTCTAGGCTCTTTTATATAGGGAGAGACCTATAGGTAAATTACATAAAGTGGTCAGAAGAACAGAAAAATATATAAATGATACGTAAATATGAAATATATCTCTAAATTCCCCCTCAAGATGGAGCAAAAATATCTATCATACTCAGCTTGGACAAACATTTCTAGAAGACTCTCTAGGTAGGGCTTTAGCGAAAATGTTGTTTGGCCCCATAGTTGACATGAGATGTAGCAATGAAGCCCTTCTAGATCATGTCACGTATATAGTGGCAATCAATTACAATATGTTTTGTCTTCTCGTGGAATTCATGATTATTATCAATAAATAAGGCAACTTGATTGTCACATTCTAACGACATGTGGAGAGGTACATCAATGTGTAAATCAGTTAGGACTGCTCGAACCTGCATCATCTTTGTACATGCTTGTGCCATAGCTCTATACTCATATTCAACACTAAATCTAGCAACAACAGTTTGCTTCTTACTTTTCTATGAGACTAGTGAGTCTCCAACAAATATAGCAAATCCATAGGTGGATTTCATGTCCTTGAGGCACCCTGCATAGTCTGCATCTGCACATGCTGACATAGTAATAGAGATACTTTTTTGAATAGCAGCCCTGCTCCTGGAGATGATGTAAGATACCTTAGTATCATTTGTACTGCATCCATATGAACTTGATGAGGTTGTTCCATGAATTGGCTCACATGACTGACTGAAAACAAATATCGGGTCTCGTAATGGTAACATAAAGAAGCTTTCCAAGTAGCTCCATGTATCTTCTCATGTCAATCTCATCAATATCATCATCATAGAGCTTCATGCTTGGATCCATGGGTGTAGTTGTAGGTCTACATCCAAGCATACTTGTGTCACTTAGCATGTCAGTAACATATTTTCTCTAAGTCATCACAAGCCTCTGTTGATTTATGGCAAACTCCAATCCCATAAAACAGCTAAGAGCTCCTAGATCTTTCGTGACAAATTCACGACCCAGAAATTCTTTCGCCATTTTTATTCCCTGCATATCATCTCCTATAATATGTCACCCACATACACCATAATAGTAGTCATACCTTTGGATGTTTTCTGTATAAAAAGGGAGTGATCTGCATGCGATCGTTTGAACCCATGTTTCTCAAACAAGTCTTAGAGCTTCTGGAACCGAGCTCTAGGGCTATATTTAAGGCCATAGATTGTCTTCTGAACTCTACACACCTGTAAACACTTCCCCTCAACAGCAAATCCCGGTGGTTGTTGCATGTAGATTTCCTCTTGAAGATCACAATTGAGAAATGCATTCTTGACATCCAACTGAAACAAGGGTCAATCTCGAACTATGACAACAGAGAGAAGAATCAATAAGGTGGAATGATGAGCAACTGGTGCGAACGTATCAAGATAATACATTCCTTCTGTCTGAGTAAAAACTCGTACAACCAGGCACGTCGTGTACTTGTCGATGCTACCGTCTACATTTTGCATGACTGTAAAACCCATTTACAGCTTACTATAGACACTCATGTGGGAGCTGGGACGAGGCTCCAAGTACCTCTCGACTAAAGAGCAACCATGTCTTCCTTCATACACCACCGACCGTCCTTCAAAACCTCCTGATAATTTTGTGGAATGGTCACGACAGATAAGGCAACTGCAAAGTTCCTGAAATCGCTAATCAAGCGATCAAAGAAGACCATATATGCTATAGGATATGAGGCACAACTACGCTTCTGTTTTCGAAGCGCAATAGGTAAGTTCGAATCAGTAACCTCCACATCTGTCTCCTATGAAGAATTGTGCTCAAGTAGACCATTAGACCCATCATTAGAAACTATGTTTTGAAAACATACCTCATGTGTGCTAGATGATGAGCGGTGACCATGAGCAAAAGTAGGTCGACGGATATAGTGATGTGGTAATGGTGGAATGGGACAGTAGGTGGTGGTAGCAGTGGTAGTGGTGAGGGAGGTGATGGTGGTGGAGGTGAAGAAGGTGATGATGATGGTGGTGGTGGAATGTATATGTCATCATCTGTGTCTGAAGAACTCAACCGATCACTTGTAGGAGAAAAGTACATCACGGACTCAAATAATGTGACATTGGCACTAACATAATACTTCTTACGCACTAGATCAAAACATTTGTATCCTTTTTGTGTCATGGAGTACCCAACAAAAACATACTTGACAACCCTAGGAGAGAGCTTGCCAATCCCTGGAGACAATTGGTGGACAAAGGCGACCGAGCGAAACACACGAGGAGTAAGTGAGAACAATTCCTTTTAAGGAAAAGAAAGGGAGAAGGGAATTTTCTCGCTCACAACTGAAGAGGGCATGTGATTAATAAGATAGCATGTCCTAAGGACAACATCGCCCCAAAAGAATGCGGAGCATGACTCTGAATGAGAAGAGTCCTTGTAACATAAAGCAAATGACGATGCTTCCCCTCTACAATACCATTTTGTTGGGAAGTATAGGCACATGATGTCTGATGAATAATACCGTGGATTGAAAAATAATTGGAAAGAGTATGGGTACATAATTCCAAGGCATTATCAATTCTCACACATTTCAAGGAAGAAGAAAACATGTTTTGTACTTTAGTGAGAAAAGTTTTGATAACATCTCCAGCTTCATATTTATTCTTTAATAAAAAGACCCAAGATAGACGAGAGAAATCACCCACTGCAACAAGATAAAATATGTGTCTCTGATGATCAGGAACACGACTGAGACCCCAAATATCTATATGAAACAACTCAAAAATGGAGCTACTGCTCCGACTCTAACGATTGCGAAAGGTAGACCGATGATGCTTTTTCAACTGATAAGCCTCACATTGAAAGGACGGGAAAGGAGAGATCTAATGCAGAACACGACACATTTTCTGGAGCGGGAGATGACCAAAGTGCAAGTGCCACATGAAGGGAGAGACGGGTCCAACAGAAAGGGAAGAAATGCCAGTATACGGAGTTCGAGTTAAGCAATAGAGGCTACCTTGCACAGGGCCACACCTAATCACCTTGCCAGTAAGGATGTCCTGAATTAAAAGAGAAGATGGGTCAAAAATAACTCGACAATGCAAATCCTTCGTAATCTGACTGATAGATAACATGTTATAGAGAAGTCAGGAGCAAGCAACACATTCTGTAAATGCATGGAGTGTGCCAAACTAATCTCCCCCTGTCCAACGATTGGGGAATGAGTCCCATCTGCAAAAACCACAGTTTATCATGGAGAAACCTGTTTGTATGCTGTAAGTTGACCCATGTCTCCATACAAGTGAAGTATGGTGCCAGAGTCCGTAATCCATTCTCTAACATCAGATCCATTACTGCTAGTGAGTGCACAAGTGTTACCTGATGTACTGAAAGAGGCTGAAGCATCCACATCAGAGTGACTCTCAGAGGTCGAGGAAGACATAGCAGGACTCGCTGGAGGTATAATGCCCCTCAGTCGTGCTACAAGGTCATCAAGTCGTTGATCCATAGAAGAGGCAGTCAAAGGCTCAATCTGCTCAGCCACTCGAGCAGAGGCAGGAAATCTATACTTAGAGTAGCATGTATCTTCAGTATGTCCAGAATGATGGCAGAAGGTGCAGGACTGACGAATACGACCTCCTCTGCCACGAGGTCCTCATCCATAAAACTAAGAAGAGCCTCCTCGACCTCGAGAGGCCGCCATCACTGAAGAAGTCTGACTGAAAGTAGAAGATGGAACATTGATCCAACTGAGCCTGCGGAAGGCTTCCTCCATAAGAGGAATAGTAGAATCTGCCAAAATCCGGGAACTGACTGCCTCATACTCAGGATCAAGGGCTGTCAAGAACACACCAACCATGATGGCATTCCTATAAGTATTCAGCTGCTCAAGCGTGGATGTGAGAGGCTTGAAGCTATAGAGCTCCTCGAACATCCCATGCATGGATGTATATAGAGAGTGGAGAGGCCGTCCATTCTGTTTGATAATAAAGATGTCATGCTGAAGTTGTAGAATCTTTGTCTCGTTCTTTGCCTGTAAATAAGTAGCAGCAAGAATATCCCACATCGTCTTGGTTGTGGGTTGATGGAGTATATCATTGACGATTTCTATTACCAATGTACCTGAAAGTCAAACCTTGGCAAATGCATGGAAGGAAATATCGAGATATATCGGCGATATATCGTCGATATATCGATATCGACATGGGATCGATATGGGTACCGATATGGCGATATATCCCGATTTCTAGGCATTTTCTTCACAAAGGCTCGTCGATATGGACGCTATATCGACGATGTTGATATATCGTCGAAATATCATATCGATACGATATCGAAACGATATCGATATCGATACGGCCTTCCATGGGCATATGCATCATCTGCCTCCCATTAGGCGTTAACTCCAATCTTCTTAGCCGGTTCTTCCTCGGTAAGGATGTGTTTCTTACCTGTTTACTTCATCATGTTCATGAACTGCATAGCCCACAGCTCATAGTTTAACCCATCTATCTTTCCTATAGGTGCAGGACCTCTGAAGGCACTTGTACGGGGAATATTGACCTTGCTCTCTGACATGACGGCTCGAGAAGACCTGGGCTGAAGACTAGACAGGGTCTTGTCTACACTAACATATAGAGATTTGATTGCATGTGTAGATTCATGCAACCAATCTCATTAAGAAAGAAGACTTGGGAGCGACGCTTCTAAAGAGTGGTGGCACTGATTTTGGAGTCATAGGAGGGTTGTGGTGTGGGCCAGATAGTGGATTTTAGGCCTTAGCAGCGAGACCTTATCGGCAACATAGTCTTGGCGGCTGCGACATGGCAGCAGGCTGCGGGGCCGGGTGATGTTCTGCGTTGGAGGGAGGGGTTCGACGTCGTCCCGTGTGGGGAAGGGGGTCGGGCGGAGGCGCAGTTAGGGTGGGAGGCCGGGCGGAGGTGCGGGTGGGGGTGGGAGACCCGACGGCAACATGTGGAAGGGAGGGCCAGGTCGACGACGCGAGGGAGGGCATGGCAGTGTGTGTGGGAGAGGTTAGAGGTGGGGCTAGGGTTAGGGTTTCAGAGCTCCGGTGTACGACTGCCACTCTGATACCATGTTGGGAAAATTGAAAGAGTTGTTTATTCCTTGGGCTTTATGCTCTCTTATATAAGGAGAGACCAATGGGTAAATTGCATAAAGTGGACAGAAAAACAGAAAAATATATAAACGATGCATAAATATGAAATATATATCTACAAAGGTCTACTTTTCAGAAGAGATACGTCACTCTCAGTTACGGGATGTGCAGACGCAGATTATGTTGGGTGTCCCAAGGACAAGAAGTTCACTTCAGGCTTCACTGTGTTTGTCGGTAGCTCATTGGTTTCATGGAAGAGTAAGAAACAGTCTGTAGTTGCTCCATCCAGTGTTGAATCAGAATATAGGGCTATGGCTCAAGGGAGTATGGAAATGGTGTGGGTCAAGTCCATTTTGACTAACCTTGCTATTGAGGTGCCTATTCCAAATTCCAATGCACATCAAATGTGATAATCAAGCAACTCTATTCATAGTTAATAATCTACTCTTCCATGAGAGAACAGAGTGCATCGAAGTTGATTGTCATTATACCCGTGACTTGATCCAAAAAAGGCTTATTTCCACCTCTCATGTTGCTTCAGGCAATCAAATTGCAAACATATTTACCAAGGCTCTTGTGAGGAGTCCTTTTCATTGTTGTTGTTCCAAGATGAGTATGATAGACATATATGCTCCAGCTTGAGGGGGAGTGTTGAGAGCATTCTATCCCTTTGTCTTTATTTATATCTTTCTGGTTTTTCCGTCTTCTCTATGTAATTTCTTCCTAAAGCCTTTCTCCTATATAAGAGGGCTCTAGGGGTTGCATGGAATACAACTTTTATTTTTGCATCTTTCCACAAGATGTGATACATTGTAACAAAAAAATTAATCATATTCACGAAATAATCCTTTAGGTATACCCTACTAACCATAGATCACTATTGACAAAATTAGTGACAAAAGATCTAAATCTGTACAGTCGACCATAAAAATGACCAAGAAAGGATGAGAGGTCAAGTCAATAATAGTGATTCAATGATGACTGATAATTTAGTGCCAGTCATGGTGACCCTTACACCTGACTGTGCGAGGGTGCGATGACCCTCAGCTGGGCGAAAGATAGGAAGCCTAGTTAGGGCAGCAACCTCTTAGTGTACGAGTATCAGATCCTAGTCTTTTCTAGATGTTTCGCGAGCGCTCACAGTTTTACGCCTCTCTAGGATCCACAGGTTCTTTTAAGACCAGTTCTGTTGACCCTTGTTCTTTAGGGTGCCTAGGCTGGAGGGCCATCGATTTTGGTTTTTGGAGCTCGTTAGTCCGTACCGGTCGGCCCGATTTTTTCTTGGAGTGACTTAGTCCAGAAAGTCTATCCCACCCATCTCAATGGTGTAGTTTTGGAGGAGAGATATCCCTCGTACTTCCACTTAGAGGACGAGACGGAAGGGTCTCTCAGGAGACTTCCTCACTGCTTGAGTTTAGATTACTGTTCTACCAATAGGCTTGGCGATGGCTACAGTTGAGTTATTTACAGATTGAGCTTCGTAATAATTGAGTTGATTACGGATTGAGATCGAATATGGTTACAATTGAGTTGGTTACAGTAGTTCAGTTGAATATAGTGGAGCGTGATTAAAGTTGAGTTGGATACAATTGAGCATGGTTACAATTGAGCTTGGTTTCATTTTTTTTTAAAGTCTGCGAGGGAGGGGGCAACACTCGGTGGTGTCCACCCCTTCAAAATTTATTGATACCCAAAAGTAGAGTTACAAAAGGATGACGCAACAACACCCCCAAAAAAATAAAAGCAACACTGATAAGAAGATTATAGCACCCAGTCGTCCACCAACCGTTTTGCAAACATCCCCACATTTTCCTTATAGAACCTATGACCCGAGAAGAGCAGGTCATTTCTCCCCCTCCAAATCGCCCAGAGAACAGCGAAGGGAAGTAGCCGATCACGCCTAGGCTTGTCCCTATTATCGTGAATCGAGTTCCAAAAAGCCTGGAAATCATCAGCGCGGAACCACGCCACATCCACCTCAAACCAAACATGCGCTACCACTGGACAGGAGAAGAAGAGATGGTCCACCGTCTCGATGTCGCAATCACAAAGAAGGCATCTGTTTGCAATCACGCCCAGGAGTCTGACGCAGCGGTTACGCGTCATCAATCTCTTTCTCCGGAGAAGCCATAAGAATAAACCAATTCTCTCAGGAGGCTTAAGATCCCAAATAGAATTACAGTCCCTGTTCAATAGCTCCGAATTTGCCGGCGGCGGTCTGGAAATTGCACCGTAAGCCCCCCTGATCGAGAAAGAGCCGCCCTTCCAGTACCAATGATCTCTACCTGCAGATGGAGCCCTAACCTCCCGCAAAGCGTCAAGTAAAACCAAAAAATCCTCAAGTCTTTGGTCCGAGAAATTTGCAGAGAAAGTAGGCCACCAGGAGCCGTCCACCCAACAGTTCATGACCGAGCAAAGCTTGTTGTCCGCCAAGGCATATAGCCGAGGGAAGCGAGAGCAGAGGGCCCCCGCCCCAGTCCAATTGTCTTCCCAAAATAAGAAGTTATCCCCTCTCCCACATACTGGTCTGAAGAGCTCAAGGTTTGACATGAAAGATTTCAACACCCCCCTCCAAAAAGGCGTCAAGGAAGCCTGATTTGATGGTTGCCGTTGGGGCGCGCCCTTCACACCATAGATGCTGCGAATCACCAAGCAAATAAAATCCTCTCCCGGACCCCAGATCCTACTTGCCCATTTGAGGAGAAATGCCTCATTCATCTGCTCCAGAGATTTGACCCCCAGCCCCCCCTGGTCTTTGTGACACGCGGCATCCTCCCAGCCTACAAGATGGATCCCCCCACGACCACCGGAGTTGTTTCCCCATAGGAATGTTCGCATCCTCTTCTCCAACCCCTCACGAATTCCCTTTGGGATCTTGCGATTAGCCATAAAATAAGTTGGAACGGAAGAGAGCACGACCTTGAGAAGAACCAATCTGCCCCCTCGACAAGATAGCAGCTCTCCACCCCGCCAATCGCGCCTCCACTTTCTCTACCACCCTCAGCCAGTCACGCAGCCTTGTCCTCCCCAACGCCAGCTGCATGCCCAGGTACTCAAGAGGCAGAGAGACCTGAACAGACGCCAAGCCAAAGCCAGCCCATCAGCCAACTGCTCCGCAGGACCAAAAGGCACGAAAGAAGATTTGTTGTCATTTTTGCGCAGCCCCGACATCTCCGAGTAGATCTCCAACGCCGTGGCCATCTCAGTGGCCGCCTCGGTGCCCCCCACAATGAGGAAGAGGGAGTCATCTGCATGCTGGATGAGCGGGACCTGAAGCCCCTCCCTACAATAGCCAGAAGTGAAACCATGGCTGACCACCCCCGCCACCATATCAACCAGCACATCAGCCGCAAGAATGAACAACATTGGCGCGAGAGGGAAACCCTGCCGTAACCCCCCACGAGGTTGAATCCAGCCCCCCTCCGGCTTACCATTGATCAAGATCGAAAGAGAGGCCGTGGTGACATAGCGTCTCATCCACGAAATCCAAACTTCCGGGAAGCCCACACGACGTAAAACCGACCACAGGAATTTCCAATCAAGGCTATCATATGCCTTCGCAAAGTCAACCTTCCAGAGGACACTGCTCGCGCCCCGCCTCTGCCAATCCGCAACATCTCAGATGCAAGAGTGGTGCAATCGGAGATCTGGCGACCAGGAACAAAAGCAGATTGCGCCGGGGAAACCAAGCATCCAAGAATTCCATTAAGCCTCCTCGCAAGCACCTTCGCTTGGTGGACGGAGCGGAGCACTTGGGAATTAGAACCACGAGAGCCTGGTTGATACGATCGAAGCCCCTATTTTCCTGACAAAATTCCGACACCACCTCAAGCACGTCATGACAAACGAGGTCCCAAAAGTCCCTGTAAAAGGCGATAGGGAAGCCATTAGGGCCAGGTGCCGCATCAGCATTGAGATCCCAAACAGCATCCTTAAGCTCCTCGAGGGTAACACTACGGATAAGAGCATCGTGGTGGTGAGACTCCACCAATCTTGAGTTCCGACCCAACCATTTCCAACGTCTGTGCGCAGTTGTAGAAGTAGCCTCTCAGAAGTGGTTTGTAATAGCCAAGCCCATGTTTTGGTTCCCCTCCACCCGGACCCCATCCACAACAATGGAGTGTAAGGCGTTGGATCTGTGTCGACTGCTAGCGATACGATGGAAATAAGCCATATTCGCCTCCCTCCCGCAGCCAAGAGCTCCTCGATCTCTGTCTCCACTCTGTGGCCCTCTTCTTATCATCCAAGGCAATCGTCTTCAGCGCCGCCGACCTCGACTCCAACTCCGACTGCAAAAGATCCCTAATGTCCTCCAGACCAACGAGCATTCGTACCTCATCCTCGGCAGCCTTCCTAGCTGCGTATCTAGCAACCCTAGTTTCTCTCTTGAACTTCGCCAATCTGGCTCGTAAGCTGGAGAGCTTCTGATCAAACCGAAAGGCGGCGGAGCCCGAGGCACCCACCTCCCTCCAATGCGAAGAAACCGCCTCCTTGAACCCATCCTCCAGCAACCAACATTTCTCGTACCTGAATATCCCCCGCTAGGCAGGAACCGACCCCAAGCACCACAAAATAGGCATATGATCCGAGTACGAATGTGTCTTCGACGTGATCGACGCCAAAGGAAAGACATCCAGCATCTCATTGAAGACAAAGAATCGGTCAAGACGCGAACGCGACATGGAGCTTCTTCAGGTGTAAGCGACATCTTCGACGTCCATCAAGACCAGCCCAAGCAGGTCAACCGTGTCAGCAAAATCCGAGGAGCCCAAGTCCTGCCCCCCCCCCCTCCCGCCTGGTCTGTTCGTGGTTAAGAGGGTGACGTTAAAGTCACCGCCCATCACCCACGGCGTCCTCCCCACCACCCTACCAGCCTCCAGCAAATCTTCCCACAGTTCACCCCGCAGCCCACCATCACAAGGCCCATACACACAAGAAACAACCAAAAGATCAAGCGGAGAAGTACCAGCCAAGACCACTGTCAGGACATGCTTGCCGCGCGTGACCGAGATAAAGGACCACAACAGCGATCGCCATGCAACAAGGAGCCTCCGGAAGAGCCCGAAGCATCCAACGTTCTGAATTGGTTAAGACCACCCGACGCCATGCCTTCCAGGAGGCCTCCGACACGGATTGAAGTTTTGTTTCCTGGAGCATTACAATGTCGCAATTCCATTCCTTGAATCTTAATCCCATTGCTTTCCGCTTATCAGGATCCCCAAGCCCACGGACATTCCACGACAGAAGCTTCATTTCCGAACAGCAGACTTCCCCTGCAGCATAGCAACACCGGCAGCCTCCGCCACAGCATGCTTGAATGAAGAGCACGGGGGTGCCTCTAGTCTTGGAGTTCTGACCTTGCTTCTCCTTCTATATCTCTTCCCACTCCTTCTGTCACCAACTTCGGTCTCCGCAGCAGAAGGGGTCACGGCTTCATCTTCACGGATCTCGTCATGGATAATGACCGAGGTGGAAACGGCCGCTATGGGGGACGACAAAGACCGAGAGCTACCAGCATCGAAGAGGTTGTCGCAGGTAGGTAGAGAGAGCATTTGTGGGGCACCCAAAAAGGCGTCACAAAAGGTCACCGAGGGGCCAAGGTGCTTTGGAAGGCCCGAAAGATCCGAAGCCCGAACAGTCTTCAGAGGGTCCGAGAGCAGCCAAAGCGTATCCGGATCCGACTTGAACCAAGAGGGAGAACCTTCTTCCAAAAGTGAGCCCGGATCCGTAAGAGCGAACCCCATACCCGGGAGCACATTCACCTCCGCAAAAAACCGCTCCTTGGGGTTATCAAAAGATCTCTCCTCCACGTCACCGAGCAAAGAGAATAAACCTGGTGCCAGAAACGTCTGAGAAGGGGGGTTCTCGAAACGCCTCGTGCCAGCAAACAACGTGGCCCTTCCTTTGCATGGGCTTCTTGGGAAACCAATCGCCAACGTCGAACTCGAAGCACCCCCTGGCCTTTCGGCTATCGCGGACTTCGTGAGCTTTACTGGCATCAGAACCATCAGCGGAGGCGGAGGAACATCAAAAGCAACCTCAATGACGAAGGAGAAGCGTCCCACGACCAGCTCCGAGAATTCGCTCCGTCCACCGATCTGATCCAGGAGGGACTTGGGGCATTCAAGAAGGATCTTCGTTTCATTCGCCGCCGATCCCGGTCGAAGGCCATCATCAAGGATTTCCCGGACAAAACCCCAGCGCCTCAAAGCCCGTCGCAAGCAGGAAGTTGTGCGGGAGAGGAAGGGGACACCCTTCACCGTGGCCAAGCACATCTCCATCTCCGTACAGGACCCATCCAAGTACCTTAGCCAGTAGGTTCTGGCATAGAGAAAAGATCATATTACAAAAATCATCGTTATCAGACTAAGAGATACTATCACAAATGTCAAAGAAGCTAGTAGACGTGTTGGGAACATAATTAGGATGTATTTTACTCTACTGCATGCCTACGGAGGCACCCTAATCCTAAGGCTTCCTTATTACCTTAGAGTCATGGTGTGAGATCTTACCCAAACCAAGATAACAGACTACCCACTGAGATTGAGAACTTCAACAACAAATGAATCAGATGTGACGCCCTCGGATCCGGGCTCCCGTTTAAGCCGCATTCGCACTATTTCATTCACAAGTGATTACTTCGAGTTATTGAAATCAAGGGAATTTTTTTGCGTTTTGCTTTGCATATGACATTCATAATCAATAAATAACCACAGAGACAACAACAACAACAGTAACATGCACCACCAATATTCCATTAATTCCCATAATATATACATGTACAAAAGAGATGATAGTGTATACCTATATCCCAAAAAATGTACATAAGAGAAAAACATTTACAATATGAGCTGAACAAAAACTGCAATAAAAATTGTACCGTCTAGTATAAACCCGATCGTCAGGAATCATCAACCCGCTACTGTACTGCAGGTTGTTTTCTTGCCAAAGCATATAAAGAAGAAGAGGCATCAACGAGCGTTGGTACACTCATATGTCATATTATTCAAATAAGCAGATATTTAAAGTGGTTGCAAAAGAAACAAGTAGAAAGGCTGAAACATCTAAAAATTTACATCTACTTGCAATGTAAAAAGGTTTCCAAGTTACTTGTATGTTTTGACAGGTAAACAGCCTGCAGTACAGTAGCGGGTTGATGATTCCTGGCGATCAGGTTTATAGCAGACGGTATAGTTTTTGTTGTAGTTTTTGTTCAGCTGATATTGTAAATGTTTTTTTCTCTTATGTACATATTTTGAGATATAGGTATACAGTATCATCTCTTTTGTATACATGTATAAATTGTGATAAGTAATGTAATATTGGTGACACATGTTACTCTTGTTGTTGTTGTCTTTGTGGTTATTTATTGAATGAGAATGTCATATGCAAAAGCAAAACGCAAAAAAAATCTCCTGGTTTTCATTAACTTAGTGAGATTACTTATGAATAAAATAGTGCAAATGCGGCATAAACGAGTGCTCGAATCAGAGGGGGCATCATTGTTAGATATCATAGCATGGTACCCCGCTACACGCATTTGCAAAATTACAATTCAGATCGTATTAAGCTCTCGGATAGCGACAGTCTTCCGACTTGTCTTGAGTTCGAGAAGGGAAATATGACACTCAAATTCAATAACCACATATGTCATCAATTTCATTAATTTTCATATTATATCCCAAGAAGAGAAAAAGCATATATCATAGTATCTGCGAACAACATATTTTATGACTAAAAATGGTTCTCATGCAGAATCATGGCATCCCGACCAGGCCAGGAGACGACTAACCATCCAACACGCATACTGACCGCTCTCACTGACCTTCAACAGCATCAAGTTGCTATGCGAGATCAGCAGGATCAGATTTTGGATCAGCAGACAGAGATTGCTGACAGAGAGACGGATATGGAGCTTAGATTTGAGGAGCTATCAGATTCCACCTACTATCCATCTTACGATGGCACACGCCAGGAGCAGCCACAATCGGTAGAGGTACAACAGCCTCATTTCGATGATCCACTTAAGGAGACACCAGAGCATGGAGCTGAGGATGCAGACATTAACAGGAAGTAGGACCATGTTGACTTTGCAGATGAGGATGCACGCGAGTACTCTGTTATCCACAGGCATCAATCAGTGTTCACTTCCTACCAACGGGCCAATGTGCCATGTTCGAGGGTACCGGTACGTCAGATGAGGAAAGAACAGTAGCAGAAGACGGTAATGAAGGTGCTGAGGCTGATTCCGATGTAGCGTCACTAAGCCTGTTAACGGAAAGTAACTAAAATCTCAACCAGTGAGGTAGTCTCCTAAGAGACTCTTCCGTCTTTCCCTTTAATTGGAAGTGCGAGTTATCAGAATTCGAAATTTACCCGAGTTTACCTTTGAGGATATATTATATGACTCCAAAATGGAGCACATTTTAGTGTTGAAAGCTCATAGACTCACAGATCGAGGATGCGACACATTTCTAGCATTTGTCCGATAGACATTTCATGGAAAGTCGATGGCTCAGGACATCAGAGTAGTGTCAAATTATCTTAATGTGTTTCCTGAGGATTTGCCAAGTTTACCGTATGAGAGAGAGATTGAGTTCGACTGTTCGAGATCACATTACTACCATATACACAACCAATCTTGATGGCTCCTTATCGCATGACATCGGTTGAGTTAGAAAGCTAAAGGTGCAGTTGCATGATTTACTTAAATTAGGTTTCGTGTAGCCGAGCACTACATCTTGAGGTGCTCTTGTTCTTTTTGTTAGGAAGAAGGACGAATCGATGAGATTGTACATAGATTACATACAAATGAACAAGAAAATGATGAGAACCATTATGCTCTGCCACACATCAATGACTTATTTGATCAGTTACAGGGATCTTCAATACTCTCGAAGAACGACGTTCGACCTGGCTACCATTAGTTAGGGTTGGGCATGGGCCGGGCTCGGGCCGGGTTCGCCTTGGCCCGGCCCAAGCCCATTTTAGAATATGGGCTAACGGGTCGGGCCTAGGCCCATTTTATTTTCAAAAATTAGGCCCAAGCCCAAACCCGGCCCAAATAAAATGGGTCGGGTTCGGGTCGGGCCGGCCCAATTTAACACCTATGTATACGAATATCATGTCTTCCATTCTTCTTGCATTTGTGTGGTTGTTTCTTATGCATGTGTGCATGTTTAAAACTATAAAGTATGCTAACTAATTTGTGATTTTAACATTAGTTGTATGTTGGAAATACAAATGTGGTAAAAATATGGCGACTTAAACCACCATTCAATTCACCATTACATATTCTATTGTAGATGCGGGCACTATGACCCAATACAAATTGGTTACTTACAGTTGTACATGTTGTAACACTTGAGGACACAGATTCCATTATTGCATATTAATGTAATAATCTTGTATATTAATGTAATAATATCCTCAATCCACTATTGGATATGATTATTAATGTATCTAAGCATTTATTCTACACTTGAATAAGGATAGTAAAGTTAGAACATGGTATTTGGAATGAACATGAATATAATTGATATAATTATACCGTACTGGATATAAATATACTTGCTTTAGAATGGATCGGGCTATCGGGCTAACGGGTTTGGGCCTTTTAAGGCCCAAACCCGGCCCGTTAATCAATATGGGCTCATTTTAGGGCCCACGGCCCGCCCATTAAATTTCGGGTTCGGGTTTGGGTCGGGTTATACGGGTCGGGTTTTGGGCCGGGTCGGGCCGGCCCAGCCCAATGCCCAACCCTACCATTAGTTAAGGATTCGAGAGTCAGATATTCTGAAAACAACATTCAAGACTAGACATGGATACTACAAGCTTCTCGTGATGTCGTTTGGGCTCACAAATGCCCTTACAACATTCGTGGACATGATGAAAAGGATTTTTCCATCCGTACTTAGACAAGTTTGTGGTTGTGTTCATCAATGATGTTCTGATATATTCTCGAAATAAATGGAATCATGTGAATTATCTGAAGATAGTCCTAGACACACTTTAAGAGCACAAGTTGCATGCCAAGCTGAGCAAGTGTGAGTTCCGGTTATCCCTGGTCTCATTCCTTGAGCATGTCGGTTCTGGAACAAGTATCGCAGTTGACCCTGCAAAAACTGAGGCAGTCATGGCTTGGGAGCAGCCCAAGATAGTCACTCGGATTCATAACTACCTTGGACTAGTGAGCTATTACATACGCTTCGTTAGTGGCTTTTCATGAGTTGCTCTTTTCCTGACAAGATTGACACATAAGGGAGTCCCTTTCATTTGGGACGACTAACGCGAGCAGGACTTCAAGACATTGAAGGGGAGTTTGACGACTACGTCTATTCTTGCACTTTCTTCAAGAACTCGGGATCATCAAGTGTATATATATATATATATTTATGCTCCAAGTAAAAGTTTAGGAGACGTGATGATACGGCAAGGTCACGTGATTGCTTAAACATCACATCAGTTGAGGTCACATGGGCAGAATTCCCCCATCTATGACTTGGAAGTTGGCAATAGTTGTTTTCACTTTGAAGATCTGGCGCTACTATCTCTATGAAGTGAATTTTGACATTTTCACAAATAGCAAGAGTTTGAAGTACATCTTTGATCAGAAGGAGTTGAACATGAGACAATGACTGCGGTTTGAACTACTGAAGAATTTTAACTGCACGATCTCTTACTATCACGATGAGGAAAATGTAGTGGCAAATGCGCCTAGCATGAGAACTCATGCACATGCGGTAAACTAGCTATAGACGTGGGTTATACTCGTAGCTTTGACTAATTAGCATCCTCATGATAGTGTGTCTATATCTATTGTTGTGCCTCCACATTTCAGCGTCCTATGGGATCGCATGGTAGAAGGACATAGGACAGATCCTTAAATTCGAGAAAGATACATGTGTACCATCAAGAATGAAGGTGATGATCTTGTGGTGGCTAAGTCCATTTTATGGAACGTTGGTTGGGTCGTTGTGCCCATCGATTAGCAGTTGCGCAGTGATATTCTTGATGAAGCACACAATTCACGGTTGTCTAAGAATCCTGGCAGTATGAAGATGCACTAGGATCTGCGCCAACATTCTGGTAGGACAAGATGAAACGGAATATGGCACGTCATGTTAGCAGATGCTTGACCTGTCAGATGGTCAAGGTGGAGCATAAAATACCACCAGGGTTATTACAGTCTCTCTATGGATTTTGTCAGTAGACTGACGAGGACACCATGTGGCCACGATGTTATTGGATCATTGTTGACAGATTAACCAAGTCAACCAATTTAATACCTGTCAGCATAACTTACACTCCACCTAAGTTGCCTAGATTATATGTGCAGAACATTATCAAACTTCATTTTATACCATGTGAGGTAGTGTATGATTGAGACTCGAAGTTTATATCTCACTACTGGTACTAGTTTATGTCAGCACCACAGGCGGAGCAAAAGATGAGTTCTGCATACTATCCCCGCGCCGAAGGACAGAGCAAGCATGTTATTCAGACACTTGACAATTTGTAACATGTATGTACTCTAGAGTGGAAAGGATACTGTAAGGACCACTTGTCGTTGATAGAATGTCTATATAATAATCATCATTCTAGGATTGGTATGGCAGCATTCGAAGTTCTATACAGGTGGAGATGCCTCATACTTCTCAGTTAGCGTGAGATAGGTGAACACGCTTTTTACTCCATAGATCTCTTAGAGAAGACTACTATGACCGTTGATCTCATGAGGCGAATACCTCTGATGGCTCAGAGCTGCCAGAAAAGCTATACATATCGTCGAAGAAAAGATTTAGAGTTTCAAGAAATCTAATCCTCTTCTCTTAATCCATTCAAATTGTAACTTATCAATATTCAACTCAATCCTTCGTACTGATGGAAATTCTTGTAAACACAGGAGGGAAATTGGGTGTTCATACGAGTATCTCCCATGAAGGGAGTATAGAGATTTGATGATCATGGCAAGTTGGCACCATGATATGGTGAATCATTTGAGATTTTTGCTCGGATGGGTAAGGTGGCCTACCAAGTAGCCCTTCTTCCACAGCTATCAGCCATTCATAACAATTTTTACATATCCAACATGAGGAAATATGTGCACAACCCTCGACAAGTCATCAGCTACGAGGACCTTGACATGGAGCCTGACTTGACAAACGAAGAGAGATCAGTACAAATACTCAATAATATTGTAAAGAAGCTTCGCAGCAAAGAAATTTCCCTAGTCAGAGTGCTATGGCACCGACATGGTGATAAAGAACTGAAATGGGATGCCGAAGCAGACATGCAGGCAAGATATCGCAACTCTTTCGGGAAATCGTAAAAACAAACCCATTTAATTATATATATTGAAAGAACATGGTTTTGTTTTTCCTTTGAGTTTTTTATGGGTTCAAAACCCTTTGAGGTTTTTATGGCTAGATAAAACTCAGATAAAACACATGGTGACCTTGACCGAGTCTTGAGGGCGAGAATCCCTTTGAGATTTTTATATTTGTGACATTCGGATCCGCATAAACTGAACCCGACCTAATTTGATTTTTCTGTTCCCAAAGATCTTCATAGTTTGCAGCGAGGAGCGAAAATGTTGAGAGCGAAAGGTGCGGTGTGGAGGGCGAAAAGCGCTGGGGAGGGAGCAACGACGACGACGAGAGGGAAGGAGATCCTCGACGCGGACTCCGGAAGCAACGATGACGGCCTTGGCGGGTGGAGCCTGGTTTCTCACAAGAAACCTGGTCGTCGTTGCTTCCGCTGCGGTGTAGGAGGACATGAAGCTTCGGCTTGTCGCCTCCCTCCAAGGTGTTTTTCTTGCGGGTGCGTTGGTCATCGCAGCTGCATGCAAAGCTAAGGCGGCGCGGCCGGCCTTGTTGAAATCGTCTGTCGTTGGCTCCTGTTGGAGAAAACACTCCTCGACGGTGGCCAGCGGAGGGCCTTCCTTTGCGGAGATAGTGAAAAATGGCACGGGGGGAGACAAAATCGCACTCCTTGATGAAGACTTCCTACGTGCTCGCAGTTCCCCTACCGAAGCTTCTTTGGTCTCAGACAGGAAAACTAACTCCGTAACATCAGAGTTGCATGTGGCTAAAGGTCAATCCACCGGTGGTGCTATACACTTGGAGAGGATCCTCTCACATATTCGCGGTTTTTTGGGTCCTTTATTTACGGGCGACGTCGTGCTACTCGACGGCAGACATTATTGCGCTAGGGGTTTATCGGAACCTCAGTTGGATCGTTTGCTCCGCAACGAAGACGTGGAAAATGTTATTTGGAGAAGACCTCGTTTTGCGGATGGAGGATGCTCGCAGCTTGAGGTCTGCATGGCTACGATTAGAGGAGTTCCCCTTCTTTCTCGAACGCTCTCTTGTCTTCGTGGAGCGCTTGGCCGTTGGGGTTTCGTTCAGCAGATACTCGATGATGGTCTTAGACCGGGTTCTCTGGTGGAGGAGACGAAGATACTTTTCGAATGTTCAAAGTCCTTTCTGGACAAGCTTGGCGGCAGAAGCAAGTTCACGAATTTGCAGGTTGGTCGATTCTCCTTCTTGATCGAGCTCTCCATCGATGATCCGCCTCCACCGCCGGATCTAGTGCGGTCACGGTTGGTTTCCTCACCAGAGCATGTCGAAAGGCCAACAAGCGCGATGTTTCCCACGCTGGCGGTTAATCTTCCAAGGCACTCCCTCGATGGAAGAGCCTCGGGAGGTGAAGCATCGCGACGCTTGGTGGTAACTTCCTGTCAGACAAATCAATTGTCAGGAACGTTCTTTTTGCATAGTGATGTGGTTAACAACCTGATCTTCTCTTCCTCCGAGGGGCGTTTCGCGGGATCCACTACAAGCTTCCCGGGTCGGATTGCTTATTCGGACTCCAGGCTGGATACCATAAGCAACTCTTCACTCGACTCGGATCCTTTTAGAAGCCTTTCGGGCACGGTCTCATCGGATGTCTTTCGATCTTTTACGAACTCGGATGACACCTTTTACTTGGCCCCCCAAGCTCACCCGATTACGACGCAGGAACGTACTCCCCATCCGAAACCCTTTCCCCACGGAGAATCTCGGGAGGCGCCTTCCTACAGATTGATGTTGCCTTCATCCAGCTCCTCACCTGTTTTGGAGAACAAAGACGAGAATGCGGCTTGGTTCAACTGCTCCCTGTCGGCTGATGTGGCGGCAGGCTCGAGCGATAAAAAGAGCAGAAAAAGATATAGAAGAAGATCAAGGGCGAGATCAAGCTTTTCGGAGAGCGCATTCAAGAGCAATGTGGCGGCAGCGGCAGGCGTCGCCTCACTGCAAGGGGCCTTTGAAATTGTTAACGCATATATTAGTTTCTGTGTAGTTCTGTTATTTCTTTTTTAAGTTGTATGCTTTATGTAATTTACCCATAGGCTACTCTCCTATATAAGAGAGCCTAGGGCTTATGGAATAATCTATCTCGTTCATTTTTTCCCAACATGGTATCAGAGCGACGGTCCTAGACCGGAGTTCTCGAAACCCTAACCCTACCATACCCCACCCGCCAGCCTCTCCTCCTCATCGACGCCGCCTCCATCGCCGCACGAGTGCGCAGCCGCACGTCTGCACCTTTGTTGCCGCCCCTGTGCATATGCGTGAGTGCGTTAGTGCACAGCCCTCCGCGCATCGCAGTGCATCTGCGCGAGTGCGCAACCCTCCACGCATCGCAACTCTCCACGCTGTAGCTCTCGCAGTCCTCCGCGCGCTATCGAGTGACTGTGCGTGACCCTTCACGCGCAACTGCGTGTGCCTGCGCGTGATCCAGCAGGCGTGCGTGGGCTCCTTCATACGCAATCGCGCGTGCCAGTGCGAGCAACAGCGGGCTCCTTGCGTGTGTGCGTGCTCCCTGTGCGCATGCACGTGTGCTAAGCCCTAAAGCGCACACCATCATCTACATGGGTTTAGTTGCTTGAGGTCTACACGTGCAACTAAACCCGTCTATGTCATTGTAGACGAATTTCATCCTCTGTTAATCGCTCCAATCTTCAATCTCCAGTATCTCAGAAAGCAAGGCGGATATTCCATCCATTGGCGCCTTTCGAGGTCCAGCGCCTATTGTAAAGATGGACGGTACAAACTATGAACTGTGGGCAATGCAGTTCATGAACATGATGAAGTCAACGGGTAAGAAGCACATTCTTACCGAACCAGAGCCTGCTGAGAAGACTGGAGCCAATGCCTCTTGGGAGGCCGATGACGCATATGCCAAAGTTTGTCTATCTGGTACATTGGCAATTGAGATTGCCAATGACATTCTACATCAACCCACGACCAAGGATATGTGGGACATTCTGGCGTCTACATATTCGCAGGCGAAGAACGAGACAAAGATTATGCAACTCCAGCATGATATATTCACTATAAAGCAGAATGGTCGCCCTCTACATTCTCTCTACACATCACTGAGAGGGATGTTCGAGAAGCTCTACAGCTTCATGCCCCTGACAACCATGCCAGAACAACAAAAGACATATCGGAATGCGACTATGGTAGGCGTATTCCTTGCTGCGCTTGATCCAGAGTATGAGGTGGCACGATCCCATATCTTGGCCGACTCTACTATTCCTCCCATGGAGGAAGTTTTCCATAGACTGAGTCAGATCACAGTTCCTTCCACGACCACGAATAAGAATACTTCAGCCATGGCAGCCACCAGGGGTCGCGGATTTCATCATCAGGGTCGTGGACGTGGACCCCGTGGAAGAGGAGGCCGCACTCGGCCAACATGTACTTATTGTCATCGCGTTGGACACAATGAAGACACATGCTACTCAAAGCATAGATTTCCTGCATTTGCACGAGTCGCTGAGCAGATAGAGCCTACATCTGCTGCTACTTTAGATCAGAGGTTCGATGATCTAGTTGCCCGTCTAAGGGGCATTATTCCCTCATCTGGCCCAGCACCGACTACTGAGAGTCAATCTGATGTTGCAGCTTCTGCCTCTGCGTAGACCAGTGCTTCAGGTAGCATACTTGCATTTACCAGTAGTAGATCAGATACATTACCATGGATTATGGACTCGGGCGCTACACATCATCTGTGTGACGATCAGAGTTTACTTACAGGCTACTCTCAGATTCCTCCAGGCCGAACAGTAGTCATTGCAAATGGTACACATTCCCCCATCACTGGTCAGGGGGGGATTAGACTGACATCTTCTATGCAGCTCAAGAATGTGCTACATGCACCCGATTTCTCAATGAATTTATTGTCAATTAGTCAGATTACGAAGGATCTACATTGTCGGGCAATTTTTGATCCATCTTCTCTTATTTTTCAGGACATCCATACGGGCAACGTGATTGGTCGTGGCTATGAGCAAGGAGGCCTCTACTGTCTAAATCAGACTCCATTCGCTGGAACCTCATCCCTTCCCACTGGACCGGTATCTCCTTTACTGTGGCATCTGCGCTTTGGGCATCTACCGCTTCAGAAGTTGCGTCATGTGTTACCCCAAGGTCTTCCTCGCACATCTATCCAGTGTGAGGCCTGTCAGTTGGGAAAGCATCACAGGTCAACCTTTCCTAGTCGTCCAGGTCGGAGTAGTACCTCCAAGTTTGAGTTATTTCATATTGATGTTTGGGGTCCGAGTCGTGTACCTGATCATCAGGGACACATATTTTATATAGTTTTTGTGGATGACTTCTCTCGTGTGTCATGGGTATTTTTGATGAAAAATAAATCTGAAGCAGGCAACATTATTATCCATTTTCTGAATGAAATTCAAAATGTTTTCTCCACATCTGTGAAGTTTGTCAGAAGTGATAATGCCCTCGAACTATACACTCATGTCCTTGCCAACTATTACTCCTCAAAAGGGATTATCCATCAAACATCCTGTGCTCATACCTCTCAACAAAATGGAATTGCTGAAAGGAAACATCGCCACTTACTAGATGTCACAAGATCACTTCTTATACAGAGTCATGTTCCTTATTCTTACGGGGGTGATGCGGTTCTCACTGCATGTTATCTAATCAACCGTATACCTTCCTCTGTCTTGGATGAACAGATTCCTTTTTCCCTTATCTATCCTGGGAAGGATCTGTTTTCCCTTACTCCCCGTGTGTTTGGCTCAGTTGCCTTTGTCTACCAATTGTCTCCTGGTACTAACAAGCTCTCTCCTAGGGCTGTCAAGTGTGTCTTTGTTGGGTACTCCAGAACTCAAAAGGGGTACAAGTGTTTTGATCCTCTGCATCGGCGGTATATGGTCAGTGCAGATGCTACATTTTTTGAATATGTAATGTATTTTTCAGCCTCAGGTGATCAGCAGCTATCGCCACTGCCTGCCGACGCCATATACATGACACCACCACCTCGAGCACCGTCACCACCACCACCACCAAAATCCCTGTATCACCACTACCGTTCCATTATACCCGCAGGCCTCCTCCAGCTCATGGTCTCCTAGCTCGCCTATGGTATGTACTGAAGATACTTCTCTTGATGGATCTAATGATATTTCTGAGCAGGATATGTTGCAGGGGCCAGATGAGGACACAGTTGATTTAGATGTTCCTATTCCTATACGCAAATCGAAGAGGAGTTGCGTTACATATCCATTGGCAGCCTCTGTGTTATTTGAGCGACTATCTGGGGATTTCAGGAAATTTGTGGTGGCCTTGTCAGCTGTAGATATTCCACGGAATTATCAAGATGCTCTGCAGGACAGCAGATGGCGGCTAGCAATGGAGGAAGAAATGGTAGCACTTCAATCTAGGGGAACTTGGAGTATAGTTTCTATACCTCCAGATGTGACCCCGGTGAGCTGCAAGTAGGTCTTTACGGTGAAGCAAAATGCAGATGGTTCTATTGACAGATACAAGGCCCGCCTTGTTGCACAAGGTTTTACACAGACATACGAGGTGGATTACCTTGATACATTCTCGCCAGTAACCCGTCATTTCACTCTCTGGATCTTGCTGTCAGTTGCAGTCACTCGAGAGTGGCCGCTATATCAGTTGGATGTGAAGAATGCGTTCTTATATGGAGACTTGCAAGAGGAAGTCTATATGCAACAGCCACCCGGTTTTGCTGTTGAGGGGGAGTGTTCCAAGGTGTGCAGACTTCATAAGGCTATCTATGGCCTAAAGCAGAGCCCCAGAGCATGGTTTCAGAAGCTCTCAGACCTCTTTGAAACAAGGATACGAACGCTCAAATGCTGATCATTCCTTGTTTGTACAGAAGACTCCTAGAGGTACTATTGCAATTATGGTTTACATAGATGACATCTTTATTACAGGAGATGATGAGCAGGGCATAAAGCAGGCGAAAGAAAAGCTGGGGAGCGAATTTGTCACTAAGGATCTTGGAGTCCTTATATTTTCTTGGGCTGGAATTTGCTAGAAATCCATATGGATTAGTAATGTCCCAAAGGAAATATGTTACGGACCTTTTAAGTGAAACAAGTATGCTTGGGTGTCGTCCTGCTACGACACCAATGGATCCCAGCATGAAGCTCTATGATGATGACACAGAGGAGGTGGACAGGAGAAGATACAGAGAACTGGTAGGCAAACTGTTGTATGTCACGATGACTAGGCCCGATATATTATTTGCAATGAGTCGTGTGAGCCAGTTCATGGAGCACCCACGTCAGGTTCATATGGATGCGATACATATGATAATTAGATACCTCAAATCATCTCCAGGTGCACATTTGCTATTCAAGAAGGGAAAGGGGATTTCTATCTCAGCATGTGCGGATGCAGACTATGCAGGTTGTCCCAAGGACAGGAAGTCCACCTCGGGGTTTGCAGTCTATGTTGGAGATTCTTTAGTCTCATGGAGGAGCAAGAAACGGATGGTGGTAGATAGATCTAGTGCTGAATCCGAATATAGGGCTATGGCCCAGGCTAGCACAGAGATGATGTGGGTGAAGGTTGTACTTACAGATCTATGTCTAGATGTACCACTTCCTATGAACATGGAATGTGATAATCAGGCAGCCTTGTTCATTGCAAACAACCCAGCATTCCATGAGCGGACCAAGCATATTGAGGTTGACTGTCACTTCATACGTGACATGATTCAGAAGGGGTTCATTGCAACATCTCATGTCGCCTCAGAGAATGAAACTGCAGATATATTCACCAAGGCATTACTACGAGGCCCATTCGAGAAGTGTGCGTCCAAGCTGAGCATGATTGATATCTATGCTCCAACTTGAGGGGGAGTGTTAACTCATATATTAGTTTCTGTGTAGTTCTGTTATTTCTTTTTTCAGTTGTATGCTTTATGTAATTTACCCATAGGCTACTCTCCTATATAAGAGAGCCTAGGGCTTATGGAATAATCTCATTCATTTTTTCCCAACAGAAACTTCCAAATGAAAATTCTCTCATGGAACATTCGTAGGTTGGGAGATAAGGATAAGCGAAGAATTATGAGTTCTAGACTCTCAGAATGGGACTGTGATATAGTTCTTCTACAAGAGCCAAAGATATCCTCCTTCTCTAATGCTCTTTGGCTATCATGCAGCGTTGGGGGACTGGACCACTTCAAGTTTCTGGAGGCATCAGGGGGTTTGCTCGTGGCTTGGCGCTCGACTTCTTGGTCTTTTATCTCGGAAACTCAGGGTCAGCACGTCCTAACGGTGGTATTGGCTAATTCCCTTTCCTCCAATCCTTTGGCGATCTCTTGCATCTACGGCCCCTGTGATGGTGCGTCGAGAGGGAAGATGTGGCAGGATTTGCTTGATGCTGGGAGGTTCATTGATGGGACCCCTTGGCTGGTGGAAGGCGATTTTAACGTCACTTTGCTTTCCTCCGATAGGCCTGGTGGGAGAGGTGGGCAGGATAGCGGCTCCGATCTCTTTATGGACACAATTAACTCGCTGGGTCTTGAATGCATGGACGCCCCCGACGTAAAATACACATGGAGGAGCTCCAGGTCGCGCTTGAGGCTTGACCATTTTTTTGCCTCAAATGAACTATTGGAAGCTTATCCTTTGGCGTCGGTGATGACCAAGCCAAGATCCTGCTCTGAACACAACCCTATCCTGCGGTGCTCTGGGTCGGACGCGGCCCAATGTGGCTTCTTTCGATACGAGAAGTGTTGGCTTTTGGAGGACGGCTTCAAGGAATTGGTGTCTTCGCACTGGTCTTCGACGGCGACTTCGGGTTCTGCTGCTAATAGATTCTCTCAAAAATTAACCTCTCTACGGAGCAGGCTGGCTAAATTCAAGAGAGAATCTAGAGCTGCGAGGTGCGCGGCGAGAAAGAATGCTGAGGAGGACATTCGTAGGTTGGACGCCTCGGAGGACGAGAGAAACCTCCCCTCTTTAGAACTGGAAGAGCGGCTAGCGGCGCAAAGGACTGTGGCTTTGGAGGACAAGAAACGCGTAACTGAATGGCGTAAGCACTCGAGGACCTCATGGCTTAAAGAGGGAGATGCGAACACGGCTTTCTTCCATCGTATCGCTAACGGTAGGCGCAGATGTAATGCCCTTCGCTCTATCTCTATTGATGGGGTTACGACGGAGGAAAACAAAGAAATGGGATGCGCGATTGCTGATCATTTCAGAGAAAAGCTTTCTTCCAAGATCCCGCGGGTTTGGAGATGGCTGGGGCGCAGCTCCAGGCTTGTGTCAACGCCCTCCTCTGACCTTCTAATTCGGGATGTTTCCCTTGAAGAGATTAAAGATGCTGTTTGGGATCTAAACCACGACGCCGCCCCTGGCCCTGACGGCTTTCCTATTTCTTTTTATAGGGACTTCTGGGACCTCGTTGGGCCCGAGGTGCTCGAAGTGATGGCGGAATTCTGCTGCGGGAATCGAGGTTTTGATCGCATTAACAGGGCGCTGCTTGTGCTCATTCCCAAGCGGACTTCGTCGAACTGTATTGGGGATTTTCGCCCAATTGCTATTTCAAATGCTCTTTATCTTATTATCGTCAAAGTTCTTGCCTCAAGGCTGGTTAGCGTTATTGGTGACTTGGTTTCGCCGGCTCAATCTGCTTTCATCCCGGGTAGTCAGATTTCGGATTGCACAACTCTTACGTCGGAGCTCATCGCGGATTGGCGCAGGAGGGGTGCGAGTGCCATCTTGTGGAAGGTGGATTTTGCCAAGGCTTTCGATAGCCTTGATTGGAGATTTTTATGGTCGGTTTTGAAGAGATTATGTTTCCCTGTTGTTTGGATTTCCTGGATGAGACGTTGTATTACCACCGCCTCATTTTCGGTTCTTATCAATGGAAGACCCGAGGAGGGATGGATCCAACTTAGAAGAGGTGTGCGTCAAGGATGCCCACTTGCTCCTATGTTGTTCATTCTGGCGGCGGATATCCTCGCTGACATGGCCAAGGGCGTGATTGATCATGGTCTTTCTGGCTGCTACACTCGGGACGATCTGAGGATTCCTATTATTCAGTACGCGGACGACACTCTCTTCCTCATTGAGGGGGGGATCCAGGAAGCCACTAGCATGGCCACAACACTCGAAATTTTCTCTGAGCTTTCAGGGTTATGCAAGAACGACAATAAATCCACCTTTGTTCCTTTTGGTGTGCCAAAGTTTCTGGTCGAAGGGTTGACTACTGCTTTGGGTTCTACCAGCGTAGACCTCCCTATTGACTACCTTGGGATGCCCCTGACTTTGGGGAGGGCGTGGCTCCGTGATTGGCTGAAAGTGGTGGAGAAATTAGATTCGAGATTGACGGGATGGAAAGCTAACGTTCTTTCTAAAGGTGGAAGATCGGTTCTTCTAAAGGCCGTTTTGTCGGCCATTCCTGTTTATTTCCTTGCTTCTCGCAAGATTCCGAAGGGGATTCACGCAAGGTTGGAAAAGAAGATGTGCGGCTTTCTTTGGGGCAACGGAGCCACTGGTCGGGGTGGAATCCACTTGGTCAGCTGGGAGGATATCCAACGCTCCAAGGATTGGGGGGGCCTGGGTGTTAGATCCTTAGAGGAATTAAACGAGGCATTGCTGCTCAAATGGGCCAGCAGGGTTCGGGTTCCGAGTAACGACCTCGTTGTTTTGGCGATCCGTGAGATCTATGGGGTGAAGGGCTTGCTGCTTTCGCAGCATATATGGAGCAAGTCCATTACGCCTTTCTGGAGGGGTGTCATGAAATCTTTCTTGAAAAATCTTCTGCTTTTTAAGCCTGTGCTGGGGGGTGGAAACGAATTTGCCTTTTGGTTGGACGATTGGTCGGGGACGGGCGCCTTATGCTCTCGCTTTCCTCGCTTATTTGCCTTGGCAAATGACTCGCTTTGCTCGGTGGCGAGCTGTTGGGTTGATGGCTCTTGGTGCCCCTCTTTCTCCGCCAACTTCTCCGACAGAAGATTCGAAGAATTTCTGGATCTCCTTGAGGCAGTGAGGAATGTGGGTGCTCCCACTGTGGGAAGAGATCACTGGAGCTGGAAAGCTGGGCCTTTCTCGGTGAAAGGGGCCTATGGGGCTATATGCAGACCGCCCCGGCGAACACGGAGTTCTTGATCAGGGATTGTGCAACAATTTGGTCGCTTCGTCTGCCAGAACGAGTGGGGATCTTCTTATGGCTCTTTCGACGCAAGCGGCTCCTGACTCGCGACCGGTGCGTCAAACTTTTGGGAATAATTGCGGACAAATGTATGATCTCTGACAATGCGATTGAAACCGCTGATCACCTCTTCTTTACATGTCCTGTGGTCTCTCAGATCTGGCTGAACTCGGAGATTCCTTGGTGCCGCTTCGATGACTTTTAGTCTTTCTGGAATTCGATCCACCTGAACAAGGAAAGACCAAAGACGGATCGCCTTCTTCCGATGGCCTATCTTTGGGCGATTTGGCGTGGCAGAAACGACCTGCTTTTCTAAAGGCAAAGAGTCTATGAGGAGAACGTGGCCTTCCTTGCGAAAAGGCTACTTGAGGACTGGATGCAGTAGCGTTTTTTGTGTTGTAATGGGAGGATACCGTTTTTGTGTTGTAATGGGTGGGTTCGCCTGTTCTCCGCTTTTTGTAAGGGTGGGTTAGTTTAATCCTCTGCTATGTAACCTCCTTGCTTTCGATTTTTGTGTTAGCAATAAATTTCTGTTGGGGAGGGTACCAACGATTACTACCCCCTGATTGGAAGACTTTCAAAAAATATTCAATTAATACTGAATAAACTCATATCGACCCATAGATCGCAGATCAAAACTCGTTTGATCACAATCGATCAAAAATCGATCGCATCGTAATGTGTGCCATCAGAAAAGCCGCGATGCAAAATCCAAGCCGCTACACAAGCCGAGACCACCATAAAATTAGTCTCAAGAAAATAATACTAACGTAATTGGTCATTCGTCGATCGAAGGTCGTTTGATATTTTAAAATCACAAAATTTAGTCTCGCAAACCAAGATCGTATCTGAGAAATTTCAGGAATTCATCCACAATCCGAAGTGTATCAATATATACTCATATTAATCGTCATTCAAAGATGATCAAAACGAGCTATTGAACACTGAAATCCGAGACTCGATATACAAATACGAGCAACTTTAATATTCCTAATTAAAAATAATAAAATTTTACACCAAAGCACACAGCAGTCTGTTGTCCATTTCCACCTGGTATTTCCTTCCTCCAAATGTTAATAAACAAAGCATCCTATCCCCTTATTTATATCAACGCATTCACCCATTCTTTCATCTCATCTCTCCCCAAAGAAAACTCGCATTCCAACATGAGAAACTCAGCCCCCACTTCTCAGTACTGCTGCAACAGCCTTTAATTAAGCTGCAATGCTACTTCTATCAAGCAGCAGCAAGCTACAGCCACAACGGCTACTTCATGGAGCATTGGGTGCTGCATCCTGGAGGCTCCAGCAGGAGGCATTTGTTGCTGCCATCAAGCTGCAGCTGGAGGAGTTTGAGTTGTTGCAAAGTAGATGATCAGAGCTTCTACAACCCTCTTTTTCCTCAAGTTGGAGAAGCTACTGCATGCTGATTGACCTCCAAAATTGGAGAATCAAAATATACCACCTTTTCCCCCTCCTGCTGCCTTCCATGCATGTTAAAAACAAATTCAAAACTTATTGTTTGCCTCTGAAATTAGATGAAAAAGATGGAGTTTTGCTTGGGTTAGATCATCAATTAAATATCCCTAATTTCATCTTTAACATATCAGACATATATTATATGTAAAGATTAGATCTATTTATGAAATCCTGATTTGTTTATATACAGATATATTTTATGTTATTTGTATTGTTTTATATTTTCTGTCTTCTTATGAACTCTTTATATAATTTACCCATAGGCTATTCTCCTATATAAGAGAGACTAGGGTTTATGGAATAAATAACTCTTTCGATTTTTCCAACATGATATTAGAGCGGAAGTCCTAGACCAGAGCTCCTGTACCGTAGCCCTAACCCTAACCCCACCGCAAGCCCCTCCTCTATGCGCCGCCCCTTTCTCCTCGGGTTGTGACTCGTCTCGGGCAGCCTCGCATCGCGTCGCACCGCCCATTCTCCCCGTGTCGCGACTCGCCTAGGGCAGCCTCGGACCGCACCTCGCCTAGGGCAGCCCTGCACTACGCGCCTCCCCGTGTTGTGCACCGGGTCATGTCTCCCCGTGCAGCATCCAGTGTTGCACCTCGCCTAGGCCTCCGTGCCTCGATTTCCATGCTACGCCCAGGGTTGTACCTTGGCCGCCTAGGCTACCGTTGCCTAAGCTCTCTCTTGCCGAGTCCGTTACCTAGATTCTCGCCGAACCTTCTCCCTTATGGGTTTGGTTGCTTGAGTCTACACGTGCATCCAAACCCGTGAATGTCAGTGTAGATAAAAATATATCCAGTCTACAACCCTAGTCTTTTATTATCATTATGTCAGAAAATAAGAACGATATCCCCTCCACAAGCGCCTTCAGAGGTCATGCGCCTATTGTCAAGATGGATGGGTCGAACTATGAACTGTGGGCTATGCAGTTCATGAGTATGATGAAGTCTACTGGTAAGAAACACATTCTTACCGAGGAAGAGCCTGTTGAGAAGACTGGGGCTAACGTCTCATGGAAGGCGGATGATGAATACGCCAAGGTTTGGCTATTAGGCATGTTTACAATTGAGATTGCTAATGATATTCTCCATCAGCCCACTACAAAAGCAATGTGGGATATTCTTGCTGCTACCTATTCATAGGTAAAGAATGAGACGAAGATTTTACAACTCCAGCATGAGATCTTTACAATCAAGCAGAATGGACGGCCTCTACACTCGTTATATACATCTTTACGTAGAATGTTCGAGAAGCTCTATAGCTCCATGCCTCTCACATCTACTCCTGAGCAACAAAAGACCTATAGGAATGCCACTATGGTTGATGTATTCCTGGCAGCCCTTGATCCAGAGTACGAGGCAGCATGTTCCCATATCTTGGCAGATTCCACTATTCATCCTATGGAGGAAGCTTTTCGCAGACTTAGCCGTATTACTGTCCCTTCTTCTACTGCCAATCAAACATCCTCAGCAATGGCAGCGTCTCGAGGTCGCGAGGATTCATTCTTAGTTTCATGGTCGTGGACCTCGGGACAGAGGGAGTCGTGTTCGCCAACCATGTACTTTCTGCCATCGTTTTGGACATACCGAGGACAGATGCTACTCCAAACATGGATTCCTTGCTTCTGCACGAGTGGCTGAACATATCGAACCTCCATCTACTTCTTCTTTGGATAAATGTTTTGATGATCTTGTAGCTCGTTTAAGGGGTATTATCCCTCCATCTGGTCCTGTGACACCCTCGCCGACCTCCGAGAGTCATTCTGACGTTGCTGCTTCAGCGTCGTCCAGTACCTCATGTAGTACTTATGCATTCACTAGCAGTAGTGGATCTGATACTATAGAGTGGATTATGGACTATGGTGCCACACATCATCTGCGTGGAGATAGGGGTCAATTTACAGCCTACAGACAAGTTTCTCGAGGACGCGTTGCGGTTATTGCTGATGGGACACACTCCCCGATTACTGGTCAGGGGGAGATTAGCTTGACACCATCTCTGCATCTCAAGAATGTGTTGCATGCACCTGATTTTTCTATGAACATGTTATCAATTAGCCAGATTACGAGGATTTACATTGTCGAACAATTTTTGATCCATCTTCTCTCATTTTTCAGGACATCCTTACCGACAACGTGATTGGATGTGATCGTGAGCAGGGTAGTCTCTATCACCTAGTTCGGACTCCATATGCAAGAATCTCCTCTCTACCTGTTGGACCTATCTCACCATTTATGTGGCACCTGCTCTTCGGTCATCTACAGCTTCAGAAACTGTGTCGTGTTTTACACCAAATTTCGCCTCACACGTCCTTTCAATGTGAGGCTTGTCAGTTGGGAAAGCATCATTGGTCTACCTTTCCCAATCATCATAGTCGGAGCAATAGCTCCATTTTTGAGTTGTTTCATGTTGACATTTGGGGACCCAGTCGTGTCCCTGATCATCAGGAGCACAGGTTTTATCTTATCATTATTGATGATTTTTCTCGTTTGTCTTGGGTCTTTTTATTGAAGAATAAAACTGAAGCTGGGAATATTATCAAAAATTTCATAAATGAAGTCTGTAATGTCTTTTCAGCATTTGTGAAAATTGTGAGAATTGATAATGCCTTGGAATTTTGTACTAATACTCTCTCAAATTATTGTTCCACACAAGGAATTATTCACCAAACATCATGTGCCTATACTTCCCAACAAAATGGAGTTGCAGAAAGGAAACATCGTCATTTGCTTGATGTCACTAGAATGCTTCTCATACAAAGCCGTGCCCCTCATTCTTTTTGGGGCGATGTTGTACTAACAACATGCTATCTCATTAACCGCATGCCATCGTCTGTCTTAGTTGAGAAGATTCCTTTCTCAAAAGGAATTGTTCTCACTTATCCCTCGTGTGTTTGGATCGGTTGCCTTTGTCCACCAGTTGTCTCCAGGTATTGACAAGCTCTCTCCTAGAGTTATCAACTGTGTTTTCGTCGGGTACTCCAGGACACAAAAAGGCTACATGTGTTTTGATCTGATGCGCAGGAAATATTATGTTAGTGCCGATGTCACCTTTTTTGAGTCTGTTATGTACTTCTCTCCTACAAGTGATCAGTTGATATCTTCAAACACTGATGAAGCCATATACATGCCACCACCACCACCACCGCCACCTACATCGTTACCACCAAGTCCACTTTCACCACCATTACCTACACCGCCTGCACTTCCTATTACAGTTCACGTTCCACCATTGCCACACCACTATACTCGTCAGCCTGCTTCGGCTCATGGTCACCGCTCATCATCTAGCTACATGAGGTATGTCCTGAGAATATAATTTTTAATGATGGATCTAATGGTTTAACTAAGCAGGCTGTGTTGCAAGGGACAGATGAGGAGGCTACTAATTTGGATCTACCTATTGCGCTTCGGAAACAGAAGTATAGTTGTGCGTCATATTCTATAGCATCCACGGTTTCTTTTGATCACATGTCTGGTGAATTCAGGAATTTTGCTATTGCACTATCTACCGTGGACATTCCACGGAATTACCAAGATACATTGAAGGATAGTCGATGGTGCTTAGCTATGGAAGAAGAGATGGCTGCTCTTCAGTCGAGAGGTATCTGGAGCCTTGTCCCTGCTCCTACTGGTGTGTCTACAGTGAGTCTTAAATGAGTGTTCACAGTTAAGCAAAATGCAGATGGTAGCATTGACAGATACAAGGCACGCCTGGTTGCCTGTGGGTTTACATAGACATATCGGGTGGATTATCTTGACACATTCTCGCCGGTTTCTCATCATTCCACCTTACGGATCCTTCTCTCTATTGCAGTTATTCGATAATGGCCATTATTTCAGTTAGATGTTTAGAATGCATTTTCATATGGTGATTTACAGGAGGAAGTCTACATGCAACAGGCATCTGATTTTGCTGTTGAGAGGGAGTACTCACATGTGTGTAGACTTCATAAGGCAATCTATGGCCTTAAGCAGAGCCCTAGAGCTTGGTTCCAGAAGCTTTCAAACTTGTTTGAAAGACAGAGGTATAAACATTCTAATGCAGATCATTTCCTCTTTGTACAAAAAACATCCAGAGGTATGATTGCAATTATGGTGTATGTAGATGATAACCTTATTACAGGTGATGACATACAAGGAATCCAGAGGGCGAAAGAAATGATGGGTCGTGAATTTGTCACCAAGGATCTTGGAGTCCTTAGATATTTTCTGGGACTGGAGTTCGCCAAAAATCCACAACGAGTTATGATGTCCAAGAGAAAATATGTTACTGACTTGCTAAGTAAAACAGGAATGCTTGGATGTCGACCTGCTACTACACCTATGGATCCAAGCATGAAATTATACGATGATGATTACTTAAGTAGTTTTTTTATTCCATTATGGGTCGATATGATTGGTTTCTAGACATTGAGGGACTTGAGTTCTATGTTGTTGTAGGACTGAGACCTGACTAAGATCTGTTCTACGCACATTTTTTTACAGACTTGAATTCGTTATGTGTGTTTTCTCTTGCCCCTGTTATGCTGCAGAAGAGAATTGACACTTTGAGAATGCTCTTTTAGACTGCATGCTTCACCCCATTCTAAGTTGTTAAAAACCTTATATTCTTAGAGGGTTAATATACTTAATGTTATACCAGTTAAATTACAAATACAAAACTTAAATGTAACTACTATGACAGCTTGTATGCATAACATGATTAATCCGCCTTTAATTCTCCACATCTTGAATCATATCCTCTGGCGAAGGAAGTTGTCTTAAGTAGATCATTTGAGAGATATTAACTATCTATTAGTATACAAGATCTAAAGAGTAACTCTCAATCCCATACTTTAAATAAGAAAAGTTAGGAATCTAGCATTCATCTAGATTTTAGTCCAGATCTAACAAATAACTTCTAATCTCACGATTCGAAAAATAAGAATATTGAGGTATTTTCATATAAGTGATTGATAAAAGTTAGATCAATAATCACGTCACTAAGATACGAGATGAATAAGGAAAGAGGAAATTTTGTATTAAATCGAACTTAGATCCAGATCCAATGAATAGTTGTTGAATATCATGATTTAGATATGATAAATTGTGATCATAAAGATTAATCATATTCACAAATTAATCCTTTAGGTATACTCTACTCACTATAGATCACCATTGACAGAATTAATGACAAAAGGTATAATCTGTACAGTCAACCATAAAAAGGATTAAGAAAGGTTGATGAGTCAAGTCAATAATAGAGATCCAATGATGACTGATAATTTAGAGTGTCAATCACGGTGACCCTTATTCCTGACGGTATGAGAGTGCGATGACCCTCAGCTGGGTAGGAGATAGGAAGCCCAGTTAGGGCAGCAGCCGCTTAGTGCGTGAATCTCAGATCCCAGTCTTTTCTCGATTTTTCGTGAGCGCTCACAGTTTTACGCTTCTTTGGGATCTACAAATTTTCTTTTAAGACTAGTTCCGTTGATCCTTGTTCTTTAAGGTTCCTAGGTCGGAAGGCCCTCGGTTTTGGTTTTTCGAGCTCGTTTTCCCATATCAGTCGAGCCGGTTTTTTTCTACAGTGACTTAGTCCGGAAAGTCTCTCTCATCCATCTCAGTGCCATAGTTTTGGAGTAGACATATTCCTCTAGTGGACCGCACTTCCACATAGAGGGCGAGACAGAAGGGTTTCTTATGAGACTTACTCATCGCTTGAGTTTTATTTACCATTCCGCCAATAGGCATGGCGATGGCTGCAGTTGAGTTAGTTACATATTGATCTTGGTAATAATTAAGTTGGTTACGAATTGAGATCGATTACAGTTAAGTTGTATACAGTTGAGTTAGTTACAGTGATGCATGATTATAGTTGAGTTAAATACAGTGGAACTTGATTACAGTTGAGTTGGATACAATTGAGCTTGGTTACAGTTGAGCTGGGTTTCAGTTAAGCTAGTTATTGCTTCGCCAGTAGGTCTTGGTAAAAAGAAAATATCATATTATGAAAATCATCCTTATCAAACTAAGAGATACTATCACGGATGTCAGAGAAGCTAGTGGACGTGTTGGGAACTTACTCCACCGCATGCCTACGGAGGCACCCCAACCCTAAGGCTTGGCTATTTCCTTAGAGTCATAATGTGAGGTCTTACCCAGACCAGAACTACAGACTATCCACCGAGTTTGAGAAATTTAACAACAAAGGAATTAGAACATGAGACTTATCATTTATACCTACTATGATCTATTCACATGACTCAAACATCGGAAATAGATCGGATCACCTCGATCATATTAATCATTAAATAATCAAGATATATGGATCACTTCGACCATTATAAGCATTTAATAATCAGAAACTCATTCATACCAAGATCCATCAAACATGATTTATATAAAAAAATGATAGCTTAAAAATGGATCATGTAATCTATGTATAAAAATGATAAATATGGGTAACTAAGGTAGGGCGAGAAAGTCGGGAGATTCACATACCAAACAATGTGAAAACCTGCTTCTAAATTTAATTGCCAAGCCCTATTTACTTGTTTTTCTTTGGAGCCATTAAATTTCCTGCTATTTTTAATTGATTAGATGTACTCAGCATTCATTGGCGTTCTGTTCTTCCTAATGCATGGATTGCAGGAATAACACCTACATCGTGGTAGTAGGAGAACTGAACATAAGCTTCCACAGTAAATATTATCAGGTACACATGTTTAGTTTATGTTCATGATATTTTAAATGTTTTTCTTTTTCTTCTGTTGCTTTTTGGGATACATGCACATAATACAGTTTCTTTTGTTACATGTAAATTTATATAGAAATTAATGTAATATAATTAGCGACACATTGTAGTTATGTGGCTTGTTAATTAAATGTGAATGTCATTCGAAAATGCGAAAAATCTTTCTCTCATTTTCAGTACCTAATGCAATCTCTAGCGAACATGATACTACGAGTGTTGTGTAAACGGGTATCCTGGATCTGCGGGCAGGATTCACAAAAAATGTATAACCGATAATATGTATGATGTCCTCCATCGCATATGTAAAACTCTCTCCTTCTTCCCAACAACCTCCTTCATCTTGAGCTTCCATATGTGACGTCAAACACACCGTGAACGTCGATGTCCATCATGACTGCACGCGAAACATCGGATCGGGTCTGTACATGCCACCACCATGTGTCCCCAACCTCCACATCGGAGGCAGATGCCCTGAAATCTTTTTATTGTTCTGGCTACATCCCTCTTCTCCAGCGTCCTTGACTTCTGACGATGTCGTTGTCTCCCCACGACTGACCAGTCCTCCTCCGCATCGCTCCTCTCCATCGTTGTGTCCCTTTCTGGCACTAATACTCCTGATTGTTGTATCGCGCTAGGTACTGCGAGCGGCTCTTCGCAGATTCGCTACTTGGGATGGGCCTTCCTCTCACGGTAGGGAATCTCAAGGCGTGTACTGTTCTTATCGAATAGCACTCCCTCATATAGAAAGGAGGCTAGGGTTCTTGAAACAATTACATTCTATACCCCCAAACAATAAACTAAATTTCGTACAATAGAAATATTCCAATAATAATTAATTCAAAAAAGGATGGTCAAAATACCTTTTAGATAAGGAGATTGACGATACCTTAGATTTGAATCCAATTGCTATGATTGTTTCTATTGCTTATACATGAACATATCATGTCCTATTGGAAACATGCACGCACATGCACACATACACACACACGTGTTCCACCAAAATGTTAGGAGGTTAGTTGCATGTTCTGTGTTTCATTATATATGACAATATCTATATAACAAAAGATTGCTTACTTTTCCTTTTCACCTTTTATATATAAATCCTAAACATTTTTTTATAAATTATAAATATGTAGTTTTAAAGTTATTTTCAATGATGAAGAAGTATGAACAGCACCTCGGCCGATATAATTTTATGGTCAGCTGCCTCCATTCCTTTGTTGAAGTCCTCAACTGGCCTTGGCTTAATAATTTCAGGCACCTCAAAGAAGCTCGATCTTACAACAGCATCCTCAACGGTTAAAATAGGTGATCCCAAATTTTCTTCACCGTAAGAGACAACAGCCTGTGCGACAGCAGCATTAGCCAGCTTTTGTGTCTCTGCAACCTGGAATTGCAAATAAAAAAATATGTTTAGAGCCTGTTTTCAAAGAGAAATCTAATAAGGTAACCCCGTATCCAACTAAGCAGTCAACCGAAGATTTTGAATAAATGTTACCACAAGCCCAATAGGTTCACCAGCATAAAGAGTAAAGGAATCAGCAAAGAGCCGATCTTCCCCAAAAATGCTAGCTGATCCTATGTTCTTTCCCCCATCAGGAATGTCTCTGACAGAAATAAAGGTGGTGTCTTTTCCATATGCTCTTTTAGAGTTAAATTCAACACCTTTTATTGAAATCAGAGGTTTTGTACTACAAAGAAAAGAAGCATGGAGGCATCCTGGAGGGGATGGAATATCATCCACATATACGGCTTCACCTGCATAATACTGAGATGTGAAATACTTTTTGCTTCAAATAATTTCATGCAAAGTAATATCAAGATAGACTTGAAATAGATCCGTAGAATATACAATCCCATTGGTCATATACTGCTTCAAAATTCGAACCAAAAAAATAATCGTTCATTTAGAAATTGAAGCTGCAGTCTAATCAGCTACCAGACAGCATTGACAGAGGTGAGCATGGTTACACAAGAGAAGGTTGCATTCCGAGTAAACTATAGTAGGACAGAGAAGTGATGTGGCTCTGGTGAAAAATAAAATGATAGTCTAGTTTACTATGTTATGGTGCCAGCCCAGTTGATCGATCAGCAGAACAGATTAAAGCGTAAGAAGGTGGGTAATGAACATTTGCAAGAGATCACCAGAGGGCATATCGCAAGCCAAAATATCTTCATAAAATATCTAGTTTTGTTTTGGAGGAAATTAATTATATCAATTAAGCACAACAAATCACAGCCCAACACAAATCAACTGAAATACTCCAAGGGCACTAAAATAACAAACCAAGAGGACTTTATTAGCCATTTAATACTTATTTCCAACAGCCAAATAAGTTTTAGCAAATTAACAATCGATTGGTTTAGACAACCAGATAGTGGTTTGGCTAATAGCACGTTCTCGAACATTTTCCATTTCAATAGCGAAATTTCCAAGTGGCCCACAAAATCCCAATGACTAATGTAGAAAATTCATAATGAAAGCGAAAAATCAGTCGTAGAAAAAAGATCTATGTGGAAACCTTTTTTCTACAAGAGGGAGAAAATCATGGGAACGATGGCCTAGAAGAAGCTAGGTTATTCTCTTGTTAGAGAATAAGGAGGTATGTGTTCCAAAGATATTGGTGTTTTAGAATACAAAATAGGAATAGGAATAGAGAACAATTGTCTAAGATTTTCCTTTCTTTGATTTGGACCGTGAGGCACGTGTGGACTGTTGGATTGATGCGAGCTAAATGCCCTCTTTCTGGATGGATTTCACGAACCTGCATTTGGAGGGTTTTCTCAGCCTGTTAGACTTCCTTAAGTCATATTGAGGGTTCGACTGACGGTCGAGATCACTGGGAATGGAAAGATAACATGTTCTCAGTAAATGAAAGACGGTGGGTTGGAAGGAGATCTTGCGACAGGAGGCTGACGGGGGCTTGGGGATCAAGTCCCTTGAGCAAATGAATGACGCTCTCTTATTAAAGTGGGCTAGCAGAATTTGGGGCCCAGGGAATGACCTGGCGTGCACCGCGATTCGGAAAATCTACAACATCTCTGGTTACCCCCCTTCGGCGGGCCTCGCCATCGGCTCCCCAACCCCTTTCTGGCGCAGCGTGGTCAACATTTTTGTGAGCAACCTCGCCCTCTTCAAGCCTGTTCTCGGTCGGGGGGACTCCTTTGCGTTTTGGTCAGATGATTGGTCGGGGGGTGGGGCGCTACGCTCTCGCTTTCCCAGGCTCTTTGCGATTGCAGGTGACAATACTTGCTCGGTCAGCTCTTGCTGGAGCGACGGCCTCTGGTGCCCCATCTTTGCGGCTTCCCTCTCTGATCAAAGGTTTCACGAATTCTTGTTGTTGATGGATTCCATTCGGGAGGTGTGTCCGCCTGGCGTCGGCAGGGACCACTGGGCGTGGAAGGATGGTAGCTTCTCCATGAGAGGGGCCTATGGCGCAATCTCTAGACCCCCCCCCCCCGGCTGGCTCGGAGATGATCGCAAGGGACTGCTCGTTGATCTGGGGTCTGAAACTTCCGGAGGCGGATTGGCTTTTTTCTGTGGCTTCTTAGGCGGAAGCGTTTATTGACCAGGGATAGGTGCATGAGGTTGTTGGGGGTCAGTTCGGATAGGTGCCTTCTTTGCAACGCGGCGATTGAATCGATAGAGCACTGGTTTTTTGCGTGCCCCTACGTTTCTCAGATATGGCTAGAGGTGGGACCAATTTGGTGCAACGGCATTGACTTCCATTCCTTTTGGGATGTTGTTCATGCGAACTTCCATAGACCTCGGCAGGAGCGAATCACCCCCATGGCTATTCTTTGGGCGATCTGGCGAGGAAGAAACGACCTCCTGTTCTCGGGTCAACATTTTTACAAAGAAAATGTGTGTGTGCTAGTTAATCGGTTACTTTTGGACTGGAGTTTGTAACGGGCGTGTTGTGGTGGGCTTCGACCCGTTGGTTACTGTTCCTTTCCTTTTGTTTTTTAATATACTTTGGGGCGGACACCTCTGACTGTTTCCCCCTCCCTTTAGACTTCAAAAAAAAACATGTTCTCAGTAAATCGCGCCTACACAGCAGTGGAAAGGTCATCATCTACAGTTGAGGACGGTCTGATCTGTGGTTGCAACTTGATTTGGAGATTAAAGCTTCCTAGCAGAATAAGCATACTTTTGTGGTTTTTGAGAAAAAAGAGCGTCATGACAAGAGACAACTTTACAAAGCTATTTGCAGGGATATCCAGTCCGTGCCCTTTTGTGGTTTGGAGAAGAGACGTTGGAGCCTTTTTTTCCACTAAGAGAGGTCGTCCCCAACTTAGCATAAGCTTGGTGTTGGTTGGATGAACCTTGTTAGTTCTTACACTTTTTGGGCCTCTCTACATGAAGCAAAGCACAAACCAAGGGAGGAGTTCCTTCTGTCTATGGCAGTTATTTGGGCTTTGTGGCTAGTTAGAAATGACGCACTTTTTGCCTCTCAATGCTTTTATATTGATAATACAATTTCTTACATCAAGATTCTCCCCGAGTTTTGGCTTCTATAAGTTTTCCCGATTCTCCTCTGTTAATATTGTAGAGATATAATTTATGTTATTTGTACTGTTTCATATTTTCTTTATCCTTGTGGACTCTTTATGTAATTTACCCATAGGCTACTCTCCTATATAAGAGAGCCTAGGATTTGTGGAATAAACAACTCTTTTGATTTTTCCCGACATGGTATCAGAGCGGCGGTCCTAGACCGGAGCTCCTGTACCCTAACCCTAACCCCACCGCAAGCACCTCTCCGCGCGCCGCCCCCCTTCGCGCGTTGCCTCCTCTACACGCCACTCCCTCCGTGCATCGCCCCTCTCCCTTGGGTCGCCCATCTCCACGCATCGCCTCTCTCGGCGTGTCGCCTCTCTCCACGCGCCCCTCCTCTCTGTGCTGCGCCGCCTCTCTCTAGGCACGCCGCCTCTCTCCTCAGGTCTCCCTGTGTTGTGCCACGGGCCGTGCATCCCCATAGGCCTCCGTATTGTCTAGGCCCTCTCTTGCCGCCTAGGACCTCTCTTGCCTAGGCTTATCACCGTCTAGGACCTCTCTTGCCAGGGCTGTTACATAGGTTCTCGCCGAACCTTCTTGCTTATGGGTTTGGTTGCTTGAGTCTACACATGCAACCGAACCCGTGAATGTCAGTGTAGACAACAATATATCCAGTCTACAACCCTATTCTTCTATTATCAATATGTCAGAAAGCAAGGCTGATATTCCATCCACAGGCGCCTTCAGAGATCCTGTGCCGATTGTGAAGATGGACGGGTCAAAATATGAATTGTGGGCAATGCAGTTCATGAGTATGATGAAGTCGACCGATAAGAAACACATTCTTACTGAAGAAAAGCCTACTGAGAAGACTGGGGTTAACGCCCCATGGGAGGCGGATGATGCAAACGCCAAGGTTTGGCTATCAGGAACGTTAGCAATTGAGATTGCAAATGATATTCTCCATCAGCCCACTGCAAAAGCAATGTGGGATATTGTTGCTGCTACCTATTCACGGGCAAAGAATGAGACGAAGATTCTGCAACTCCAACATGACATCTTTACAATCAAGCAGAATGGTCGGCCTCTACACTCGTTATACACGTCTTTACGTGGAATGTTCAAGAAGCTCTATACCTTCATGCCTCTTACATCTACTCCTGAGCAGCAGAAGACCTACAGGAATGCCACTATGGTTGGTGTATTCCTGGTAGCCCTTGATCCAGAGTACGAGGCAGCACGTTCCCAGATCTTGGCAGATTCCACTATTCCTCCTATGGAGGAAGCCTTTCATAGACTGTGCCGTATTACTGTTCTTCCTCTACTATCAATCAGACCGTCTCAGCAATGGCAGCATCTCGAGGGTGCGGGGGTCATAATCTGTTGGTCGTGGACCTCGGGGCACTGGAAAACATGCTCGTCAACCATGCACCTTCTGTCATTGTTCTGGACATACCGAGGACACATGCTACTCCAAACATGGTTTTCCTGCTTCTGTATGAGTAGCTGAGCAGATTGAACCTCCATCTGCTTCATCTTTGAATCAGCTCTTTGATGATCTGGTAGCTCGTTTGAGGGGTATTATCTCTCCATTTGGTTCTGTTACATCATCACCAGCCTTTGAGAGTCATCCTTGTCTTGTTACTTATGCATACACCAGTACCTTAGGTAGTACTTATGCACTCACTAGCAGTAGTGGATCTGATACTATATAGTGGATTATGGACTCTGGTGCCACACATCATCTGTGTGGAGATAGAGGTCTACTTACAACCTACCGACAGGTTCCTCCAGGACGAACTGTGGTTATTGCTAATGGGACGCACTCCCCGAATACTGGTCAAGGGGAGATTAGCATGACACCATCTATGCATCTCAAGAATGTGTTGCATGCACCTGATTATTCTATGAATTGTTATCAATTAGCCAGATTATGAAGGATTTACATTGTCGAGCAATTTTTGATCCATCTTCTCTTATTTTTCAGGACATCATTATGGGCAATGTGATTGGGTGTGGCCATAAGCAAGGTGGGTTGTATCGCCTTGTTCGTACTCCATATGCCGGAATCTCCTCTCTTCCTGTTGGACCTGTCTCACCATTCATGTGGCACCTGCGTTTCGGACATTTGCCGCTTCAGAAACTGTGTCGTGTTTTACCCCAGGTTTCGCCTCACATGTCCGTTCAATGTGAGGCTTGTCAGTTGGGAAAGCATCATCGGTCTACCTTTCTCAGTTTTCAGAGTCGGAGCAATAGCTCCAATTTTGAGTTGTTTCATGTTTACACTTGGAGTCCTAGTCATGTTCCGGATCATCAGGGACACAGGTTTTATATTGTCTTTGTTGATGATTTTTCTCGTCTGTCTTGGGTCCTTTTTATTAAAGAATAAATCGTAAGCTGGAAATATTATCATAAATTTCATAAATGAAGTTTGTAATGTCTTTTCTGCATCTGTGAAAATTGTGAGAAGTGATAATGCCTTGGAATTTTGTACTCATACTCTCTCAAATTATTTTTCTACCTAAGGAATTATCCACCAAACATCATGTGCCTATACTTCCCAACAAAATGGAGTTGCAGAAAGGAAACATCGTCATTTGCTTGATGTCACCAGAACACTTCTCATACAGAGTCGTGCTCCTCATTCTTTCTGGGGTGATGTTGTACTAATGGCATGCTATCTTATTAATCGCATGTCGTCGTCTGTCTTAGGTGAGAAGATTCCTTTCTCTTTGATGTTTCCTAAAAAAGAATTGTTCTCACTTACCCCACGTGGGTTTGGCTCGGTTGCCTTTGTCCACCAGTTGTCTCCAGGTACTGACAAGCTCCCTCCTAGAGTTGTCATGTGTGTTTTCGTCGGGTACTCCAGGACACAGAAAGGCTACATGTGCTATGATCCGCTACGCAGGAAATATTTTGTTAGTGTCGATGTCACCTTCTTTGAATATGTTATGTACATCTCTCCTACAGGTGATCGGTTGGTGTCCTCAGACACTGACAAAGCCATATACATGCCACCACCTCCACCTACACCTCTACCACCATCACTACCACTACCTACACCACCTGCACCTCCTATTACAGTTCATGTTCCACATTACCACTCCACTATACCCGTCGGTCTGCTTCTGCTCATGGTCACCGCTCATCATCTAGCTCACATGAGGTATGTTCTGAGAATATAATTTCTAATGATGGATCTAATGGTTTACCTGAGCAGGCTATGGTACAAGGGACATATGAGGATGCCACTAATTTGGATCTACTAATTGCGCTTCAGAAACAGAAGCATAACTGTGTGTCATATCCTATAGCATCAACGATTTCCTTTGATCATCTATCTGGTGAATTCAGGAGTTTTGCTATTGCACTATCTGTCGTGGACATTCCACGGAATTACCGAGATGCATTGAAGGACAGACGATGGCGCTTAGCTATGGAAGAAGAGATGGTTGCTCTTCAATCAAGAGGTGCCTGGAGCCTTGTTCCTGCACCTACCGGTGTGTCTACAGTGAGCTGTAAATGGGTGTTCACAGTTAAGCATAATGCAGATGGCAGCATTGACAGATATAAGGCACGTCTGGTTGCCCGTGGGTTTACACAGACATATGGGGTGGATTATCTTGACACATTCTCTCCTGTTGCTCGTCATTCCACCTTACAGATCCTTCTCTCTGTTGCGGTTACTCGAGATTGTCCATTGTTTCAGTTAAATGTTAATAATGCATTTTTATATGATGATTTGCAGGAGGAAGTTTACATGCAACAGCCACCTGGTTTTGCTATTGAGGGGGAGTATTCAAAGGTGTGTAGACTTCATAAGGCCATCTATGGCCTTAAGAAGAGCCCTAGAGCTTGGTTCCAAAATCTTATAGACTTGTTTGAAAGACAGGGATATAAACGTTCTAATGCAGATCATTCCCTCTTTATACAGAAAACATCCAAAGGTATGATTGCAATTATGGTGTACGTAGATGATATCCTGATTACAGGTGACGATGTGCAAGGAATTCAGAGGGCGAAAGAAATGCTGGGTCGTAATTTTGTCACCAAGGACCTTGGAGTCCTTAGATACTTTCTGGGACTGGAGTTCGCCAGAAATCCACATGGACTTGTGATGACCCAGAGGAAATACTTCACTGATTTGCTAAGTGAAACAGGAATGCTTGGATGCCGACTTGCCACTACACCTATGGATCCAAGCATGAAATTATATGATGATGATACTGATGAGGTGGATAGGAGAAGATACAGAGAACTGTTAGGAAAACTTCTTTATGTTACCACGACCAGACCCGATATTTGTTTTGTTGTTAGTCGGGTGAGCCAGTTCATGAAACAACCACGGCAGGTACATATGGATGCTATACATATGATACTCAGGTACCCTAAATCATCTCCAGGTGCAGGTCTATTGTTCAAGAAAGACAACGAGATCGTTATTTCAGCATGCGTAGACGCAGACTATGCAGGATGTCCTAAGGATAGGAAGTCCACCACTGGATTTGTTGTATATGTTGGAAACTCTCTTGTCTGATGGAGAAGCAAGAAGCAAACTGTTGTAGCCAGATCCAGTGTTGAGTCTGAATATAGGGCTATGGTCCAGGTTAGTACAGAAATGATGTGGGTGAAAGCCGTTCTTACGGACCTACATGTAGAAGTCCCACTTCCTATGGCTCTAGAATGTGACAATCAAGTTGCTATATTTATTGCTAATAATCCAGCTTTTCATGAACGAACCAAGCACGTTGAGGTTGATTGTCACTATATACGAGATATGATTCAAAAGGGCTTTATTTCCACTTCTCATGTTAGCTTAGGGGACCAGACTGCAGATATTTTCACCAAGGCGTTACTTAGAGGGCCATTCCAGAAGTGTTTGTCCAAGCTAAGCATGATCGATATCTATGCTCCATCTTGAGGGAGAGTGTAGAGATATAATTTATGTTCTTTGTATTGTTTCATATTTTCTTTATCCTTATGGACTCTTTATGTAATTTACCCATAGGCTTCTCTCCTATATAAGAGAGCCTAGGGTTTTTGGAATAGACAACTCTTTTGATTTTCCCAACAAATATAGTTGGAGCAGACAACATAGCGTGTTTTATCCCTTTTTGGTTCGAAAAATTGATTTTTCTTTCCTACTTTCTTTCCAATTCTTCCCGAACGTCCTCTCTATAATAGGCGTTGAGAGATATATTTACCTTTTATTTTCTTCCATCTCAACTATTTGGAAAAAAACATAATGTGGAAACGAAAATAGATCTAAAGCAATAATAATAAAGAACATGGAAGATTTTACGTGAAATTCAACACCGTGAGGAGCGGGATGAAACCACAGGAGAATACCTCAAAGAGAAGATTCTTCTCTTACTTTTCCCAATGAGTACAGGGGTTTGGAGCAACTTATCTATCCCCACTGACTCTCCCGAGTCCCACCAACAGACGATGTCGGACTATCTCTAGGTCACTCTCCTACACTCCTCAAATTAGAGCATAGAATGCTTAGTTTGCATAAACATAAGAAACATAAACTCACTCGATGAATACATGACACCACAGACTATAATGACTCAACGCATACTCTGTCGGTTGTTGTTGAGGATGGTGCTTCACATGCCATACTAGTGAGGATGAACTTGAACATGGGTGTCGACACATCACCTATATGGGGATCTGTCGTCGAATGCTTTTTTCTTCATGTTGTGGGAATATCCATACGTAGATCTTTGAATGTGGGTCGTTCTCTTAAGACCTCAAAGTGAGTTCTCTCTCTTGGGAACCTCAGATGGATTTCGTCCTAGAATTCATGATCATTGGAGTCCTCACTGCCTACATTAAGTTGGTCTCTAAGTAGAATATCTGAAAAATCAATGGATGAGTGTCTCTTGTACTCTCTCACTCCCCCTTTTCTCCCAAACTCGTTAGAATTCAGAGGGGTACTCGACGAAGTTGGGAGAACCAAATGAAGGAGGGAACAAACAACTTCATCAATTTTTTTTGTTATTTCCTTTTTCGCACAAAGCAACCTTCCCTTTTTTATAGTCATTCATATTTTTTGGCTTTTTCTTCATCTTTTTCTATAATCCATACTTTTTTTTTCTTTCGGCTTTTCCATTTTTAATCAGTCTCCCCTTTTTAAGGCTCCTCTCCCTTTTTTGAAATACAGTAGAATAGTCAAATGGGGCATGATATCACCTTCTTCCCCTCTCTCTTTTCCTTCCTCTTTTTTACCCATTTCTCCCTTTTTTAAAGTAGCAATACATGGCCCAATAATAAAAAAATTCACAACAGAATGGCTATCAGCCCAATCCTGTCTCTCTCCTTTTAGGACACGAAAACCCATCTCTTACAAGCTTTGGCATCGTCACTACTGGAGATGTTGTTGGACATAAGGTTGATGCTGCCTGAAGAGATGCTCGTGCAAGGGGGAGTTGGTAGGCGGGCACGCATGACATGATGGACTTGGGGCTCCGCCTACGAGCGTAAATGGAGATGGAAGGAGCCTGATCACCATAGCTTGGAGAAGTTAGACCGGAGGGGCTATCAGATGGGAGTCGAGATGCAGGTGTATGTTGTAGTTGTGGCAGCCTGCCTGCACCTAGGGATAGAGGCCTGGAGCCTCCTACACACGATGAGGCCGCCTGGAGTTGAGGTCAGTTGTGTTGGCGCAGATAGGGTATTGTGGTTGTGTTGCCTCGTAATCATGCATGAGCATGGGAGAGGGTCATTGCTTGTGGTCTAGAAGGTTCTGCGAGATGTTGGGGAGATGCCAAGGAGGCCCTTTTTAGTGTTCTTGTACCCGGCGATCATAGGAGACAGTGTTGCCTCGAGTAAGTTGTTGGAGGTGCGCTGCAGGTTTTCTTGTAAGCACAGAGAGCAGTAGGAGACCAATGCTGCCACATGTTGGGGATAATCTATTGGGAATCATGTAAGATGGTTATGTTCACCGTTGCTTCCTTTGATCGGGTCTAGGGTTCCATGAAAACACCAAAAACATGATGAACATGAATATAATCTCCAATTTAGAAGAACATGAATAATCGACCTTGATAAAACAGAATCTCGCAAAAAAATCAACTTGCTTTGACACCATGTGGAAAAACTAATGCCGAAATGAAAATAGACCAAGAGCAATAAAAATGAAGAACATGAATGATTTTACGTGGAATCCTACTCCATGAGGAGTGGGACAAAACCACGGGAGAACGCCTCAAAGCGCAAATTCTTATATTTCATTTTCTCAATGAGTACAAATGTGTAGCATTCTTTATATAACCCATTGCCTCTTCAAAGTCCCACCAATAGACGTTGTAGGACTATCTCCAGATCATTCTCCAGCATTATGTAAATTACCCTCTAGGGTTTCTCGTCTTTATATAAGAGAACCATATGACCCTCATTCATAATTAATTCAATATTCTCTTCCCACATGATATCAGAGCGATGGTCCTAGACCGGAAACTTGTGCCCTATACCCTCTCTCTACTCGTCAGTCCACAGCAGTGGCCTCTCTACTTGCTCGCTCACCGCCACCACCCTAAGCAGGTCATACCCCCTTCGGTTGTACCAAAGCCTAGGAGTGTACAAGGATCAAATAAAATCCACAATCTAATCCAATCCGATGTTACGGGATTGGTTTGGTTTTATCATTTTAATGAATCGGATTGGAATTTTTCAAATCCATTAAAGTATGAATTGGTAGTGCGGTGGGCCTAATACTCAAAAAAACTAGGGCTCAATCAAATCCCTCCTTATAGGGGTTGCATTAGGTAGATGATAGATAGCGTAAAAAATAGTTGGATATTTCAACATGGATTTGACCAAGAATCCATGTAGCTGACCTTACTTAAAGTGGGAGAAGGCTTTTTCATTTCGTTAAATATGGATTGGATAGGATTGGATTGGATCAAATACTAAAATCCGACCAATCTGACCTGTTAATCTGTTAGCATACATACATGCAACAAAAATACATGTGTACATGCATACGTATATGTGCATGTATACATACGCATGCATGCATACATACATGCATACATACAACATATATTTGCATCCACCATAGCCATAATCAAGGCCATTGATCTTTTCTTCATATCAATCTTGGAAGCCATACATAACATATAAATCACGCTTACAAAGGGTGGGCAATTAACTAGTGCTATTGAGAAGTAGATTGCAAAAGGGAGTAAATCAACTACATTAAGATTACCATCTAGAGAGATCGTTTACTATCCAAGAACTGCCCAACAAAAGTCGAACAAATGGTTATGTCGGGATGACCAAAAAATAGAGCCAAGTCTAAGTAACCCACTTCAATGGTCTGATAGTAGTTCATGCCCATGGAAGGACATATCGATATCGGTATCGATATCGGTACCATGTCAATACCGATATATCGCCGATATATCGGCGATATATCAACGCCATATTGCCGACATTGGACTGAATCTCTGATTTTTGGCCCGTCGACCATATCAGTGATATATCGGTGACCTGTCGATGCCGATATATCGCCGATATATCGCGATATGGCCGTCCATGTGCATGCACATCATCTAAATGATCAAGATTCAAATCCCCCCTTGCAAGGTTTGTGTTAGGTAGACAACAACCAACGTAAAAATACTCGGATCTTTCAATATGGATTTGAGCAAGAATCCATGTAGTCGACCCTGCTTAAAGTGGGAGAAGGCTCTGGTTAAAATCCAAGTCCAAGTGTTGGCTAGGTAAACGTCTTGTACTAAGAGTAGTTATAAACTATGTAGACCATCCCCATGGGGGCGATGAATGACTAAACTCTCCTCTCTTGAAATCCAACTGTTAAATCATCAAAATAATAAAATAACATTGTAACTTGTAAAGTTGTAAATCATATTCAGTTATTCCCCTCTCAGTTCCCTCTCCACATCATATCACTCTTAACTATCAATATTCATCATAGTGTCCTCTCTGTTTTAAACTATTTAGTCATCGCCCACCTCCAACACAATGTTGTCCCCATCTCGTACAATGCCACCACCCAAGCTCGCAATGGCACTACCCGTCTCATACATTGTCGTCTCACTCCCACCTGATGCATTTGTCCTCAATGTGATTCCACTCCTCTAAACTCCACTAAAAGAAAGTAGATTTAGAATATGTTAGAACTATTATTGTTAGAATTATTATATTACAATTATGTTTGTAACCTTTCGGGTTCCGTAATCCTTAACCCTTCGAGTTCCGTAACCTGTAACCCTTCGGGTTCCGTAACCCCTCAGGGGTATTTATGTATTTTTCCTCTTGTACTCTCTAGGGTTTTCTCTCTATATAAGAGACCCAAGCCCTATGGAATAGATATCTCATTTTTTCTCTCTTCTCCACATGGTATCAGAGCAACGGTCCTAGATCGGGGTTCTGACCAAAAATCCCCACCGCCACCTTCAAGCCTCGCAAAAGCCTGCGCGGGCCATCTTCCATGAATTAGGGCCCCACAGAAGGCCCTCCAATCGCCTCCATTGCAACAGTCCTCCCATTAGCGCTACCCTGCGCTTTCAGGACCTCCTACGAAGTTCATCTGCCCCACAACTACCCTCCATGATACCGTAGGACTCTTTGGAGATCTAAAACTCATCACGAACTGCTTTCAAGAATCCAGATCTGCTGTCCATTGAGGGATTTCAGCCCTTCTTCAAGGGCACGCACCACCATGGCGCCTTCTTCTACCAAGACAAAGCCCTTGGCCAAGAATATTATGGCACAAGGCACTACTATCAAACTCAAGGGCACAGAAAATTACGTGTTCTGGTCTCGATTTTTTATGGTTTTATTGGTGGTCAGAGGAAACTCTACATTTTGACTAAAGATCCTTTAGATGAGAGGGACAAAGAATACGAGAACTGGCAGACTGACAACTATTTGGTTATCAACTCGATGACCAACAGTATTGAGGCTCACATTGCCTCAAACCTTCTTTATAAAAATACAGCCAAGGAAATGTGGGAGGATCTCGAGCAAACATACTCCCAGAAGAAGATGAAGTCACACCTTGCAGACATTTACAAGCGAATCTGGTCGGCATCTCAGAGAGATTCCACCCTCATCGAGTACTACAGACATCTATCCAGCCTGTATCATGGGGCTTGCAATATTCCAGCCCTCATGTTGCACCAAACAAATACAAGAGCGTTCTGACTGGAAGGTATACCGCTTTCTTGATGGCCTGCATTCCAGATACCATGCAGCAAAGGAGCAATTTCTTATATCAGACACACTGCCAACAATGAAGGCCATCTTTGGCCGACTTGAAGAGCTCGAGACATCCGTTGCACGACCTCCCGTCTTACTTTCAACAAAGAACTTTGCACACATCGCCTCACCTGGACGAGGAGGCAAATACGGCTTGCGAGGAGAATGCGGTCGTGATCCAAGTCGTGGCTGTGGACGGGAATCTAGACGAGGCCGTGACTTTGGTCGTGGTCGTAGGCGAGACTCTACTGCTCCATGCACTCACTGTGGTAGGTGGAACCACCCGACTGAACAATGCTGGCAGAAGTTTGACGTACCTTCTTATCACGCCAATAATGGTTATGAGAATGCCAATGATGTGGAAGAGGCATCGCCTACCTCTAGTGGTAAGATTGTTCGTCTTAATGATGCAGATTACTCCCGCCTAATGCAGATCCTTCAGACTCCAGGGCCGACCACCACTAGTAACAATACAACTGCTGCTCTGGCCACTTCTTCAAGTACAATAGCCAACTCTGATATCGCTCCTACTCCATCTTGAATTATTGATTCCGGCGCCTCTACTCATCTCACTGGAGAAGGTAGTCTGCTCACCTCTTCCATACCATCTACCTCTGTGAAGTTAGTTCGAGTCGCTAATGGGACGCAATCACAGATTACTATAGTCGGAACTATGGAATTCTCTTCCAAGCTCCGACTTTCAGGGGTTCACTATGCTCCTGATTTTCCTCTTAGCTTGTTGTCAGTTCACAAGCTTTGTGTTGAGCTTCATTGTCGTGTGATATTTGATGAGTCTTGTTGTTGTTTTCAGGACATCCGGACGAGGCTGATTTTTGGTGGGGGTCATGAGAAGAACGTCCTATATTACCTCGACATACCCTCATACTCCAATTTTGTTGGTGCTGCATCTATCTCCGAAGATCTACTACTATGGCATCTGCGCCTTGGGCATATCTCTGCCAAGGCCATCTCCATGATGTTTCCTGAACTCTCTGCTCTGAAGACCTTTCAGTACGAGGCATGTGAGTTCGGGAAACACCATCGAACTTCGTTTCCTGTTCGTACTGAGTCTCGCGGTACTGTTGCTTTTCATCTTGTTCACTGTGATGTTTGGGGACCTTGTCCAATCCGCACATTAAGTGGTCATCGCTATTTTATAGTTTTTGTTCACGATTATAGTCAATCTTCTTGGGTCTATCTAATAAAGGAGCATTCGAAGATTAATCAAATTGTCAGAAATTTCTTTTAATATGTTAAAACTTACTTTTATAGCATTGTTAAGATCACTCGTACCGACAATGCTCTTGAGTTAACCCAACATGACTTGACCTCTTTCTTTGCATCCCAAGGAACTGTTCACCAAACATCATGTCCATATACCTCACAACAGAATGGTATAGCTGAGAGAAAACTCCGACACTTGCTAAATGTTGCCAGATCTCTTCTTAGTCAAATGAGTGTTCCTAAACAATATTGCGGAGATGTTATCCTTACTGCAGTGTATGTCATCAACCGTGTTCCTTCATCTGTTCTCAAAGGGGCAACTCCATTTTCCTTACTTTATCCTACTGAGTCTCCTTTTCCTAGACCACTGCGAATTTTTGGTTGTATTGCATTTGATCATAACTTTCATACAACTGACAAATTATCCTCTCGTGCCATCAAATGCGTCTTTTTTGGGTACTCTCGTACCCAAAAAGGTTATCGACGCTATGATCCTGTTGGACGTCGATACTATTTATCTGCTGATGTCACCTTCTTTGAACAAACAAGTTATTTCACACAGACTGTAAGTGACATTCCTCTGGACCTCCCTCCTCCAACAACCGTCTATACTCGCCAGCATACCTCTATACCTTCTACACCAGTGTTGTACCTTTGCCTGTCCCTTTTATGCAGGATGATATGACCACTTCGAGTGCTCCTACCACTGTTGTCTCGGATGTACCTGGGGAGCTTCCAATAGCTCTACGCAAGCAAAAATGGAAATGTACATATCACCCCATGTCACATTTTACTTCTACAGATGTTTTATCTAGCTGTGACAAGAGATTTGCAGATGCTCTGAATGCTATTACCATCCCAAGAGATCATTTTAGTGCAATGCAAGATCGTGGTTGGCGACAGGCCATGGATGAGGAGATGGATGCACATACCTCCCGGGGCACGTGGGATCTTGTGTCGTGTCCCCTGGGAGTTCGCCTTGTGGCTTGTTGATGGGTCTTCATGACCAAACAATCGCCCGATGGTTCTATTGACGGGTTGAAAGCCAGACTTGTTGCCAAAGGTTTCACACAAACCTTTGAAGTTGGTTATTTTGAGACCTTTTCGCCTATTGCCAGAATGAGGTCGATACGTACTGTTGGGAAAAGAGTCTTCGTTGTTTATTCAGAAAATCCTAGGCTCTCTTATATAGGGAGAGACCGTAAGGGTAAATTACAGAGAGGTCTATAGAAAATAAAGAAATAACGACAAACTACATAAAGAGATAATAACACTACTAACTATCTCTACACTCCCCCTCAAGGTGGAGCATAGATATCTATCATGCTCAGCTTGGATGAACATCTTTGAAACGGTCCTCTGAGCAGTGGCTTGGTAAATACATCTGCAGTCTGATCTCCTGAGCTCACGTGTGCAGTAGATATCAATCCTCTCTGGATCAAGTCCCTAGTGTAATGGCAGTCAACTTCAATATGCTTGGTCCTTTCATGGAAAGCTGGATTGTTGGCAATGAACAATGCTGCCTGATTGTCATACTGAAGCTTCATAGGTAGAGGTACAGCTACATGTAGATCTTCTAATACTGAGCGAACCCACATCTTTTCCGTGCTGGCTTGAGCCATGGCCCTATACTCGGATTCGGCACTGGACCTTGCCACAACAGTTGTTTCTTGCTTTTCCAAGAAACCAAAGAGCCTCCAACAAACACTGCAAACCCTGAGGTTGATTTTCGGTCCTTAGGACATCCTGCATAATCTGCATCTGCACATGCTGAGACAGATAAGTTTGTGCCCTTTCTGAATAGCAGCCCTGACCCTGGAGAAGACTTCAGATACCTCAGTAACATGTGTATAGCATCCATGTGACCCTGTCTTGGCTGCTCCATAAATTGACTCACCCTGCTAACTGCAAATTGAATGTCTGGGCGAGTTATGGTGATGTAGAGGAGTTTGCCCACCATTTCTCTATATCTCCTCTTATATACTTCATCAGTATCACCATCATACAGCCTCACGCTGGAATCCATGGGAATACTTGATGGTTTGCAACCATCCATGCCAGTCTCAGTCAGGAAGTCTGTAATATACATCCGTTGGGTCATTACCAAACCCTGTGCATTCCTTGCAAATTCCAACTCCAGAAAGTATCTCAGGGTCCCAAGATCCTTTGTAACAAACTGACGGCCAAGGAATGCCTTCGCCCTTTCTATGCCCTGTGCATCATCTCCTGTAACAAGAATATCATCCACATAGACCATAATGACAACCTTACCTGCCGATGACTTCTGGACAAACAATGAGTGATCGGCATTTGACCTCTTGAATCCTTGTTGCTCAATCAGGTTGGACAACTTCTGGAACCATGCTCTCGGACTCTTTTTGAGGCCATATATCGCCTTGTGAAGTCTACAGACCATCTGCTTCTCCCCCTCAGCAGTAAACCCAGGTGGCTGCTGCATGTAGACTTCCTCCTGCAAGTCTCCATACAGAAATGCATTCTTGACATCTAGTTGAAAAATACTCCAATCACGGACCACAGCAACAGATAAGAGAATACGAAGGGTAGAATGTCTTGCCACTGGAGAGAATGTATCCATGTAATCCACACCGTAGGTTTTCATAAACCCACGAGCGACCAAGCGTGCTTTGTACCTATCCAAGGTTCCATCTGCATGGTATTTGACTGTAAAGACCCATTTGCAGCTCACAACAGATGCATCAGAAGGTGTAGGGACCAAAGACCATGTACCACAAGACTGTAGGGCCCTCATTTCTTCTTCCATTGCTAATCTCCAGCATTCATTCTGCAAAGCTTCCTGGTATGTCTGTGGTATATCCACGGAAGACAAAGCTGTGGCAAATCTCTGAAAATCACCAGTGAAACGGTGAAAAGAAACCTGTGAAGCAAATGGATAAGCGGCGCATTGCCTCTTTTGTTTCCGAATAGCAATCGGAACATCAAAATCATCATCTGCTGTACTAGATGGGCTAGTGTCTGCTTGTACTGAAGGATCCTGCACATGTACCAAACCTGACCCGTCAATAGTAATGCCATCTGAACATACCTGAGGCGGAATGATCGGCTGCTGTGTGGTCTGAGCAGGACCTGACCGGCGCGTATAGAATTTAGGTAACGGTGATATGATAGGCCGTGGAATGGGTGGAGGTGGAGGTGGTGGAGGTGGTGCTGGCGTGGAGACGGGCACGGGGGACGACCCAGGTGTACTCACTGTAGGTGGTGGAGGAACATAAATGTCATCAGTGGTAGTGGATTGTACCATTTTGTCACCTGCAAGAGAAAAATACATGACAGACTCAAAGAAAGTGACATCAGCACTCACGAAGTATCTCTTAGTTGCAGGATCATAACACCGGTAACCCTTCTGAGTCCTGGAATAGCCAACAAAGACGCACTTGACTGCTCTAAGAGAGAGCTTGTCAAGCCCAGGAGATAGACGATGCACGAAACACACAGTACCAAAGACACGTGGAGTCAAAGAAAATAACTCCTTGTCTGGAAAAATAAGGGAGATAGGTATCTTCTCACCAAGGACTGAAGATGGCATTCGGTTGACCAAATAACAAGCAGTAAGAACAGCATCGCCCCAGAATGAAATAGGAGCACAACTCTGAATCAACAGTGTTCGAGTAATATCCAAGAGATGGCGATGCTTTCTTTCCGCCACACCATTTTGTTGTGAGGTATATGTACAAGTGGTTTGGTGAATAATACCCTTTGATGAGAGGAATTGTGAAAGTGAGCGTGTACAAAATTCAAGGGCATTATCCGTCCGAACATATTTGACAGAGGAAGAGAAAACATTGTGCACTTCATTAAGCAAATTCTTGATCACATTTCCTGCTTCAGATTTATTTTTCAAAAGAAAGACCCATGACACACGCGAGAAATCATCCACTACCACAAGATAAAACATGTGTCCCTGATGATCGGGAACACGACTCGGACCCCATATATCTATATGTAACAACTCAAAAGTGGAGCTACTGCTCCGACTCGGACGACTTGGAAAGCTCGACCTGTGATGCTTTCCTAACTGACACGCTTCACATCGAAATGACAAACTAGGAGAGATCTGAGGCAGAAGATGGCGCATTTTCTGAAGTGGAAGGTGACCAAACCGGAGATGCCAAATGTACGGAGAGACTGGTCCAGCAGAGTGAGAGGAGACACCAGCATAGGAATCCCGAACCAATCGATATAAACCATTCTGCTCAGAGCCACAGCCAATCACCTTGCCCGTGAGTATGTCCTGAAAAATGAGAGACGACGGGTCAAATATAGCACGACAATTCAAATCCTTCGTAATCTGACTAATAGATAACAAATTTATTGAGAACTCAGGAGTGTGCAGAACGTTCTGTAGTTGCATAGTAGGAGATAGAAAGACCTCGCCCTGTCCAACAAGGGGCGAATGAGTACCATCTGCTATATGCACTGAACGGCCGGGAGGAATGCCCCTGTAGGCCTGTAATCTACCTCTATCACGACAGAGATGATGTGTGGCTCCGGAATCGATAACCCAGTCAGATATATCATGAGATATTGTGAATGTAGTAGGTCTACCTGAGGTACTCGCAGCGGCGGATGAACTGGCAGAGGCCGTAGCAGCAATATCTGACGAACCACCATACGAATCACCAGACGCATGTGGCATAATATCTCGGAGACGAGCCACAAGTTCGTCAAATCTATTATCGGCAGTAGAGGCTAATGGAGACTGAGAGTGCTCTGCAACACGTGCCGATGCCGGAAATCCATGCTTAGAATAGCATGTGTCCTCGGAGTGTCCTGTGCGATGACAATAGGAGCATGTCTGACTGAAATGACCGCCCCTTCCCTGAGGTCCACGGCCACGTTCACGACCACGACCAGAAGGCATTCCACCTCTCCCACGCGAGAATGCCATCGCAGATGGGGGTGGAGTAGAAGAGCTGGAGGAAACTGGAATGCGACTGAGCCTTCTATAAACATCCTCCACTGGAGGAATAACTGCATCAGCTAGAATCTGGGATCGGGCGGCATCGTACTCAGGATCACGAGCCGCAAGAAGAACACCCACCATGGTGGCATTCCGAAACGTCTACTGCTGTTCGGGAGTAGCAGTGAGAGGAATGGTACTGCATAACTTCTCAAACATCCCTCTTAGGGATGTGTACAAGGAATGGAGAGGTCTGCCGCTCTGCTTCATTGTGAAAATGTCATGCTGAAGCTGCAACATCTTTGTCTCATTTCGCACCTGCGAATATGTAGCGGCAAGAATGTCCCACATTGCAGTTGGCTGATGGAGGACATCATTCGCAATCTCCATCGTCAATGTACCGGACAACCAGACCTTGGCGTAGGCGTCGTCAGCCTCCCATGAGGCATAGATCCCTATCTTCTCTGCAGGCTCATCCTCGGTAAGAATGTGTTCCTTACCATTAGACTTCATGAGACTCATGAACTGCATAGCCCAGAGCTCATAGTTAGACCCGTCCATCTTTACTATTGGCGCAGGACCTTTGAATGCGCCGGTGGAGGGCATATCGACTTTTGATTCTGACATACTGCTGCTTGGAGAAGAACAAGGGTATGGAGACACAATGATAATTGTCTACACCAACTGCATCGGATTTGAGTGCGTAGGTAGACTTTACGCACTCAAACCCATATCACGGATGAAGTAGAGAACTAGGGCACGCCTTAGAGAAGGCTTACAGCCCTTTGAGGAACTGGTTGGGACCTTCGGCGGCAGGCAACGACCACAGGTGGTGGGCTGGGACCCTCAGGGTGCCCGGAGACAGCGGGCTGGGACCCGCAGGCGGGCTGGGAACCCGCAGGCGGCGGGCTGGAACTTGGGGGCGACGGGCTGGGACCGCCTTGAGCCGCAGGCGGCGGCTTGGAGATTGACGAGGTGGCGCTCGCTGGGGGGGCGGAGGCTGGAGACGCCGGGGAGGTGCTGGCGGCAAGGGAGATGCGCCGCGAAGAGGGTAGCGGGTGGGGAGAGGAGGGGCGGCGGGTGTAGAGCCCTAGAGCGGCTCTGATACCATGTTGGGAAAAGAGTCTTCGTTGTTTATTCAGAAAACCCTAGGCTCTCTTATATAGGGAGAGACCGTAAAGGTAAATTACAGAGAGGTCTATAGAAAATAAAGAAATAACGACAAACTACATAAAGAGATAATAACACTAACTAACTATCTCTACATGTACCATTCTCTCTGTTGCTGCCAACAAGGCTTGCCCTATTTATCAACTTGATGTGAAGAACGCCTTTCTTTATGGTGATCTTGAGGAGGAGGTCTACATGATGCAACCGTCGGGATATGTAGTCGAGGGGGAGCATGTATGTCAACTACGGAAGGCCATTTATGGCCTGAAGCAGAGCCCAAGGGCATGGTTTGACATGCTCACTACGAAGATAAACACTCTTGGGAAAATAGAAGTTGTTTATTCCATCAACCCTAGGCTCTCTTATATAGGAGAGTAGCCTATGGGTAAATTACAGGAGAGGTTCAACAGAAAAGAAAAATAACGCAGAAGTACATAAGAGAATATATATGTTTACACTCCCCCTCAAGATGGAGCATAGATATCAATCATGCTCAGCTTGGATGCACACTTCTGAAATGGGCCTCGCAGTAGTGCCTTACTAAAAATATATGTTGTTTGATTCTCTGAACTAACATGGGATGTAGCAATGAATCCCTTCTGAATCATGTCACGTATAAAGTGACAGTCAACTTCAATGTGCTTGGTTAATTCATGGAATGCTGGATTATTTGCAATGAACAAGGCCGCCTGATTGTCACATTCCAAAGCCATAGGAAGTGGAACTTCTATATGTAAATCTGTAAGCACAGCCTTTACCCACATCATTTCTGTGCTCACCTGGGCCATAGCCCTATACTCAGATTCAACACTAGATAGTGCCACCACAGTCTATTTCTTGCTCCTCCATGAGACTAGAGAATCTCCGACATATACAGCAAACCCAGAGGTGGACTTCCTGTCCTTGGGACACCCTGCGTAGTCTGCATCTACACAGGCTGAGATAGTAGTCTCTTTGCACTTTGAACAACAAACCCACACCTGGAGATGACTTGAGGTACCTGAGTATCATATGTATGGCATCCATGTGTACCTGACGTGGTTGCTCCATGAACTGGCTCACGCGGCTCACAACAAAGGCTATATCGGGCCTAGTAATTGTAATATAAAGAAGTTAACCCACCAGTTCTCTGTACCTTCTGCTATCCACCTCCTCTGTATCACCATCATATAGCTTCATACTAGTGTCCATAGGTGTGGTAGCAGGTCGGCAGCCAAGCATTCCCGTTTCACTCAACATGTCGGTGACATATTTCCTCTGAGACATTACAAACCCATAAGGATTCCTGACAAACTCCAGTCCCAGAAAATATCCAAGTCCTTGGTGACGAATTCACGACCCAGCATTTCTTTCGCCCCCTTTATTCCCTGTTCATCATCACCTATAATCATAATGTCATCTACATAGACCATGATTGCAATAATACCTCTGGAAGTCTTTTGTACAAACAAGGAATGATCAGCATTGGAACGTTTGTATCCTTGTTTCTTAAAGAGATCTGAGAGCTTCTGAAACTACACTCTGGGGCTCTGCTTAAAGACATAGATAGCCTTGTGAAGTCTGCATACTGTAGGATACTCCCCCTCAACAGCAAAACCAGGTGGTTGTTGCATGTAGACTTTCTCATGTAAGGTCACCATACAAGAACACATTCTTCACATCCAACTGGTATAGCGGCCACTGTCGAGTAACCGCAACAGACAACAAGATCCGTAGAGTGGAATGGCGGGCCACTAGTGAGAATGTATCAAGATAATCCACCCCATATGTCTGTGTAAAGCCGCGAGCGACAAGACGCGCCCTGTACCTTGTCAATACTGCCATCGGCATTCTACTTGACTGTAAATACCCATTTGCAGGCTTGCAGCTCACTGGTGACACATCAACAGGTACATGAACCAGACTCCAAGTACCTCTAGACTGAAGAGCGACCATTTCTTCCTCCATAGCAAGACGCCATTTACTATCCCTTCAGTGCGTCCTGGTAATTCCGTGGAATAGCAACTGCTGACAGTGCGACGACAAAATTCCTGAAATCTCCAGTTAGTCGATCAAAGGACACAGAAGCTGCTAAAGGATAGGATGCGCAACTCCTCTTCGACTTTCGTAGAGCAATAGAAACATATAAATCAGTGGTGTCCTCGTCTGGCCTCTGTAACACGACCTGCTCAGAAACAGCAATCAGATCCATCAATGGTAATATCTTCAGAACATACCTTAGGCGAGCTGGGTGATGAGTGAGGTAGGCATGCGGGTGTAATGAAATGGTAAAGGGGGAAACTGGTATAGTGACAGGTGGTAGTGATAGTGGTGGGGGGGGATGGTGGTGGTGGTGACATGTAAATGGCATCATTATTATTATATTAGCATGGGGTAGCAACTGATCACCAGAGGCTGAAAAATACATGATAAATTCAAAGAATGTAACATCTGCACTAAGAAGGTACCGTCTGCGCAAAGGATCATAACACTTGTACCCCTTCTGAGTTCTGGAATACCCAACGAAGACACACTTGACAGCCCTAGGAGAGAGCTTGTCAGTTTCCGGGAGACAACTGGTGAACAAACGCAACAGAACCGAACACACGCGGAGTAAGAGAGAATAATTCTTTTCCAGGGAAGATAAGAGAGAAGGGGATCTTCTCACCTAGAAAAAATGACGGCATACGATTGATTAGGTAACATGCTGTAAGAACAGCGTCACCCCAGAAAGAGTTAGGAGCATGACTCTGTATAAGAAGCGACCTGGTTACATCCAATAAATGGCGATGTTCCTTCGCAACCCCATTCTGCTGGGAGGTATAGGCACAGGATGTCTGGTAAACGATTCCTTGGGATGAAAAATAATTGGATAGGGTATGAGTATACAATTCCAGGCATTATCACTTCTCACAATTTTAAAAGATGCAGAAAAAAATTACAAATCTCATTAAGAAAATTGATGATAATATTCCCTGCTTCAAATTTATTCTTTAATAAAAATACCCATGACACTCGAGAGAAATTGTCCACAATAACTATATAAAACATGTGTCCTTGGTGATCAGGAACACGACTCAGACCCCAAATATCGACGTGAAACAACTCAAACTTGGAGGTACTACTCCGACACTGACGACTGGGAAAGGTTGAGCGATGATGCTTTCCCAACTGACAAGCCTCACATCGAATAGATGTGTGAGGTGAAACCTGGGGTAACACACAACGTAGTTTCGTGAAGCGGTAGATGTCCAAAGCGCAGGTGCCATAGTAGAGGAGAGACGGGACCAGCAGTTAGAGATGAGGTTCCAGCAAAGGGAGGATGACTAAGGCGATATAGGGCCTCCTTGCTCATAGCCACGCCCAATCACGTTGTCCATAAGGATGTCCTGAAAAACAAGAGAAGATGAATCAAAAATCGCCCGACACTGTAAATCCTTTGTAATTTGACTGATAGACAACAGTTCATCGAAAAATCAGGTGCGTGTAACACATTCTTGAGCTGCATAGATGACGTTAGACTAATCTCCCCCTGACTAGTAATCCGGGGAATGTGTGCCATTAGCATGACCATTGTTCGACCTGGATGGATCTTTCTGTACCATGTAAGTAGACTTTGATCACCACATAGATGATGTGTGGCGCCAGAGTCCATAATCCATTGTAAAGTATCTGATCCACTACTAGTAAATGCATATGTACTACCTGATGTACTGGTAGATGCAGAGGCAGGTGCGGCAACATCAGATTGGTTCTCAGTAGTGGATGCTGGTCCAGATGGAGGAATAATGCCCCTTAGATGGGCAACAAGATCATCAAAGCGTTGATCCAAAGAGGCAGCAGATGAAGGCTCTATCTGTTCGGCGACTCGTGTAGATGCAGAAAATCCATGCTTAGAGTAGCATGTCTTTAGTATGTTCGGTCCGATGGGCAGTAGGTACATTATTGGCTGAAGACGGCCTCCCCTACCACGAGGGCCACAACCACGGGTATGATGGTGACCTCCACGGCCTCTGTTGGCAGCCATTGCTGAAGCAGTCTGATTCGTGGCCGTAGAAGGGACGGTGATGCGACTCAATCTGTGAAAGGCTTCCTCCATAGGAGGAATAGTGGAATCTACCAAGATCTGGGACCGTGCCGCCTCATACTCTGGATCAAGGGCAGCAAGGAAAACTCCTACCATAGTCGCATTCCGGTAGGTCTTTTGTTGCTCTGGCATGGTTGTCAGGGGCATGAAGCTGTACAGCTTCTCGAACATCCCCCGCAAAGATGTGTAGAGTGAGTGTAGATGGCGACCATTCTGCTTGATGGTGAATATGTCATGCTGGAATTGCAGAATCTTCGTCTCATTCTTCGCTTGACAGTATGTGGCAGCCAGAATATCCCACATTGCTTTAGCCGTCGGCTGATGAAAAATATCATTGGCAATCTCGATTTCCAAAGTTCCAGATAGCCATACTTTGGCATATGCGTCATCTGCCTCCCATGAGGCATTAACTCCAGTCTTCTCAGCAGGTTCTTCTTCGGTAAGAATGTGTTTCTTTACCGGTTGACTTCATCATACTCATGAACTGCATCGCCCACAGTTCATAGTTCGTACCATCCATCTTTACAATAGGCGCTGGACCTCGAAAGGCGCCTATAGATGGAGTATCCGCCTTGCTTTTCTGACATACTGGTAACAAAAGACTGGAATAGTAGACTGAAGATAAGATCATCAACATGGACATAGACGGGTTTAGTTGTAGGTGTAGACTTCAAGCAACCAAACCCATTCCTTTGGAGGTGTGCGTGCAAGAAACAGACTCCTGCGGGATGATTCACGAGTTACAGATGCACAACAGAAAGTGCGCGATAAGGAGCGCAGGAGGCCGCGCGAGAGATCGCGCGAGCGGGCGCAGGAGGTGCGCGAGATGTTGCGTGAGGCGTGCGCGAGATGCACGCAGGCACGAGATTGACCGGAGGTGCGCAATGGATATGCGCGAGAGAGAACGCAAGCGTACGCGCTGGAGAGCGCTAGGGCATGCGCACTGGGGATGTGTGCAAGATGCGCTGGAGGGGCGCACGCAGTGCGCTGGAGATGTGCGTCGGGCGCAGATGGGGCGCGCGAGGGGTGGAGCTCAGCGCAGGCGAGGCGCGCAGAGCTCGGGGTGCACGGCCAGCGATGCGGGTGGGGGACCGGCGGCACGCGGAGAGAGAGGGAGGCACGCGGGTGGGGCTAGGGTTAGGGTTTCAAGAACTCCGGTCTAGGACCGTCGCTCTGATACCATGTTGGGAAAATAGAAGAAGTTGTTTATTCCATCAACCCTAGGCTCTCTTATATAGGAGAGTAGCCTATGGGTAAATTATATGAGAGGTTCAACAGAAAAGAAAAATAACGCAGAGGCACATAAGAGAATATATATGTTTACAAACACACATAGATTTTCAGAGGATAACATCTGACTACTCTGTCTTTGTTAGACGACGGTCTACTGGCACGATCATCCTTTCTGTCTATGTTGATGATATGGTTATCACAGGCACCCTAAGGTCTTTGTGACGAAAGATCTCGGCCAACTTCGTTATTTTCTTGAAATCGAAGTATACGCAGTACAGAGGGGCTCCATCTTTCACAGAGAAAGTATCGCCTCGATATTCTGACCGAGGCAGGACTTCTTGGATACAAACCATCCGGCATCCCTGCAGAAGTGAGAAAATATTCAGCATTTATTGATCCACCTTTTGAGAATGCAACACGATACAGAAGCTTAGTGGGAAAATTACTATATCTCACAGTTACCAGGCCAGATATATCATATGCTGTGAGCAGAGCCAGTCAACATATGGAGAAGCCTCTTTATAGTCACTGGCAGGATGTTCTTTTGATCCTTCGATATTTAAAGGAATCTCCCAGACGTGGACTTTTCTATGGGGTGAATGGACACACTAATATATCCGCCTATACAGATTCTGACTATGCTATCTCTTTGAGGACCGTCGATCCACTACAGGATACGCCATGTTTGTTGGGGATAATCTTGTCACTTGGCGAAGCAAGAAGCAGACAGTGGTATCCAGATCCAGTGCAGAAGCAGAAATACAAGGCAATGGCTCAGGCCACATGTAAGATCACATGGCTTGTTTCTTTCCTAACAGAATATGGCATGTCAGTGGCCACTCATGTACCCTTATATTGCGACAACAAGTCTGCCACGTACATCGCCACCAATCCAGTTTTCCATGAGCGGACAAAATACATTGAAGTTGATTGCCATTTTTATTCGTGATGCGGTACGAGAAGGACGAATCAACACTCCACACATCTCCACTGAACTACAACTGCAGACATCCTCACAAAGGCTCTTCCAAGGAAGCGCCTAATGTACTTAGTATCTAAGTTGGGCATGATCGACAGATATGCTCCAACTTGAGGGGGAGTGTTAGAATTATTATATTACAATTATATTTGTAACCTTTCAGGTTCCGTAACCCTTAACCCTTCGGGTTCCGTAACCTTTAACCCTTCGGGTTCTGTAACCCCTCAGGGGTATTTATGTATTTTCCTCTTGTACTCTCTAGGGTTTTCTCTCTATATAAGAGACCCTAACCCTATGGAATAGATATCTCATCTTGTCTCTCTTCTCCACAGAATAGTTCTCTAGAAAGTTTGTGTTGGAGTATTTGTTATGTGCGCCTATTGAGTTGTAGCAGGGTAAATGGATCCTGGAGAAGATCCATTTACCCCATCCAGTGTTTAGTCCCACATTGTCCAGTGGTGGGGACTTGGAGGCTCCGTGGAGGCTACATAAGGAGCCCCAGACCTCCTGTAACCATTGAGAAAAAGCACGCATAAAATGCCCTGTTGATGGCTTCTCCCGTGGTTTTCATCCCGCTCCTTACGGAGTAGGGTTCCACCTTAAATCTTGTGTTCTTCATGTTTATTCTTCTTTATTTCCGATTCCGCTTCCGCTTCCTATTTCATAACATGGTATCAGAGCGGGTCCCTTCTCGAGGATTTTGTCTATTATATTATTCGAGATTCGATTGTTCTTATTTGTTCAAGATCTTTCAAGTTCGAGATTTATTTTGTTTGAGATTATTCGATTAGAAGATCAGATCAATTCCTATTTATTCCTGAAGATTACATTGGGAGTGGTTTATTGTTTGATACAAGTCCCAGAAAAATCATGAATCTGGTTCTAGTCGCGCCCCCAGGCAGCCTTCTCCATGAACTGCAGATCTCATGTTCTCCAGCAACAACAACAGGAACCCTAAACATGTTCAAGATCAAGGCTTGTGGTTGTGGGGTTCTATTCAGTGGAGCCTCGCATACAACTCCCCCTCCTGCGCGATCTGGAGCATATACGGGCGAATATTGACGGCGATCCTCCTTCCCACACGTACCGTCCGTGTTTCTTCCTTCTCTAGGCAAAGGCAACACCTCCATCACCGCCAGAGAAATCCTATTACCATCCTCGCAAATCAGGAGATCTCCAGACGGTGGCTTTGTCATCTCTGTTCTTCCAGATGGGGCCGCAAGAACAAGCGGCGAACATCTTGCGCTAGCAGCATCTGCACCTCCGTCAGGGGGTGGTGAAATCCAGTCCTACTCCTCGCGAATCAACCATTGCGCTCGCAGTCGAGCATACGCACCTCCTTCGTGCACCTTCTCCCTCCAGATCGCGCTCCCAGTCGGCGGCTATGGCCGCATCCTTCTCATGTCGCGTCAGAGCAGTGCGCGAAACAGAATGCCTCAGAGGGCAAAACAGAATCCCTCCCCAGGCGGTGTTGCCCCACCAGGAACGGCGGCCTCCTCCTCCTACCTCCATGCGCGCAGGAGGATCGCACTCCACCTCCCCATCGGGGGCGACGACTTCGTTTAAAAGGGAAGGGAACCCTGGGGCATCCTAACATGTGGGAGTCCGAGTGTTGCAAGGCCCAGGAGGGTCACATAGTCAGGAAAAAATCGAGATTATTCAGGCCCAAGTGGTCCGAGAAATAAAAAAAATGAGAGGAGCCCATGTTATTGTAAAAAAAGGAGGGAGTTTCGATTAAGCCAAAAAAAGGAGAGGGATCTGCTGCAATTAGGGCCCACTATGGGCCAAGAGCACGTAAAAAAATGTGCAAAAAAAAATAAGAGAGATAAGGCACGTACAAAAAAAGGAGAAGAAAAGCCGTACACAATTTCAAAAAAATGATGCAAAAGCCATAAAAAATGGTTGAAACGGCTTAAAAGATGTTAAAAAAAATGTGATCGACAAAGTGGTTTTATTTTGTCCCCATCATTGTTGTCTTCTCCTAACTTGGTCGACATCCATGTTTTCCGACAAGTATGGGAGAAAGGAGGAGTATTGTGTAGAGTTCTTCTTTGACCATGATTCAAATCCTTTAGATTTCGGTTCAGATCCAGATTGATCCAGATTCTCCAGGCCCGACATTGTTCAGACTCTACAATTGTTCAGACTTGACATTCAGATCGGTTAGAGTCCAAGTTCGAGGCACTCCATGTTGAGGCCCATTTCCGAGTCCTTTAGAGAGAGACTCATTTTTAGACACGCACAAGTATGCGGTCTTTTCAGATGAGCACATGTATGCCATCAGTTCAGAGGTCCCCATCCTTTCTTTTTTTGTAGGCCAGAGTTTTCATGTGAGCCATAGGGACTCCAGAGTAGAGGAACATTCCCTATGCCATGTTGGCAAAGGTTTTTCATGTGGTATCATAGGGACACCAGAGTAGTGTACCATTCTCTGAACCAGATGGGAGAGACCCAGTTCTCCAAAGAGGAGACTTTTTCAGACTCCATTTTTCAGAAACCGTGGACTTTGATGAGGATTGCATAGCCACGGCCCTTTTCAGTTCAGCCCTTTTTCAGATGGTTATGTTCATCGTTGCGGCCACATGTTGGAGATAATCTATTCGGAATCATGTAAGATGGTTACGTTCATCGTTGCTTCCTTTGATCGGGTCTAGGGTTCCATGAAAACACCAAAAAACATGATGAACATGAATATAATCTCCAATTTAGAAGAACATGAATAATCGACCTTGATAAAACAGAATCTCGCAAAAAAATCAACTTGCTTTGACACCATGCGGAAAAACATAATGCCGAAATGAAAATAGTCCAAGAGCAATAAAAATGAAGAATATGAATGATTTTACGTGGAATCCTACTCCATGAGGAGTGGGACAAAACCACGGGAGAACGCCTCAAAGCGCAAATTCTTACATTTCATTTTCTCATTGAGTACAAATGTGTGGAATTCTTTATATAATCCATTGCCTCTTCAAAGTCCCACCTATAGACGATGTAGGACTATCTCTAGATCATTCTCCGCATATGTAAATTGCCCTCTAGGGTTTCTCGTCTTTATATAAGAGAACCATATGACCCTCATTCATAATTAATTCGATATTCTCTTCCCACATGATATCAGAGCAATGGTCCTAGACCGGAAACTTGTGCCCTATACCCTCTCTCTACTCGTCAGTCCACAGCAGTGGCCTCTCTACTTGCTCGCCCACCGCCACCACCCTAAGCAGGTCATACCCCCTTCGGTTGTACCAAAGCCTAGGAGTGTACAAGGATCAAATAAAATCCATAATCTAATCCAATCCGATGTTACGGGATTGGTTTGGTTTTATCATTTTAATGAATCGGATTGAAATTTTTCAAATCCATTAAAGTATGAATTGGTAGTGCGGTGTGCCTACTACTCAAAAAACTAGGGCTCAATCAAATCCCTCCTTATGGGGTTGCATTAGGTAGATGATAGATAGCGTAAAAAATAGTCGGATATTTCAACGTGGATTTGACCAAGAATCCATGTAGCTGACCTTACTTAAAGTGGGAGAAGGCTTTTCCATTTCGTTAAATATGGATTGGATTGGATTGGATTGGATCAAATACTAAAATCCGACCAATATAACATGTTAATCTGTTAGCATACATTCATGCAACAAAAATACATGTATACATGCATACGTATATGTGTATGTATACATACGCATGCATGCATACATACAACATATATTTGCATCCACCATCGCCATAATAAAGGCCATTGATCTTTTCTTCATATCAATCTTGGAAGCCATACATAACATATAAATCACACGTAGAAAGGGTGGACAATTAACTAGTGCTATAGAGTAGTAGATTGCAAAAGAGAGTAAATCAACTACATTAAGATTACCATCTAGAGAGATCGTTTACTATCCAAAAACTGCTCAGCAAAAGTCGAACAAATGGTTCTGTCGGGATGACCAAAAAATTGAGCCAAGTCTAAGCAACCCACTTCAATGTTATGGTAGTAGTGCATGCCCATGGAAGGACATATCTATATCGGTATCGATATCGGTACCATGTCGATACCGATATATCGCCGATATATCGGCGATATATCCCCGATATCGGACCGAATCTCGCATTTTTGGCATGTCGATACCCGATAGCGACCATATCGGTGATATATTGGTGACCTGTCGATACCGATATATCGCCGATATATCGCGATATGGTCGTCCATGTGCATGCCTATCATCTAAATGATCAAGATTCAAATCCCCCCTTGAAAGGTTTGTGTTAGGTAGACAACAACCAACGTAAAAATACTCGAATCTTTGAATATGGATTTGAGCAAGAATCCATGTAGTCGACTCTGCTTAAAGTGGGAGAAGGCTCTGGTTAAAAGCCAAGTCCAAGTGTTGGCTAGGTAAACGTCTTGTACTAAGAGTAGTTATAAACTATGTAGACCATCCCCATGGGGGCGATGAATGACTAAACTCTCCTCTCTTGAAATCCAACTGTTAAATCATCAAAATAATAAAATAACATTGTAACTTGTAAAGTTGTAAATCATATTCAGTTATTCCCCTCTCAGTTCCCTCTCCACATCATATCACTCTTAACTACCAATATTCCTCATAGTGTCTCTTTGTTTTAAACTATTTAGTCGTCGCCCACCTCCTGCACAATGATGTCCCCATCTCGTACAATGCCACCACCCAGCCTCGCAATGGCACTACCCGTCTCATACATTGTCGTCTCACTCCCACCTGATGCATTTGTCCTCAAAGTGATTCCACTCTTCTAAACTCCACTAAAAGAAAGTAGATTTAGAATATGTTAGAACAATTATTGTTAGAATTATTATATTACAATTATGTGTGTAACCTTTTGGGTTCTGTAACCCTTAACCCTTCGAGTTTCGTAACCTTTAACCTTTCGGGTTCCGTAACCCTTCAGAGGTATTTATGTATTTTTCCTCTTGTACTCTCTAGGGTTTTCTCTCTATATAAGAGACCCTAGCCCTATAGAATAGATATCTCGTTTTGTCTCTCTTCTCCACATGGTATCAGAGCAACGATCCTAGATTGGGGTTCTGACCAAAAATCTCCACCGCCACCTTCAAGCCTCGCAAAAGCCTGCGCGGGCCATCTTCCATGAATTAAGGCCCCACAGAAGGCCCTCCAATCGCCTCCAATGCAACAATCCTCCCATTAGCGCTACCCTGCGCTTTCAGGACCTCCTACGAAGTTCGTCTGCCCCATAACTACCCTCCATGATACCGTAGGACTCTTTGGAGATCTAAAACTCATCACGAACTGCTTTCAAGAATCCAGATCTGTTGTCCATTGAGGGTTTTCAGCCCTTCTTCAAGGGCAAACACCACCATGACGCCTTCTTCTACCAAGACAAAGCCCTTGGCCACGAATATTATGGCACAAGGCACTACTATCAAACTCAAGGGCACAGAAAATTACGTGCTCTGGTCTCGATCTTTTATGCTTTTATAGGTAGTCAGAGGAAACTCTACTTTTTGACTAAAGATCCTTTGGATGAGAGGGACAAAGAATACGAGAACTGGCAGACTGACAACTATTTGGTTATTAACTGGATGAACAACAGTATTGAGGCTCACATTGCCTCAAACCTTCTTTCCAAAAATACGGCCAAGGAAATGTGGGAGGATCTCGAGCAAACATACTCCTAGAAGAAGACGAAGTCACGCCTTGCAGACATTTATAGGCGAATCTGGTCGGCATCTCAGGGTGATTCCACCCTCATCGAGTACTACAGGCATCTATCCAGCTTGTATGAGGAGCTTGCAACATTCCAGCCATCATGTTGCACCAAACATATACAATAGCGTTCTGACTGGCAGGTATACCGCTTTCTTGATGGCCTGCATTCCAGATACCATGCAGCAAAGGAGCAATTTCTTATATCTGACACACTGCCAACAATGAAGGCCATCTTTGGCCGACTTGAAGAGCTCGAGACATCCGTTGCACGACCTCCCGTCTTACTTTCAACAGAGAACTTTGCACACATCACCTCATCTGGGCGAGGAGGCAGATACGGCTTGCGAGGAGGACGCGGTCGTGATCCAAGTCGTGGCGGTGGACGGGAATCTGGACGAGGCCGTGACTTTGGTCGTGGTCGTGGGCGAGACTCTACTGCTCCATGCACTCACTGTGGTAGGTGGAACCACCCGACTGAACGATGCTGGCAGAAGTTTGACGTACCTTCTTATCACGCCAATAATGCTTATGAGGATGCTTATGATGTGGAAGAGGCACCGCCTACCTCCAGTGGTAAGATTGTTCGTCTTAATGATGCAGATTACTCCCGCCTAATGCAGATCCTTTAGACTCCAGGGCCTACCACCACTAGTAACACTACAACTGCTGCTCTGGCCACTTCTTCAGGTACAATAGCAAACTCTGCTATCGCTCCTACTCCATCTTGGATTATTGATTCCGGCGCCTCTACTCATCTCACTGGAGAAGGTGGTCTGCTCACCTCTTCCATACCATCTACCTCTGTGAAGTCAGTTCGAGTCGCTAATGGGACGCAATCACATATTACTACAGTCGGAACTATGGAATTCTCTTCCAAGCTCCGACTTTCAGGGGTTCACTATGCTCTTGATTTTCCTCTTAGCTTGCTGTCAGTTCACAAGCTTTGTGTTGAGCTTCATTGTCGTGTGATATTTGATGAGCCTTGTTGTTGTTTTCAGGACATCCGGACGAGGCTGATTTTTGGTGGAGGTCACGAGAAGAACGGCCTATATTACCTTGATATACCCTCAGACTCCAATTTTGTTGGTGCTGCATCTATCTTTGAAGATTCACTCCTATGGCATCTGCGCCTTGGGCATCCCTCTGCCAAGGCCATCTCCATAATGTTTCTTGAACTCTCTGCTCTGAAGACCTTTCAGTACGAGGCATGTGAGTTTGGGAAACACCATCGAACTTCGTTTCCTGTTCGTACTAAGTCTCGCCGTACTGTTGCTTTTCATCTTCTTCACTGTGATGTTTGGGGACCTTGTCCGATCCGCACATTAAGTGGTCATTGCTATTTTATAATTTTCGTTCACGATTATTGTCGATCTTCTTGGGTCTATCTAATAAAGGAGCATTCGGAGATTAATCAAATTGTCAGAAATTTCTTTCAACGTGTTAAAACTTACTTTTCTAGCATTGTTAAGATCATTCATACCGACAATGCTCTAGAGTTAACCCAACATGACTTGACCTCTTTCTTTGCATCCCAAGGAACTGTTCACCAAACATCATGTCCATATACCTCACAACAGAATGGTATAGCTGAGAGAAAACTCCGACACTTGCTAAATGTTGCCAGATCTCTTCTTAGTCAAATGAGTGTTCCTAAACAATATTGGGGAGATGTTATCCTTACTGCAGTGTATGTCATCAACCGTGTTCCTTCATCTGTTCTCAAAGGGGCAACTCCATTTTTCTTACTTTATCCTACCAAGTCTCCTTTTCCTATACCACTGCAAATTTTTTGTTGTATTGCATTTGTTCATAACTTTCATGCAGCTGTTAAATTATCCTTTCGTGCCATCATATGCATCTTTCTTGGGTACTCTCGTACCCAGAAAGGTTATCGCTACTATGATCATGTTGGACGTCGATACTATGTATGTGCTGATGTCACCTTCTTTGAACAAACAAGTTATTTCATACAGACTATAAGTGGCATTCCTCTGGACCTCCCTCCTCCACCAATCGTCTATACTTGCCAGCGTACCTCTATACCTTCTACACCAGTGTCTGTACCTTTGCCTGTCCCTTTTATACAGGATGATATGACCACTTCGAGTGCTCCCACCATTGTTGTCTCGGATGTACCTGGGGAGCTTCCAATAGCTCTACGCAAGCAAAAAAGGAAATGTACGTATGACCCCATGTCACATTTTACTTCTACAGATGTTTTATCTAGTTGTGACAAGAGATTTGCATATGCTCTGAATGCTATTACCATCCCAAGAGATCATCTCAGTGCAATGCAAGATCGTGGTTGGCGACAGGCCATGGATCAGGAGATGGATGCACATACCTCCCGGGGCACGTGGGATCTTGTGTCGTGCCCCCCGAGAGTTCGCCTCGTGGCTTGTTGATGGGTTTTCATGACCAAACAATCGTCCGATGGTTCTATTGACGGGTTGAAAGCCATACTTGTTGTCAAAGGTTTCACACAAACCTTTGGATTTGATTATTTTGAGACCTTCTCGCCTATTGCCAGAATGGGGTCGATACGTACCATTCTCTCTGTTGCTGCCAACAAGGCTTGCCCCATTTATCAACTTGATGTGAAGATCGCCTTTCTTTATGGGGATCTTGAGGAGGAGGTCTACATGATGCAACCGCCGGGTATGTAGTCGAGGGGGAGCATGTATGTCGACTACGGAAGGCCATCTATGGCCTGAAGCAGAGCCCAAGGGCATGGTTTGGCATGCTCACTACGGAGGTAAACACACTTGGTTTTCAGAGGATAACATCTGACTACTCTGGCTTTGTTAGACGACGGTCTACTGGCACGATCATCCTTTCTGTCTTTGTTGATGATATTGTTATCACAGGAGATGATGTAGATGGTATTCATGAGACCAAGGCCATCCTTCATAAGGTCTTTGTAACGAAAGATCTCGGCCAACTTCGTTATTTTCTTGGAATTGAAGTAATACGCACTACAAAGGGGCTCCATCTTTCACAGAGAAAGTATTGTCTCGATATTCTGACTGAGGCAGGACTTCTTGGATGCAAACCATCTGGCATCCCTGCAGAAGTGAGAAAATATTCAGCATTTACTGATCCACCTCTTGAGGATGCAACACGATACAGAAGCTTAGTGGGAAAATTACTTTCACTGTTACCAGGCCAGATATATCATATGTTATGAGCAGAGCCAGTCAAGATATGGAGAAGCCCCTTTACAGTCACTGGCAGGATGTTCTTTTGATCCTTCGATATTTGACGGAATCTCCCGGACGTGGACTTTTGTATGGGGTGAATGGACACACCAATATATCCGCCTATGCAGATTCTGACTATGCTAGCTCTCTTGAGGACCGTCGATCCACTACAGGATACGCCATGTTTGTTGGGGATAATCTTGTCACTTGGCGAAGCAAGAAGCAGACAGTGGTATCCAGATCCAGTGCAGAAGCAGAATACAAGGCAATGGCTCAGGCCACATGTGAGATCACATGGCTTGTTTCTTTCCTAACAGAACTTGGCATGCCAGTGGCCACTCTTGTACCTTTATATTGCGACAACAAGTCTGCCACGTACATCGCCACCAATCCAGTTTTCCATGAGCGGACAAACACATTGAAGTTGATTGCCATTTTATTCGTGATGCGGTACGAGAAGGACGAATCAGCACTCCACACATCTCCACTGAACTACAACTTGCAGACATCCTCACAAAGGCTCTTCCAAGGAAGCGCCTAATGTACTTAGTATCCAAGTTGGGCATGATCGACATATATGCTCCAACTTGAGGGGGAGTGTTAGAATTATTATATTACAATTATGTTTGTAACCTTTCGGGTTCCGTAACCCTTAACCCTTCGGGTTCCGTAACTTTTAACCCTTTGGGTTCTGTAACCCCTCAGGGGTATTTATGTATTTTTCCTCTTGTACTCTCTAGGGTTTTCTCTCTATATAAGAGACACTAACCCTATGGAATAGATATCTCATTTTGTCTCTCTTCTCTACAGAATAGTTGTCTAGAAAGTTTGTGTTGGAGTATTTAATATGTGCGCCTATTGAGTTGTAGCAGGGTAAATGGATCCTAGAGAAGATCCATTTACCCCATCCAGTGTTTAGTCCCACATTATCCAGTGGTGGGACTTGGAGGCTCTGTGGAGGCTACATAAGGAGCCCCAGACCTCCTGTAACCATTGAGAAAAACCAATGCATAATTTGCCCCATTAAGGGCTTCTCCCGTGGTTTCATCCTGCTCCTTACGGAGAAGGGTTCCACGTTAAATCTCGTGTTCTTCATGTTTATTCTTCTTTATTTCTGATTCCTCTTCCGCTTCCTATTTCATAACATGGTATCAGAGAGGGTCGCTTCTCGAGGATTTTGTCTATTATATTATTCGAGATTCGATTGTTCTTATTTATTCAAGATCTTTCTAGTTCGAGATTTATTTTGTTTGAGATTATTCGATTAGAAGATCAGATCAATTCCTATTTACCTGAAAATTACATTAGGAGTGGTTCATTGTTTGATACAAGTCCCAGAAAAATCATGAATCTGGTTCTAGTCGCGCCTCCAGGCGGCCTTCTCCATGAACTGCAGATCTCATGTTCTCCAGCAATAACAACAGGAACCCTAAACATGTTCAAGATCAAGGCTTGTGGTCGTGGGTTCTATTCCAGTGGAGCCTCGCATACAACTCCCCCTCCTGCACGATCTGGAGCATATACGGGCGAACATTGATGGCCATCCTCCTTCCCACGTGTACCATCCGCGTTTCTTCCTTCTCCAGGCAAAGGCAACACCTCCATCACCGCCATAGAAATTCTATTACCATCCACGCAAATCAGGAGATCTCCAGACGGTGGCCTTCGTCATCTCTGTTCTTCCAGATGGGGCCGCAAGAACAAGCGGCGAACATCTCGCGCCAGCAGCATCTGCACCTCCGTCAGGGGGTGGCAAAATCCAGTCCTACTCCTCGCGAATCAGCCCTTGCGCTCGCAGTCGAGCATCCGCACCTCTTTCGTGCACCTTCTCCCTCCAGATCGTGCGCCCAGTCGGCGGCGATGGCCGCATCCTTGTCATGTCGCGTCAGAGCAGTGCGCGAAACAAAATGCCTCAGTAGGCAAAACAGAATCCCTCCCGAGGCGGTGCTGCCCCACCAGGAACAACGGCCTCCTCCTCCTACCTCCAAGCGCGCAGGAGGTGCGCACTCCACCTCCCCCATCGGGGGTGACGACTTCATTTAAAAGGGAAAGGAACCCTAGGGCATCCTAACATGTGGGAGCCCGTGTTGTTGCAAGGGCCCAGGAGGGCTGCATAGTCAGGAAAAAATCGAGATTATTCAGGCCCAAGTGGTCTGAGAAAAGAAAAAAAATGAGAGGAGCCCATGTTATTGTAAAAAAAGGGGGAGTTTCGATTAAGCCAAAAAAAGGAGAGGGGGCTGCTGCAATTTGGGCCCACTATGGGCCAAGAGCACGTAAAAAAATGTGCAAAAAAATAAGAGAGAAAAGGCACGTACAAAAAAAGGAGAAGAAAAGCCATAGGCAATTTCAAAAAAAATGATGCAAAAGCCGTAAAAAAATGGTTGAAACGGCTTAAAAATGTTAAAAAAAAATGTGATCGGCTAAGTGGTTTTATTTTGTCCCCATCATTGTTGTCTTCTCCCAACTTGGTCGACATCCATGTTTTCCGACAAGTATGGGAGAAAGGGGGAGTAATGTGTAGAGTTCTTCTTCGACCATAATTCAGATCCTTCATATTTCGGTTCAGATCCAGATTGATCCAGATTCTCCCGGCCCGACATTGTTCAAACTCTACAGTTATTCAGACTCGACATTCAGATTGGTCAGAGTCCAAGTTCGAGGCACTCCATGTTGAGGCCCATTTCCGAGTTCTTTAGAGAGAGACTCATTTTCAAACACGCACAAGTATGCGGTCTTTTCAGATGAGCACATGTATGCCATCAGTTCAGAGGTCCCCATCCTTTCTTGTTTTGTAGAGCCAGAGTTTTCATGTGAGCCATAGGGACTCCAGAGTAGAGGACCATTCCCTATGCCATGTTGGCAAAGTTTTTTCATGTGGTATCATAGGGACACCAGAGTAGTGTACCATTCTCTGAGCCAGATGGGAGAGACTCAGTTCTCCAAAGAGGAGACTTTTCAGACTCCATTTTTCAGCAACTGTGGACTCCGATGAGGATTGCACAGCCACGACCCTTTTCAGTTCAGCCTTTTCAGAGATGGAGCAGTTGTCCACATTATTGTGGCGGGCCAGAGTGCTCCGACGAGGAGACTCATTTCAGTTGCAGTGACTCTGACGTGCGCAGTTCAGAGCACATGCTCTCCGATGAGGAGATTCGGCAGACTCACACTCCAGCTCGTTCCTCCTCCTCATCTACACGGCATGAGAAGCAACGTCCTCGACAGGTGCAATTGTACGCGTTGGATTGATATTGTCCGTAGTGTCATGTAGCGTGGGTTGAGCTTCTTTCTGTTTGTCCAAGCTGAGCATTGCATGCTCCAGCTTGAGGGGGAGTGTTGGAGTATTTGTTATGTGCGCCTATTGAGTTGTAGCAGGGTAAATGGATCCTGGAGAAGATCCATTTACCCCATTCAGTGTTTAGTCCCACATTGTCCAGTGGTGGGACTTGGAGGCTCTGTGGAGGCTATATAAGGAGCCCCAGACCTCCTGTAACCATTGAGAAAAAGCAATGCATGATATGCCCCGTTGAGGGCTTCTCCCGTGGTTTCATCCCGCTCCTTACGGAGTAGGGTTCCACGTTAAATCTTGTGTTCTTCATGTTTATTCTTCTTTATTTCTGATTCCGCTTCCGCTTCCTATTTCATAACAGGTTGTTTGTTTTTCTTATTTTCTATTTATTTTGTCTTCTTCTTGTAATTTACCCAATAGATTCCTCTCATATATAAGAGAACCCGAGGGCCTCTCATTAGTGTAATTCATTATTTTCCGTCTACATGGAATCGGAGCGACGGTCCTAGACCAGAGTTTCTATGTCTCACCCCAACCCTAACCCTATCAGTTCGGCCTCCTCCCCTACGTCATCGCCGCCAGCTCTCTAGCCCGTTGTCACCGTCGTTGTCGGCACTCCAGTCCGTCGTCCAAGCCTTCGACTCCGAACCTGCCCCGATCGCTCGGTTGCCCAGCCTCGGGCCGTTGCCGCCTATGTATGCCGATCGACCCGCCCCGAGCCCACCCTAGGTTGTCGGCTACTGCCCCTCAGCCGTCTCGGGCAGCTACTGACTCTCTCGTGCCCCTCTGCGCATCCCTGCGGGTTGATCTACCATTTGATTCGGTCTGATTTTGACCGGAGAACGTGATTTCAAACATAAAAATCATGTTTTCCAACCCTAGCGAGCAGCGAAGATTTATGAGTATGGTTGTATGAGTCTACACATACAACTAATCCTTCGTATGATCGCATAGACTTACTTAAATTAGTCTACTCCTCAGTTGAGTTCCGTTGGCCGGACGGCTTTCTGTCATGTCATAGAACAAGGGTGATATCTTTTCATTCGGAGCCTTTAAGGGCCCAGCTCCCATTGTTAAGATAGATGGGACCAACTATGACTTGTGATCCATGCAGTTCCTCACCCTCATGCAGTGCAACAACAAGGAGCATATCTTAACATATCCAGAGCCAACGGATAAAACTGTGGCAAATGCTTCTTGGAAGCAAGATGATGTATATGTGTACGTTTGGCATTGTGGGACCCTCAACACAGAGATAGACAATGATATTCTGAATCAACCCAACACCAAGGCCATGTGGGATACATTGGCATCCACCTATGCTCAAGAGAAGAATGAGGTCAAGATTCTTCAGCTACAGTTCGATATCTACAATGCTAAGCAGAATGGTCATCCTCTACATATGTACTATTCTTCACTCCGTGGCATGTTTGAGAAGCTTCATAACTACATACCAATTACGACATCTATTGAGCAACAGTAAGTTCATGTAGAATAGGCAATACCCCCTCCTGATCCGAAGTTCTGCCACAAAAACCGATGTCCACGCCCCTTCCCCCCATACTTCCCTAACCACCACCTCCTTATTCACCATCCACTGCATTAGCCTTGGGTAACGAACTCCCAAGACCCTCTCCCAAGTCCGGTCGTCCAACCAGAATCGAAAACCGTCTCCATTTCCCCTATAGGGCCTCATCTTGTTTGGCATCTCCACCAAGACTGTCCTCACTCCCTACCATAATGAGGAAGGCATGTGTACCCTCTCGGCCTCCAAGGACATGGACACCCCATACACTCCTCTTAACAACATGCATACCAAATCTTCGGAATTACCCCATATACACATCACCCACTTCGTTAATAGCGCCTTATTCATCTCTTCCATCTTCCTGATTCCCAATCTGCCCTTTTCTTTTGCATCGTAATCATGTCCCATCCTATCAAATGACAACCCCCTCTTACTTGAATGTCACATCCTTTTGTCTGACTAGAAAAACCTCCTCAATATTACCTCAATCTCGCCTTTAATTCCTGCGAGCATAAGTCTCATAGAGCAGAAGATAATTGGTATAAACAACAGAACATGCTTCAGTAGGACCAACTTCCCACCCTTAGACAACAACTTTGCTTTCCACCTTGCCAGTTTCCCATGTATTCTTTCGACCATAGGCTTCCACTCCTTCGCCCTTACCCTGAACGCCACCAAAGGCGATCCCAAATATGGAAATCGGCATTGCCGGGAGTGGGCACCGAAGAATCTCCGTCGTTGCCTCCACCTTCGAAAGGCCGAATGGGACCATCGCAGTCTTGCCCTGATTAAGTTTGAGCCCCGAAATATCTCCAAAGATGTCAAAATTTTCCTCGCACTCTAAATCCCTTCCCCCGCTCCAAGAAAGATAACAATGTCGTCAGCATATTGTAACAATGGAATAGATATAGCCTCCCACATGTAGCCCGACCACTACCTTTCTGATATCACCAGCCTCATCATATTTTTTTTTTGAGACTTAAAAGAGGGGACCCACTCGACGGTGTTCACCCCCAGCAATTTATTAAAGAAGAAGAAAGAGAAAACAGAATTTACAAAAAGGAGAGAAACCCAAAAACCATCCCCAAGACTGCACACAAGCAGCTGAAACCCCTACAGAGTCACTGCGGACTACCCCAAGCACCAAGCCTCGAGAAGACTCTTTGCACGAATAGATATATTCTCCGTATAGAATCTCTGGGCGGCGAAGATTGCCTCGTTCCTTCCCAGCCAAATGCTCCACAATCTAGCAAGCGGGTCCAAAATAGCCTTCCTTTCCCGACCCCTTGAGCTAACCAAGCTCGCACAGACAGCAGCAAAAGATACAGCGTTCACCCAAGGGAGATCAGTCCAAATAATGCGCACCCGAGGGCACTCAAAGAAGAGATGAGAGGTTGTTTCCCGTTCCGCCCCACAAAGACCGCAAGAGGAGTCGACGTTCACGCCAAAATTGGAGCAACGATCACGAGTCAAAAGGCGGTGACGGCGCAGAAGCCATAAGAAAATGCCGATGCACTCAGGGAGCTTTAGTCCCCACAAGAAGCAACAGTCACGCCTCAACATGTCGTCGTCGACGGAGAAAGAAGGAGCGATAGAGGCGTACGCCTTATGCGAAGAGAAAGACCCCTCCTTCCAGGCCCAATGATCACGTCCCACACTCGGGCGAGGAGCATCAGTAAGCAGATCCAAAAGAGAGAGAAGATCCTCCAAACGCTGATCCGAAAGAGCCGCAGCGGTTCGAGGGCACCAACAACCATTCTCAAAGGAAGAGGCCACAGATGCCTCCTTGTCGACAACCAAGGTGAAGAGACGAAGGAAGAGCAGGTACAAGGCACCCCTCCCAGACCAGTCGTTAAACCAAAAGCGAAAGGAGGTCCCGCTCCCCAGCACAAGCTTAAAAAAAGAGCGATACTACCGAAACATCAAAGATACACCCCGCCAGAAGGGGGACAAGCGAGAGAGCGAGTCACCCCAAGAGCAGCCAATCAAGTCCTCGCCCAGAAGTTCACGCAAAACATTAATCATAAAGCTCTCCTCATTCCCCCACACCCGCGAAACCCACTTCAGAAGGAGGGCATCGTTTGCCAATCCCAACCGCCGCACCCCCAAGCCCCCCCAACGCTTGGGGCGAGTAACAACCTCCCAACCCACGAGGTGCACACCCCTTCCAGACCTGCCATCCCCCTTCCTTCCCCATAGAAAGCCACGCATACACCTTTCCAGCCGCGCACGAATTCCCTTAGGCAAGACGCGAACCGATAGAAAGTAAATAGGAATAGATGACAGCACAGATTTTAAGAGCACAAGACGCCCTCCCCTGGAGAGCAGAGACGCGCGCCACCCAGCAAGGCGGGATTCCACCTTCTCCACCACTGTCGTCCAATCACGCAGGCGAGCACGGCCCACCGAGAGCGGCAAGCCAAGATAATCGATCGGGAGGGAAGTGGGTTCCGACCCCAGGACAAGAGCAGACCGAAGCCTCCTCCTGCGACATGGCAAATGGGACAACCTTGGATTTCGACGCATTGATCATTAGCCCCGAGGCCTCGCTGAATAGCTGCACAGTAGTAGCCATGCCCTCCACGGCATCGGGACCCCCTTCAACAAAGCATAAGGTGTCGTCGGCGAACTGAATAGATGGAACATGAAGCTCCCAACAAGACAACCACGAGTCAAACCAGCCCCAGCCACCCCCTCAATCATACGAGGCAAAGCATCGGCCGCCAAAACAAAGAAAAGGGGTGCGAGAGGGCAGCCCTGTCGCACCCCCCTCCTTGGCTGAATGGAACCGCTCACCGGGCAACCGTTCAACAGGATAGAGAGAGAAGCCGTGGAAACACACTGCCTCATCCACGAAATCCACAACGAGGGGAAGCCCCTCCGCCGCAAAACTGACCAAAGGAAGCGCCAGTCGAGGCAATCGTAAGCCTTGGCGAAATCAATCTTCCATAGAATCCCTTTTGTACCAGAACGCCTCCACCCAGCCACAAGCTCCGAAGCCAACGCGAAGCAATCAGAAATATGCCGCCCGCGGATAAATGCCGCCTGCGTTGGCGAAATAAGAGACGAGAGGAGAGGAGCCAGCCGCCTCGCCAGAGCTTTAGCAATAATTAAATAAATCCCATTAGAATAGAGATCGGGCGGAAATCTTCAAAGCGAGTCGCCGGAGTAGCCTTGCCAATCAAAACAATTTGAGCTTTATTAATCTTGGCGAAACTACGATTGCCGGTGAAGAAGTCACGCGCCACATTCAAAACATCGCCAGCCACCAGATCCCAAAAATCGCGATAAAATGCCACTGGGAACCCATCAGGGCCGGGCATGGCGTCATCATTGAGGTCCCACACCGCCTCTTTAAGCTCCTCCAGCATGAAAGGCCTGACCAAGGCCAAGAAATCTGCCTCCGAAATCAATGGCGCCCCACACCCCAGCCAACGCCAGCGCCGAGGCAACCTGCAGCCAAAAATACTCCTGAAGTGATCCAAAAAAGCATCGCCCATCTCCTTGTCCCCAGAAACTCGAGAACCATTCACCATAATAAAGCGGATCGAGTTATGCCTCCTCCTACCACTTGCAACACAATGAAAGTAGGCGGTGTTAGCATCCCCCTCCTTCAGCCATCTCAGCCGCGAACGCTGCCGCCATTCGGTTAAGCGCTTCTTGTCCTCCAGATTGACGACAGCGATGGCCGCAGAGCGCAAATCAAGTTCCCCCGCCGTGAGGTCCCTCTCATTCTCCTCACGATCGAGACGCAGAATAAACTCCTCCGCCGCCATTCTCGAGGCCTCACGGGCGACACGCGTGGCCTTCTTGAACGCAGCCAGAACCCTCCGCAGCGAGGATAATTTTTGTGCCAAACAAAGCGCCGCAGGGCCATCCGAGGGGGGGAGGTCCCAATGGCCCCTGACCAAGTCCCTAAATCCTGGCTCCAACAGCCAAGACCTCTCATAATGGAAAAGACCCCTAGCAAGAGGGGGCTTCCCCAGAGTCCCACAGAATAGGACTATGATCCGAGAGAGAGCGCGGGCGAGAAGCCACCCAACATAAAGGAAAGCACTCCAAAATTTTTCCATTCGCCAAGAACCTGTCAATTCTCGAACGAGAAGCGCTATTTCGCCAAGTATAAGATATGTCGGCGGGCACCAATCCTTCAAAGGCGAGATCAGAGATGAAATCCAGGAAATCATCCGAACCAGGGTCACGCCCCCCGCATCCCCGCGGCCGATCAGACGCAAGCACAGTAACATTGAAGTCCCCGCCCAATAACCAAGGCGTTTCCGCGAAATCAGAGGCCATCTCCTGTAACTCCTCCCAAAGATCCCTCCGTTGCAAATGACAAGTGGGGGCGTAGATTGCCGAGAAAGCTATATTAAGATTCGAGTCGATGGAAGTAAGCACCACTGTCAAAGAGTGTCTACCCCTGCTCATGGAGGAAAACGAGAAGCGACCAGATCTCCAAGCCAAAATAATGCCACCCGAAGCCCCTATTGCATCAACAGACCGGAACTCGTCCAAGGCCAAAACACCAAAAGACCTCCACACAGAATCATTGAGAGAAGGAAGCTTCGATTCCTGGATAAAAGCCACATCACACTCCCACTCAGAAAGCCGCAAGCCCAAGGCCCGCCGCTTATCAGGGTCCCCGAGACCCCTAACGTTCCATGATAGTACCTTCATTAAAGACCGTCATTGCGGCCCCCAATATGAGCTAGGCTAGCTGCCGTAGCCACAGCATCACGAAGCGTCAAGCAACCCGATCGATCCTTTAATCTCCGACTGTAGCTCTTGCCAAATCTTGAGGACGAAGAGGCCTCCACCGCAATCGAAGCACCCCCCGGCCAAGTAGAGACAAAGACCCCCAAGGGCTCCTGGGAAGAGAGGACATCAGCATCTGCTACCATAGAGACCGAAGGAGGGGTCCACGCAGGCAAAGAAGATGGGGAATGCGCCAAGAGATTAGAAGAATCCAACTCATCCAAGAGGCACCGCCTCGTGGAGCCCGCCAACCCAAGTGGCTCCGAAGAGTGACCCGCCAAGGCTTGCGGATAAACGGAGCCCCGCATCCTTGGCCAAGATCCGAATTGCACTGGCCCAAGAGGAGACTGCAAGGAATGATTGATCACATGGCCCGAGAAAGATGCGCGATTGCAGGGAGGCGACGGTTGAGGCGGCTGCAAGGAATGAGAATCGACAACTAAGGAGTCCACCGAAATGACGCCTTGGCCGTAGGAAACCGCATGCATCTTTCGAGAATCCAAGAGTGGCGAGCCCGAGGCGAGACGCTTAGCAGGCGACCCCTCGAAATCCCCACCAGCGTGCGACACGTGGACACCAGAAGACGAGGCGTCCACCCCCACGATCTCGGCGCCAACCTCCGCCATGACAGGCGGGATCGCCGGCGAGGCCGCCCGCTCCACCACCGGCTTGAGAATGGAGAACTCCAAAGGAAAAGACCACCGGCCGATCTTCATGGAGTGAAAGAGTGTCCTTCCGACCGCAGATGAAATGAAGGACGAAGAGCATTCCAGCAGAAGAAGCACACGATTCCAATCCGCCCCCGGAGACAAACCATCGTCAAGAACCGCCACCACCTCTCCCCACTCGGCGATCGCCCGAGAAAGAGCAGGCGCCATGCGAGAGAGGAAAGGAACGCCCCGAACTTCGGCCATGCAAACTTCCGAGCCAAAGGAGGCTCCATCTGCCACCCTTAAGCTTCTCCACGCCACGTCGCCGTCACCATCAAAAGAGAAGAGTCTCTCCCGCTGCTCCGGGGAGAGACCTCGCACGCAGCATCTGTCGGAGTCGAGCACCACGAAGTCCCCTACGAAAAAGGGCCCCAGACGCTCCAGAGTAGCACTTTTAAGCAGGTCCCAAGACATACCTGGCCGCTGAAGAACCCCCACCGCCGCAAGAGATCTTCGGCCCTTGCGGGCCCGCCCCAACAGAGTCGGCAACCTACCAATCGGCTCCTTTAGATCCTCCGCACCAAGAGAAAACGATTCATGCAGGTTCGTCCCGGCCAACTGCACCCTCAACCTCCCAACAGGAGCTCCCACGTCACCGTCGAGAACCGCGAGATCTTTCACAACATGGACCCTCCTTTCCTTCAGAGAGTCATCAACGCTTCCACGAACAACCTGCGCAAAGGCGCGCGAGCCATCCTCGTCGTAGAAAACATCAACACTTCCATGCAACCGAGTTGCATGCGGCCTGGACTGCCTCGACGAGGCGAAAGCATCACGAGGTCGAGCCAAACGACAGCAGGACTTCGCAAGATGGCCCACCGCGCCACACACGTAGCAACTCGGAGGCAAACGACAGGAGGACGCTAAATGCCCATGCACGCCACAGCGAAAACACCGTTTCCCCCGCTTCTTGTGCGACACCAACTCCCAACCCTCTTGAAAGTCATCCGGAGAAGCTCCATCCCCCGCTACCTGCGTCGCGCCACCCTCACCCAGCCGCTTAGAGACGGCCGCATCCCGCTTCTCCTCCCAAGAGCCGCTTTCCCACGACCTCGAAGAAGCCGCTCGATCTCCGACGCCCTTCACTCGCCATACCTTTCGCTCCACGAGTCGCACTTCGGTCGCCAGGAAATCGCCACTCACCACGAACCGCCATCACAAACAATAATGGCGCCAATGGGCACCCCTGCCTGATTCCCCTCAGTGGTTGAAAAAATCTTCCTTTTGGTTGGCCATTAACCTGCACCGCAAACGAAGTCGTTGTAACGCACTGCTTAACCCATGCAACCCATCTCACTGGAAACCCCTTTTCAACAGAAAATTCCATAAGAATCTCCAATCCACACAGTCATACGCTTCGGAAAAGTCGACCTTCCAAAGCACTCCTCTCGATTTTAATCTCTTTCAATCTGCCACCACTTCCTGTGGCATTACCAGCCCATCCGCCATAGCGTGCCCTTGTATAAAAGCTGATTGTTCCAGCGACACAATTTCATGTAGCACCCCTCAGCCTGTTAGCCAAAACTTTGCAAGGATGAGATGGATCTCATTCGAGATCGTAGTGGGCCTGAAATCTTCCACTCTGACCGATATGTTCTTCGGCAGTAGAAAAATCAACGCCATGTTTAACCTTTCAAACACGTTTTTTCCATCACAGAATTCCATCACCACCTCCATGATTTCCCCCTTAATAAACTCCCAGAATTCCTTATAGAAGCGAGCCGAAAATCCATTTGGTCAGAGTTCCCCCTCCGCATTAAGTGCCCGCACCGCCCCCTTTGACCTCCTCCATAACTGTTCTGACCAGGCTGGCAGTCGCTACTTCTGAAATGGTAGCAACGCCCTTCCCCTGCCACCCCCAACCCTCCTGAGTCTGTTGTCGACTGAATCTCCAATAGTGTGTCCTCAACGCGTCTCCAATCTCCTTATCCCCCTCAACCATCCTCCCTTCCACTTCAATCGAGCGTATATGGTTCCTCCTCCTCCGATAACTAGCCACAGCATGAAAGAACCTTGTATTCGCATCCTCTTCTTTCACCCACTGTTGGTGGGCCCTCTGACGCCATGTAGCCTCATCCTTCCTATCCTCCTCCAATATATGTGCCAGATACCCTCCCCTCTCCACAATTTTATGGTCAAGCAACTCCTGTTGGTCCTCCAACCTGTCAATCGACTCATCGCCTCCTCAGCCCTCCGCCTCTTCTCATGCCGTAGTTCACGGATTTCCTTGCCCCTTTCCGTCAAGAAGCTCCTCAGTGCCTTCAACTTCCCCGCAAATCTCATCACCGTTGATCCCACCATCGTGTAGCTTTTCTAGAAATCGGACACGGAATCTCTGAACCCCTCCTCCAGCAGCCAAGTCGCCTCAAAACGAAAGTACCGCTCGTGACGGCTCCCCTCCCCAGAAGACCACAACAATGGCATATGATCCGAGTGTGCCCTGGGTAGGGCCCAAGACATCGCAAAAGGAAACATGGAAGTCCCCTCCATGGACATCAATAACCGATCAATGTGAGATCTCGATCTAGAGTTGCGCAATGTGTATCTGCATCCCATAGCATCAATCCCCATCCATTTATCGCTTCCTGCATCAGCCCCAAACTGGCATCTCTTCCCCCTATCCCTCCGGGACAATCTTATGAGAATAAGGTAACTTTAAAATCACCGCTAATGATCCAGGGGATGTCCGGGAACTCAGCCCTTGCAGTCCCAAGCTCCTCCATCAAAATATCCACTCCCATGCCCCCGCACAGGCCATATATATTGGAAATTAGAACACGAATCACCTCCCCATGCGAGTCAACAAATTGATAGTGAGTGAAGATCTTTAATTTCCTCTCCTTCCAATCGGAAAACATCCCGGTTCCACCCCATCATTATTCCCCCTGCCGTGCCCGTTGCCCCGAGTGACCTGTCCTCCTCAAGCCTCGTGCATCCAGCCACCCTCCAAACTTCCTGAAATCCCTCCAACACACATTTCTTCTCCGCCAAACCACCTTATATTCCATGAAAGAATCTTCATTTGGACACTATCGTAGAACCCTACGGTGGAATCACACCGATACATCTGAACAACTCCCGTCTCATGCCTCTCACCATTTCCTCTTCCCAGAATAGATCAGCCTCCTCTCTCGCCGCCAAGTCGTGTATTTCCTGGGAAATATTTCCTCCCTTTCAACCCCCCCCCCTTTGCTGTCTCCAGTGTCCGAGTCCCCATTCTGCATACCCTCCATTCTTCCACACAGCGCATCGAGTGCCGTTCCCGAGCCAAACTTCCTTCTCACTTAGCATCATCCATACGCCGGCCCCCAAGAATGACCGCCCCAGCTGTAGATCGCCGCCCTTCTTCTCCTTCTTTCCGTGACCGCCGCTCTGGCATAGGTAACCCCAAACCTGCTCCCCAACCATGGGGACTTTGCATTGCTAACCGCAGTAGCGAGGTTTACCCCCATAGAGAAGCGGGCGTCATCTTCGTAAAGGAGAGTTGGTGCAGAGGCTAAGAGATCCAGTGCAAACACCATGCGATCCACTGTAGAACGATGTAGGGCTGTTGTAGAAGGTCGGATCCCAAGTTCTCTGGTTCCACGCCAGGCCCGATTGTCAATTACAACATTCCCGCACAATCCTTCCATCGAACGGGATGCATGAGGATCGCCACATCCGGCTACAGATCCCACCAAATCGGCCACCTTGGAAATGGATCTCCGGGCCCTATCCGCCTTCTAAACAATGTTCAGCCTGCTCACATCCACTTTCCAATACCCGGCTGCAACACCCATATCTGTTCCAGTCCGACCCGGTTGGTCCACCCTCCAGTGTCCGAATCCGCCCCACTTTCCCGATTCAGATGCGCCTCCCCTACAAAGATCCGATCCAGGCTCCCGACCCATCAGACCCCTCACCACTTTTGAGAAGAGGGGGGTTTTATCCATCTCATCAAGCCTGTTGTTCACGCGACCTGAGAACACCTCGCCTGATGTAGCAAGTTTGCTTGTCATACACGGAACCTCCTTTCCTGTATTCGACCACTACTATACTTGTCCACTGTACATCTATTTGTAAGGTATAATTAATTTTTGTGAAAGCCTGAAAAAGGGGGAGACTCTCGCCGGTGTTCGCCCCATCTTTTATTGAAAAAACGGAAACAGAGGAGGTAGAGACATCACTGAAGGTAAACAAGAAAAACCAATTACATCTCCCACTCCTCCACTAATCTCGCGGCATGAATCCCCACGTTTTCCTTGTAAAAGCGCTGCCCCGAGAAGAGTAAAGCATTCCTTCTCAGCCAAACAACCCACAGGATTGCAAGAGGATGGATTATCTCCCTCCGAGGTCTGACCCTATTCGCCATCAGCGAGCCGCATGAAGCCTCGAGATCCTCAGCGCAAAACCAAGTCAGACCGGCCTCCCGCCAAACCTGGATCACCTTGGGGCATCTAAAGAATAGATGCTCAATGGACTCAATCGCCTCCTCGCGAAGAAGGCACCTATCAGAAGTTGAACCGAGAAGCCTAGCACACTGGTCCCTTATCATCAGCCTTTGTCTTTGAAACAGCCACAAGAAGAAACCAATTCACTCGGGGAGCTTGAGAGCCTAAAAGAACGCACAATCGCGAATCACCACCTCCGATCGAGAGGGCGGAGGCCTGCAAATTGCCCCAAAATCCTTCATAACCACGAATGGACCCGCACGCCATCCCCAATGGTCTCTCCCCTCCGCGGGGCGCCCCACATCCTTGATAGAATCCAGCAACGCCATGAAGTCCTCAAGCCTCAAGCCTCTGGTCCGAGAAACCAGGTATAATTAATTTTTATTCACACTTTTTGAGTCTATATGTATTTTTCTCCTACAAGTGACAAGTTGTCTAATGCTGACTCTGGTGAGGATGTCTTTATTCCACCACCTTTAGGTGCCTCTGTTGTGGGTGCAAATGGATCTTAACTGTGAAGCAGCGAGTAGATGATAGTGTAGATAGCTACAAGGCAAGGCTTGTAGCACATGGGTTCACCCATACTTATGGGGTGGATTATCAGGATACATGTCTTCAGTGACCAAACATTTGACATTACGCATTCTTCTATCAGCTGCTATTTTACGGGACTGGCCCCTCTACCAACTTGATGTGAAGAATGTGTTTCTATATGGAGATCTACAGGAGGAGGTTTATATGCAGCAACCACCGGGGTTTGTTGTTGAGGGGGAGTCTCAGAATGTGTGTAGGCTCCACAAGGCGACTTACGACCTGAAGCAGAGTCTGAGAGCTTGATACTAGATGATCATTTCAGAAGTGTTCGTCCAAGCTAAGCATGATAGATATCTATGCTCCATCTTGAGGGGGAGTGTAGAGATATGTGTATTATTTCTTAATTTCAGTACTTCTTATCTATTTTCTTTTCCTCTTGTCTACTTTATGTAATTTAACCATAGGTCTCTCCACTATATAAGAGAGCCTAGGGCTTATAGAATAAATAATTCTTTATGTTTTCCCAACAGACATCTATTGTGTTTTTTCTTCTCGGTTATGTGTTTTAATGACATGATCTACCTTGTAAATGAATATGTCATCATCGAGCAATGAATACAACCAGTTTTATACTTTAATGGGTGATGGGAGATGATGCTTCAATTTTTTCTACGACGAATATGAACCATGGCCGAAACGACTCAATCTGAACTTCGTCTGTGAAAATACAAGATTGTGGAATCGTGGGAACAATTCGATTTCCATGTTCTAATACCACTTAATGCAGTCAGAAAACGAAGAGAGGTGATGGGAAAAATAAGAACACGACAAGACTCGGGGGGTGATAGGTATGGGGACGAGAGGAGGAACCATATAAAAAATAGAAGGAAGTAATTATAATGGTGGAGGCACTCTTCAAACTAAAATTCAACTCATAATTTGATAAGTTGTTCTCCAAATAATAGCCTACTACCCTTTTATATAGGTCGGGGAGGTTATAAAAATAGAAAGAGAATAAAATTAAAGTAAACAAAAACCTCAATTGACTCCTAAAGTGACCCTAATTACCCTAAATATCTAATCGATCTCAATTTATTTAATGAAATAAAAATCAACTACCAACCAAAAAATGATTAATAATGGACGGAAAATCCATATTTGTATAATCCATGCATGAAATCACATCTTAATCATATACAAGTGACCATCATTGTATCATCCTATGTGGGCAGCAAGATCTTTTTTAGTGCAGCACGAGATAATAAGATCGCACAGAACAGTCAACTACTAAGATCTCTTTAAGATGGATTCTTGCATATATGGTGATAAGATCTTTGATCGCTGAATGCATGACATATCAATCTTCATATGTTCATGTAAATAGTAAACAAATGAAATTAAAATATCGTGAGATTTACAACTTGGACTTGGTGGGAATTGAATCGAGGAATGTACCAGAAGCTTGGATCTCTGATGCAGCTTTTTTAATAGGTTCTCCAACCGGAAGATAATTACTAGCAATCTTTATCCTCTGCTTAGAAGATAGAAGTTGAGAGAAAGAATTTGTATGATCACTGTTGTGGGTATGGAGGGTTGGACCAACAGAATTATCCACATACCCATCTGATAAACTAGTCAAATTTTGCAAAGGCTCAAAGAATTCTTTAGCTAGTGGCCAAAGAAAACTGAAAAGAAAACCAACAGCCAGACTTGATCTGTAGGAGTGAGCTGTGGCACCTTCTTTAGAAAGAATAGAAACTTTTAGTAACTTAATTGCCTCGAGAATAAGTGAAGCGGTGATTATTTTACCAACCAAAAATTCCTCAACTTCCGTTGCACGTTTAGCATGTTCTGTCCCACAGGCACCAAAAACTAAGCGAATACCTAAAATGACAGAATCTTTCAAGCCAATTTGAACCAAGAAAGCAGCATTAGTGTAGGCCAAAGCATTTCCATGGGGACGTGGTGCTGCTCGATAGGTTTCAAATAAAGTCTTGATTGTACTACTTGCACTGTTATCATAATCATTCCCAGCATTGTACTGATTTTCCCAGTCTGGTATGCGAATACTCAGAAGAATATGCTGTGTGTCATATGTAGGCATCCCCAAGAACTTCTCCAATGTAAGTACTGATATTCTTGAATCAATATGAATAACAACATGAGCACCGACGGCAAGAAGAATGGTGGCAATATCTGAAGGAAATTGATGTCTCTGAGCTATGATGATGTTACCACCTAAGCTCGCCGTGTTTCTCAGGAAATGAGATCCAACCTTGTCCATATGATTAGCAAGTTTGGAAAATATTAATTTTTTATTTACAAGATTGTTATCCTCTGCTTCTTCCCTCAACACTTGGATGACACGCGAGATTGTCAGTGATGCACCTATTTCAATACCTTCACCATCCTTTTTTATGAACGAGAGCTCTTTGATGCCCTTGAGGTCGACGTAGTGGCTGTACTGCTCTAGATCTTTGTAGATTCCAGAAACTGTACCACCAACTACCAACTTTGTTTTTTCAACCCCTGTACTTCTAAGGATAGCTTGAAGTTCATCGATGCTTTTTGGACGGAACCAAAAGCTACAAGTGTTGTCTGAACTAATATTCTCATGTGTGTCCTTTCCATCTGACTGAACACTTTCAGATTCAAGATGATTCTCAGATTGCAAAGATGAAAATAAATTTTCAATTTCGGCTTTCAAGAAATGTGGGAATGTACTCACAGAATCGCGGTTGTAGAAAGGTAGCTTGTCTTTACTTGCATCTTTTCCATCTCTCCAAAATGTATTCAAGCCCAAGTCCTCCATATCGACATGAGCAGAAAAGCTTTTACAGGCATCTGCAATGGGTCGATAGCCTGTACATCTACATAGATTACCAACAACAGCTTCTTCTGCCTCTCTCACAGTCAGCTTGGAAAAGCCTGCTGCTGCATCGAACCTTCTGCTTTTATCGGCATTGACAATAGCGGAGTAAAGAGACATGCACACACCTGGAGTGCAGAAGCCACACTGAGAAGCATGAAATCCTGATATTCTCTTGTGAATAGAATGAAAGCCACTCTTCATGTTCCCAAGTCCTTCACTTGTTGTGATTGAGCAAAAATGTATACTGCCAAGAAGAGTGAGACATGAGCTCACAGTAAACTCTTCTACTAGCCTAGACACAGGGTCAAACTTTGCGAGAAGAACAACACATGCTCCACAACCACCTGTTATAAAAAGTCAATCCCAATTAAAACTTGATCAATCATAGAACTTCATAATCAATGTCATCTGCTAAATGTTTAAGATGGGTAGGACTATCATAAATTTTGAACAGAAATAATGATTACTTCTATAAGAAGAAATATCACAGCAACTGCCAACCTACTTTTGTCTGTGAAAACGAAACATTGTCTGACACGTTTCATATAAGGGCAAATTGACATGATCCAAAAAATAAGGTGATGAGAGATTAAAAAACGCTTACAATAGGCATGTGCCAAAGTCCGAAAGACTCTCCCAAGAATACATAACAAGGTCCAAAACCCTGAGCAACATTTGCACCAAGATGAGATGTGACACAAGAAAGGGACGAGGGGTTGAATTGTGCAATAAACAATAAAAATTTTAATCTATGATAACCAGTTATTCTTCTTAAAAGAGGGTGTCTTGGAAGAGGGTGCAGGAATGGCAAGCACATCATGACATGTGTTGACTTCATGGGTAAGAGATTACTTGATCAAAATAATCTAACCTAGGACTCCTTATCTAGGTGGAGTTCTAGGGTTACATGAGAGAGTCATCTAAGAAAAATAAAAGTGTACCCCTGAGCTAGTAGAACACAAACTATTTCTACTCTTCCTTGTTAGAAAATAGAGAACGCGGAAGTGGAATAATAAACAGAGCATAATCTAGAAAGATAAACTGGAAGAACACAAAGATTTTTACGCAGAACCCTACTCCCTAAGGAGCGGGATGAAACTACGGGAGAAGGCCTCAACGGGTCAGGTTATGCATTGCACTTTCTCTCATCTGACTACAGGGGTGTGGGGCTTTATATATAGCACCCATGGAGTCTCCACATCTCCAAATTGGTAGATGTGAGACTAAACTCTGGATGGGATAAATGGAACCTGGAGAGATCCATTTACCCATCTCCCATACATGTGATGCATATAACAAGTATTCCAACGCTCCCCCTCAAGCTGGAGCATGCAATGTTCAGCTTGGACAATCAGAAAGAAACTCAACTCACGCTACATGACATTACAGACAATATCAACTCAATGCGCACAACTGTCGGTTGTTGTCGAGGACATTGCTTCTCGTGCCGTGCAGGTGAGGAGGACGAAGGGGATGGAGTGTGAGTCAACTGAATCTCCTCATCAGAGAGCATGTGCTCTAAACTGCGTCTGTCAGAGTCACTGCAACTGGAAATGAGTCTCCTCGTCGAAGTACTCTAGCCCGCCACAATAATGTGGACAACTGCTCCATTTCTAAAAAGGGTCGAACTAAAAAGGTCATGGAAGTGCAATCCTCGTCGGAGTCCACGGTCGCTGGAGAATGGAGTCTGAAAAGTCTCCTCGTCGAAGAACCGGGTCTCTTTCATCTGGCACAGAGAATGGTACTCTATTTTGGAGTACCTATGATACCACATGAAAACCCTTGCCCACATGGCATAGGGAATGGTCCTCTACTCTGGAGTCCATATGGCTCACATGAAAACTCTGACCGACAACAACAAGAAAATATGGGGACCACTACAAAGATGGCAAACATGGCACATTTGAAAAAACCGCATACATGTGCATGTCTGAAACTGAAGACTTGGAATCTGACATCGAGTCTGAATAATTTGCTGTAGAGTCTGAACAATCTGGCTGTTCTGATGAATCTGCAATCTAGAGAAGACATGTGACTCTACACAATACTCCTCCTTTCTCCCATATTTGTCGGAAAATAAACATCGGCAAAGTTGGGAGAAGACAATAACATGGGGAAAATGAACATAGACTAACTTCATTTTTCCCGGCTATTTTTTTATAGTTGTCTCTTCTCTCTTTTTTTTACTTTTCTTTTCATCATTTTATTTTGCAAAGTTTTTCGGCTATTCTCCTCCCTTTTTATAGTTTTTACTCCCTTTTTTTAAAATAAGCCATGTTTTTTTCCTTCAGCTTCAATCTTTTCTTAAAAAAAGGCACGATTGGGCTTTATTTGGCACATTTTTTTATCGTTGGTCCTATCTTGCAAGAGCAGAAAAAAATATTTTTTTGAATAAATAGACCATCAGGGCCTAGGGTTTCCAACGTGGGAACCATTCTCATAAGAGGGTGCCACCCCGAAGGGGCTCTGCTCTTGTTGCTAGGGTTCCCCCGATGGGAACCCACCAGATCGCAGCGGAGAGATGTCACGAAGGGGGAATGCCACCCGCCGCCACCAGCCAGGATGCTTGAAGCCCGTCGATGCTTGGATGAAAGAGGAGCCCAAGGTGGGAGAATGCGATGGCTCCGCCTGGAGCTCACGTCGCCGCACGATGGGAAGGGGCGACGTGCGAGGGTGCCTGGGGATGTCGCCTGGATCACCTGTGAGGGAAGGGGTGGTCGATCGCCGCCGTCATGTGCTGGTGTTTGGGAAACACACGGAGGTGCGCTGCTAGGGAGACGTAGCAACGTGCGGAGGAGGGTACACAAAGGTTTTTACATAGAACCCTACTCCCTAAGGAGCGGGATGAAACCATGAGAGAAAGCATCAAAGGGCCAGGTTATGCATTGCACTTTCTCTCATCTGACTACAGGGATGTGGGGCTCTATATATAGCACCCACGGAGTCTCCACATCTCCAAACTGGCAGGTGCGGGACTAAACTCTGGATGGGTAAATGGATCATGGGTAGATCCATTTACCCATCTCCTATACATGTGATGCATATAACAAGTACTCCAACATACCTCAAATTGGAGCATATATATTATCACGATGAGCTTGCTCCAACATTCAACAAACTTAATGATGGCAAGAGGCTTGGTGAATATGTCAACATCATGAACATATGAAGTCACGCTAGATATGTGTAGTAACCACCTATGTAGCAAGTTTCCGATATAATGGCAGTCAACCTCCACAAGTTTTGTGCATTCATGAAACATCATATTGTTAGCAATATGCATAATGACCCCGTTGTCACATCTAAGCTCAATCACACCTGTAGGATTTATGTGTAATTATATAAGTACAAATCAAATCCATGCTAACTCATTCATTGCAAGAGCCACTGCCATGTACTCGCTTTCTACACTAGTGTGAGAAACTACTACTTTTTCTTGCTCCTCTAAGTTGTAAAATTTTCCGCTAGGCGAGTACAAAACCCTAAGGTGGACTTTCTATCCAATAGATTTCATTCATAGTCAACATCAAAGTAGGTTATAAGATCCATAGTAACTCCTTTGACAAATACCAACCAATGTCTAGAAGATGCCTTAATGTACCTAGGAATCATCACCCTGCATCATAGTATGCATGATTAGGATAGTGCATGAACTAACTGAGCATGCCAACTGCAATCGATATATCTAACCTAGTAATTGTCAGATAAAGTAGCTTTCTGACCAACCGCTTATAGCATACCATATCTCCTATCCTTTAGGCTCATAGATATGTGCTTTGGAATCCATTGGAATATGGGATAGCTTGCATCTTAACACCTATGTCTCGTGTAGTACGTCAGTAGTAAACTTTCTAGAGCTTGACGGCTTCATCTTTTTTTCTAATGCTTCATTGCATCGTCTTATTCGGTGCTCGTCAACAATCATCCAAGGGAGGGATTTTTTCAACCATAACGAGGAGTGAGGCAAGGACGCCCCCTTGCTCCTATGTTGTTTGTTATCGATGCTGATGTGCTAGCAGGGGGTCATTGCAGGATACTCCTGTGGAGACATCTCTGTCCCTCTCCTTTAACACACTGACGATACCCTTTATTGAAGGAGGAAAGGAGGAGACAAGGGTAATGGACGCAGCTCTTGAGATTTTTGATGAGCTTCATGGATTAAACCCTAATTGAAGCAAGTTAATCATAATCCCCTTTGGATTATCAGAAGCATATGCTATGACTTGTGGTGAGGAGCTGGCCACAGCATGGGGATCCCTTCTGATTCAGTACATAGGACTTCTGATTGGGTCCATATCATTGAGAAGTTGGAGAAAAAGCTGGTCGGGTCGAAGGAGACCACTCTTTTACGAGGTGGTTTGCTAGTGCTAGTAAAGGATGTTTTTACGACAATTCTAGTCTTTTTTATGTCATTATGTCTCCTAGCAGGAATTCGTCATCATCTTGAGATGATTGTACAAAGGTTTTTCTGGAGAAAATCTGTTTATAATAGCTCAGGTATTCTCTTGGACAATTGGGACATAATAGCACTCCTAAAAGATGGGGTGACATTAGGGTCTCTTGTCTGGAGACCATGAACAAGGCTCTTCTTTTGAAGTGGGTTGCCTGAATCTAGGGGCAGAAATTAAAATTTATGTTGTCGGCTCATCTGTAGGATTTATGGCATCTGTGCCTAGGGGAGCTTGATGCATCAACCTTCTTTTTGCTCCTCGGTATTTTAGAAGGGTGTTCGATCCTTGATGTCACAGTTCTCAGAGCTTTCCACCCTATTCTTTGCAACAATTGCCTTCTGAACTCGCAACTATACTATTTATGGCACATTAGCGGCTTGTTTTCCGCATCATTTTGTCATGGTCATGGATTGAGAGGCCCTTGTGATCGATTGTTTGGAAAAATAGGAGTTGGATGCCCTCGTTTTTTAGGGATTTTTCATATCAATGCATGGAAAGGTAGAAACCATTGGATTTGGAGGGTAGCAGATTTTTTTGAGAGACGTGCTTACAAAACAAAGGACAGAACCCAATCACCTGATCACCTGATTCATAACTACTGGCTTATTTGGGATTTTACGATACCAAGTCAAATTGATGTTTTCTTGTGGCTAATGCGGGGAGGGCGTATTCCGATGAAAAATCATTGTTCTATGCTCTTTGTGGGTTGATCTAAGGTATGTCCGCTATGTAACAAGGAAGTAGAGCAGATTGATCGTATTTTCTTCTCCTACAAAATGTTTTTATCAATGTGGCATGGCTTTGGTATCGCCTGAATGCATCATCAGATATTTAAGGTTCTGTGGGACTTTTTATATAAACTAAACATCATCCCAATGAGATATCCTTCTCTTGGTAGCAATTATTTGGAATACTTTGTTAGCTAGAAATGGAGTAATCTTTGCTTCTGAGTCATTATATGATGATAATATAATTATCCATGTCATAACTCTCCTCAAGTCATGGCTTTGTAAGTTGTTGAGGGAAAAGAATCAATTGATTAAATAAGAGGTACTAGGATTCTCTTATATAGGAGAGGAACCTATTAGGCAAATTACAAGAAGATGACAAAAGAAATAGAAAATAAGTAAAACAATAATAATGATAAGTAATATCTCAACACTCCCCCTCCCTACGAACACAATAAAGCATGATGTAGACTTCTTGTCCTTTGGACACCCAGCATAATCTGCATCTGCACATGCGGTAACTGAAAGAGATGTGCCTCTACTGAAAAAAAGTCCCGTACCAAGTGAAATCTTCGGATATCTCAAAATCATATGTGGACTGCATCCATATGTACCTGTCTGGGCTGCTCCATAAACTGACTCACTTTGCTCGTAGCAAAGGATATGCCGGCCTGGTAATAGTCACATATGGTAGCTTGCCAACAAGCTCATATCGAAATCCATAGTGTCATCTTCATAGAGCTTCATACTCGAGTCAATAGGAGTAGTGGCAGGTCTGCAATCTGCTATGCTTGTCTCTGAAAGAAGGTATGTTATATACTTCGTCTGGTTCATCACAAGACCTCGCTAGTTCCTATCAAACTCCAGTCCAAGGAAGTAACGTAAATGTCCAAGGTCCTTGGTCACAAACTGCTAACCCAGAAAGTCGTTGGCACCATGAATGCCCTGCCCATCGTCCCTTGTAACAATAATGTCATCAACATAAACAAGAATGACAATAGTGCCTCTCTGAGTCCTCTGCACAAACAAGGAGTGATCAGTGGTTGATTGGACAAACCCTTGTTGCTATATCAAGTTTGATAGCTTCTGGAACCATGCTCTTGGACTATGCTTAAGGCCATAGATAGCCTTGTGTAGCCTGCAAATCTTCAGACACTACCCCTCAGTAGTAAACCCATGTGCCTGATGCACGTAGACCTCTTAGTGTAAATCACCATGGAGGAAGGCATTCTTCACACCAAGCTGGTAAAAGGACCAATCTCATGTCACAACAACAGAAAGTGGAATATGTAGAGTAGAATGTATGAAAACTGGAGAGAAAGTATCATGATAGTCCACGCCATGTGTTTGGGTGAACCCACATGCCACAAGTCTCGCCTTATAGCGATCCACACTGCCATCCGTACGGTGTTAGTGAATACCCATTTGCATCTCACAACATATGCGCCAACTAGAGCATAAACAAGACTCCATGCTCCACGTGACTGTAGCGCGGTCATTTCCATCTCCATAGCTAACTCCAATGACTATCCTGAAGAGCCTCCTTATATGGTTGTGGTATCTCCATGGCAGATAGTGCCAGGGTGAATCTCATGAAATCCTCTGACAGCCTGCTCAAGGAAACCTGGGCTGCAAGAGGGTAAGTAGCACACTTACGTTTCGACTTAGAAAGAGAAATCGATACATCAAAATCATATGCCAAGTCTGTAACTTGTGAGTTCTCCTCCTGAGAGGGCACCTGCTCATCCTGTATGGAATCCTGTTGCACAAGCAACTCAGTAGTACCATCAGTAGAAACAATGTGCTCATTACATACTTGAGGCATGCTGGATGATGAGCAAGGCCTGTGAATAGGGGGACTGAGCGAGACCTGCGAGTAAAAACACGAGGCAAAAACTAAATCATAGTAGGAGCCACATGAGCAGGTGGAGGTGGTGGTGGTGGTGGAGGAGGAGGAGGAGGTATTGGTGGCGGTGGTGGAGGTGGAGGTGGTGGTGCTGCTATGACAGTAGGAGGCATGTAGATCTCAGTATCAAAGTCAAACGAAGCAAGTCTGTCACTTGTAAGAGTAAAATACATAACATACTTAAAAAAGTGACATTAACACTGACAGAGTACTTCCACCTACGTGGATCAAAACAACGGTACCCTTTCTGGGTACAAGAGTAGCCGATAAAAACACACTTGATAGCCTTGGGAGAGAGCTTGTCACGACCAGGAGATACATCATGAACAAATTCAACAGAACCAAATACTCGATGAGTAAGGGAGAAAAGATCCTTCTCGGGAAACGCAATCGAGAAAGGAATCTTCTCTCCCAAAACAGACGAGGGCATGCAGTTAACCAGATAGCATGCAGTGAGAACAACATCCCCCTAGTAAGCATGAGGAGCACGACTCTGTATCAGCAAGGTTCTGGTAACATCAAGTAAGTGATGGTGTTTGCGTTCAACAATACTGTTCTGCTGGGAAGTATATGTTAGGAAATGTGAATGAGTTGTTCTATTCCGTAACCCTAGGCTCTCTTATATAGGAGAGTAGCCTATGGGTAAATTACATAAAGAGAATAAAGAAAATAAAATAACAAAGAGATACAGAAATAGCCTATGCGTCAACACTCCCCCTCAAGATGGAGCATAGATATCAATCATGCTCAGCTTGGACGCACACTTCTGGAATGGGCCTCTAAATAGTGCCTTGGTGAAAATATCAGCAGTCTGATTCTCTGATGTGACGTGAGATGTAGCAATGAACCCCTTCTGAATCATGTCACGTATGTAGTGACAGTCGACCTCAATATGCTTGGTCCTCTCATGAAAAGTTGGGTTATTTGCAATGAACAAGGCAGCCTGATTGTCACATTCCAACATCATAGGAAGAGGTATATCAATACATAGGTCTGCAAGTAAGGATTTTACCCACATCATTTCTGTGCTCGCCTGGGCCATAGCCCGATATTCTGATTCAGCACTGGATCGAGCTACTACTGTCTGCTTCTTGCTCTTCCACGAAACTAGAGCATCTCCAACATAGACTGCAAACCCTGATGTTGACTTCCTGTCCTTGGGGCATCCTGCATAGTCTGCATCCGCACATCCTGTAACAGAAATCTCCTTTCCTTTCTTAAATAGCAAGCCTGCACCTGGAGATGATTTTAGGTATCTCAGAATCATGTGTATGGCATCCATATGGACCTGGCGTGGTTGCTCCATGAACTGGCTCACACGACTCACTGCAAACTGTATATCAGGTCTAGTGATAGTGACATACAGTAATTTGCCTACCAGTTCTCTGTACCTTCTCTGATCCACCTCTTCTGTGTCATCATCATACATCTTCATGCTAGGGTCCATTGGTGTCGTAGCAGGTCGACACCCTAGCATACCTGTCTCACTCAGTAGATCTGTGACATACTTCCTCTGTGTCATGACTAATCCATATGGATTTCTAGCAAATTCCAGCCCCAGAAAATATCTAAGGACTCCCAAGTCCTTGGTGACAAACTCGGTCCCCAGCCTTTCCTTTGCTTGCTTAATGCCTTGGTCATCATCACCTGTAATCAAGATATCATCAACATAGACCATGATTACAATGATACCTCTCGCCGTCTTCTGTACGAACAAGGAATGATCAGCATTGGAGCGTTTATATCCTTGTTTCTCAAAGAGGTCTGAAAGCTTCTGAAACCATGCTCTGGGGCTCTGCTTAAGACCATAGATGGCCTTGTGCAATCTGCACACCTTGGAACACTCCCCCTCAACAGCAAAACCAGGTGGCTGTTGCATATAGACTTCCTCCTGCAAGTCTCCATACAAAAATGCATTCTTCACGTCCAGTTGATAGAGTGGCCAGTCCTTAGCAACCGCAACGGCTAGCAGGATCCGTAAAGTGGAATGACGCGCCACAGGGGAGAAGGTGTCTAGGTAATCTACCCCATATGTCTGCGTGAAGCCCCGAGCAACAAGGCGTGCCTTGTACCTGTCAATGGAACCATCTGCATTGTGCTTAACTGTAAACACCCATTTACAACTCACCGGGCTAACATCTGGAGGTATAGGAACCAAACTCCAGGTTCCTCTAGACTGAAGCGCCTCCATCTCTTCTTCCATTGCTAGTCGTCATCTAGCATCCTGCATAGCATCATGATGGTTCCGTGGGATGGCTGTAGCTGAAAGTCCCAATGCAAACGTCCTGAATGGTCCAGATAGCCTCTCAAACGACACCACCGCTGATACAGGATACTTGACACAGCTTCTCTTCTGCTTGCGTAGAGCGATTGGAACATCTAGGTCCTCTGTGGTATCACCATGCTCCTGTACTGCATCCTGCTGAGAAATGTCGTCAGATCCATCAACATTAATATTCTCATTACATACCGTAGGCGAGCTAGTTGACTGGTCAGGACCATGAGCTTGATTCGGCCTCCGGGTGTAATGGAATGGTAACGGAGATACTATGGATGGCGGTGGTGGTGGCTGTGGCGGTGGTGGTGGTTGAGATGTTGGTGGCGGTTGTGATGTTGGTGGTGCCATGAATACAATGTCAGGGGATATAGGTGGCGGCTGCATCTTCCCAGAATCTGAGAAATACATGATGGATTCAAAGAATGTAACATCTGCACTGATCATATACCGCCGACGCACAGGGTCAAAACACTTGTACCCCTTTTGAGTTCTGGAGTACCCCACAAAGACACACTTGACAACCCTAGGAGAGAGCTTGTCAGAACCGGGAGACAACTGATGGACAAAGGCGACTGACCCAAACACACGAGGGGTAAGAGTGAACAGATCCTTGTCAGGATAAATAAGTGAGAAAGGAACCTGTTCATTCAAGACAGACGAGGGCATACGATTTATAAGATAACATGCAGTAAGGACTGCATCACCCCAATATGAATACGGAACATGACTCTGAATGAGAAGTGACCTTGTGACATCAAGTAGGTGACGGTGTTTTCTTTCTGCAACCCCATTTTGTTGAGACGTATGGGCACATGATGTTTGGTGAACAATACCTTTAGAGGAGTAGTAGTTGGCTAGATTATTGGTGCACAACTCTAGGGCATTGTCACTTCTCATAATTTTGACAGTTGTGGAAAAAACATTCTGAATCTCATTTAGAAATTGAATGATAATATTTCCAGCTTCAGACTTATTTTTCATTAAAAATACCCATGATGCTCTAGAGAAATCATCCACAAATACAATATAAAACCTGTGCCCCTGATGATCGGGAACACGACTTGGACCCCAGACATCAACATGAAACAACTCAAATTTGGAGTTACTACTCCGACCTTGACTACTGGGAAACGATGACCTGTGATGTTTTCCCAACTGACACGCCTCACACTGGATAGGTGTGTGAGAAAAGCTATAAGGTAAGACAAGACGTAACTTCTGAAGCGGTAGATGACCAAAACGCAGATGCCACAGGAGAGAAGATACTTGTCCAGCGGGAGAAGATGTGATTCCGGCAAATGGGGTCTGGTTCAGACGATAGAGGCCTCCTTGCTCATAGCCATGACCAATCACGTTGCCCGTACGGATGTCCTGAAAAATCAAAGAAGATGGATCAAAAATAGCTCGACATTGGGGATCCTTCGTAATCTGACTGATTGACAAAAGATTCATAGAAAAATGCGGTGCATGTAAAACATTCTTGAGCTGCATAGAGGATGTCAATCTAATCTCCCCCTGACCCGTGATGGGGGAGTGTGTGCCATCGGCAATCACTACTGTCCGTCCTGGAGGGATCTGAGTATATCCTGAAAGTAGACTCTGGTCGCCACATAAATGATGTGTAGCGTCTGAGTCCATGATCCATGGCAATGTATCCGATCTACTACTATGAAGTGCAAGTGTACTACCTGAAGTACTCGCAGAGGCAGAAGCAGAAGCAGCAACATCAGTATGACTCTCTGTCGTCGGTGCTGGGCCCGATGGTGGGATAATGCCCCTGAGGCGGGCAACCAGATCATCAAAACGTTGATCCAGTGAAGCAGCAGAAGGAAGCTCTATCTGCTCAGCGACTCGTGCAGATGCAGGAAATCCATTCTTTGAGTAGCATGTGTCCTCAGTATGTCCGATGCGGTGACAATATGAGCATGTAGGCCTAGTGCGACCACCCCTTCCACGGGGAGTGCGTCCACGGCCCTGATAATGAGAACCACGGCCCCTGTTGGCCGCCATGGATGAGGGATTCTGACTGGCAGCTGCTGAAGGTACAGTGATCCTACTCAATCTGTGAAAAGCCTCCTCCATGGGAGGAATAGTCGAGTCCGCCAAAATCTGTGAACGTGCAGCCTCATACTCTGGATCGAGTGCAGCGAGAAACACTCCCACCATCGTTGCATTCCTGTATGTCTTCTGCTGCTCTGGTGTGGCGGTAAGAGGCATGAAGCTGTGAAGCTTCTCAAACATTCCTCTCAAAGATGTATAGAGAGAATGTAACGGGCGGCCATTCTGCTTTATCGTGAATATATCATGTTGTAGTTGCAGGATCTTCGTCTCATTCTTCGCCTGAGAATAGGTCGCTGCCAGGATATCCCACATGTCTTTGGCTGTGGGTTGATGTAGAATGTCATTGGCGATTTCAATAGCCAATGTGCCAGATAGCCACACCTTGGCGTATGCGTCGTCTGCCTCCCATGAGGCATGAACTCCAGTCTTCTCTGCAGGCTCGGGCTTTGTGAGAATATGCTTCTTGCCCGTGGACTTCATCATACTCATGAACTGCATTGCCCACAGTTCATAGTTCGTACCATCCATCTTGACGATGGGCGCTGGACCACGAAACGCGCCCATAGATGGGGTATCTGCCTTGCTTTCTGACATACTGGAGACTGAAGACTGGAGCGAAAGACAATAGATAATATTTGTCTACAATGACATAGACGGGATTAGTTGCATGTGTAGACCTCAGGCAACTATCCCCATGGATCTGCGCGCGCTACGATCCGCACACGCACAGGAGTTGCACTCAATATGTATCCCTCACACGCTGGAGATGCGTGCTACTGCTTCCTGTTGCGTGGTATCTCGTGCCCTAGCGCACGCTTGAGATGGTGCCGCACAGGTTTCTATTGTAGAAACCCTAGCACACGCTTGAGATGGTGCCCTAGCGCACGCTATGCGCACAGCACAGGAGGCGCTATGCGCTGGAGATGGTGTCGCACAGGAGGCGCACTAGGCCGCACAGCAGGAGGCGCAAGGTGCACTGGAAGGTGCACGTGATGCGCGCTATGCTGCGCAGCGGGAGGCGCAAGAGACGCTACTGCTTCCTGTGCGCCAGATGCGCGAGAAGCGAGAAGCTCAAGGTGCGCAGGAGGCGCCTTAGACCACCGATCGGAGAAGAAGAGCCTCCGATAGGCTAGAGATGAACTTGGCGGCGCCGAGGGAGAGAGAGAGAAGAGAGAGCCGGCGGGTGGGGATGGGGTAGGGTTTCGAGAACTCCGGCCTAGGACCGTCGCTCTGATACCATGTTAAGAAATGTGAATGAGTTGTTCTATTCCGTAACCCTAGGCTCTCTTATATAGGAGAGTAGCCTATGGGTAAATTACATAAAGAGAATAACAAGAAAATAAAATAACAAAGAGATACAGAAATAGCCTATGCGTCAACAGTATAGGCACACGAGGTCTGATGAACAATGCCTAGAGATCTAAGGGACTCAGAAAGTTGCAAAGTGCAGAACTCTAGAGCATCGCCAGAACAAAGGTATTTGACTTTGGTAAAGAAAATATCCATTATTTCATTAATAACATACTTGTGATATCCAGACTTATTTTTTAATAAAAAGACCCAGGACAATCTAGAAAATCATCGACATCAACAAGATAAAAACGGTGTGAACAAGTTTACACAAACATACGGAATATTGGTTATAGAAGTAGACTCATAAAACCATCTTCATCAATCTTTGCGCTTTCTAAGGCCGGAAAACGCAATTTATATGGATGAAATCACGTTCTCCGTTCAAAATCAGAACACAATTCAAACCTCATAGGTTCTCAATGGCGCGCAGGAGGGTCGGGAGTGCCGAGGAAGGTCGAGGTTGCTGTCAGTATTGGCCTGGGAAGGCTGGAAAGGCCTTGCAACATCCCGGTTGCGGTCTAATCAGCCTGGGGAGACCGGGTTGTTGCCTAGGTGGCGCCTTGTAGGGTTGAAAGTGCCAGGCGGCAGTTTGTAGATCGACGGCGTCACCCGAGATGCTGCACAGCAGCGTTGGCGGCGCAGAGAGGAGGGGCAGCATGGAGAGGAGGCAGGGGACGACGGGTAGGGTAGGGTTAGGGTGGGGATATGGGAACTCCGGTTTCGGACCGTCGCTCCAATACCATGTTGAGGGAAAGGAATCAATTGATTAAATGAGAGGCCCAAGAGTTCTCTTATATAGGAAAGGAACCTATTGGGCAAATTACAAGAAGAGGACAAAAAATAGAAAATAAGTAAACAATAATAATGATAACTAATGTCTCAACAGAAGTTAATCCTTGTACTTCGATTTAATATATCTGGGGTAGACACCATAGCATATTTTCCTTTTTTATCTCAAAAAAATGATGCATGATTATCTAACTTTTTCCTGTAACATGTAATAATGTAAATTTCCTTATAAGTTCCCTTATTTCTTTTTCTAGAGTAATAATTTTCACTTTAAAACTACATGTCATTCTTGAGAAATTCAATCTTTCTTTACCACTTTTAAGTCATTTAGCAAACTAATTTTATCTTCGGCTTCCAAGTTGTTAATCTTCTTTAAAGATTCTACTTTTTCATATTCCAAAACTTCTTAAAATAACCTGTGAGAAGCATTATAAAGTTCTCCATAAGAAAGATTTATCAACATTTTGTCATTGTCAATGATACCGGATCCCATGCATGCTTGCTTTTTCTTTCTATTCTTCTTCATCACTTATAGAATCATCTCATTTGCTTTTACACCTTTTTTCTTGGATTTTTCTTGAATTTGAAGATCTTTTCAATTGTGGGCATCCTTTCTTCACATGCTTTTCTTGGATTTTCCTTCACACTTTTGCTAGCAGTAACGTGTCTTCTTCTTCGGAACTCCTTTCTTCTTGTTCTCCAACTTTATTTCATAGGTAAGAAGGTTGCCTATGAAAACATTTGTCGTGATGAAGTTTGTTGACTTTCTTGTTGCAGTCACCTTATGCTACCCCTATAAGGAGTGAAGCAATTATTTGGCTGGCAAGCACTCCAGCTTAAAACTTTTCCTTGGTTTCTTAACAATTTCGTAATTGTAGATGTGAAAAGAAACGAATGAATTATTTATTTGAAGGCCACACGACTCTTTCGTATAGAGAAGAAACCTTGGATAGGGTAGATAGTGATATTTGTCTTTCGCCGTTTTATGTATTGTCTATTCCTTATATCTTAGTATGTAATTTTCCCACCAGGATTTCTCTTCTCTGTAAGAGAACCCTAGGGATTCATGATTAAATTAGTCATTATTTTCTTCATCTTTTTTTGAGAAACGATGGATTGATCTCCTGTAGAGATCCATCCAAAAGATATGTATATAAATAATTAATCTGGTAATTACATCCACCATGATTCAAAGAAGGCTCTGGCATGCCCAAGTACATTCTCATAATAAAATCTCGCTCCCTCAAAGACATCACAATTTCTAGCAAACCACAGGGACCAAATAATCGCACAAGTCTTCGCTCTCCCTTCCTCTGAGCCAGACCACCTTCTGCAAATAGATTTCCAGAAAGTATCTCCGTCGCTCCCCAAGATCTCACTATAAGTCGCAGAGTCTATTGCCAATAGGTTGAAGGGTACAAATGCCGACTTCTCTCCATATACCCTCAGACTTGATAGGTCACCAAAAATGTCAAGCACCGCTTTCACAACCATGCACTCAGCTACCCCACCTTCAATAAAAAAACAGGACATCGTCGGCATATTGCGTGAAAATGAAAATGTGAAATAGATAATAAGAGATACAAATATCTCAACAAGTATAATAACAAGGAACATATCTGACGAAGCCAGCCGGCAAACAAGACTAGGATGAATGCGTCATGGAAGCAGGATGACGCATTCGTACGTATGTTTGACTGTCTGGGACTCTCACCACAAAGATAGCCAATGATATTTTGTATCAACCAACTGCTAAGGAAATGTGGGACATCCATGCTGCCACCTATGATCAGGAGAAGAATGAGACCAAGATTCTCCGGCTACAGTATGGCATCTTCACAATCAGATAGAATGTTTGTCCTCTACACTCCTACTCTTTACTTCAGGACATGCTGAAGAAGCTGCACAGTTTAAACCGATGACTACATCGACTAAATAGCAGATGGCATAGAGGATTATCACGATGGTTGGAGTTTTTCTAGCAGCTCTAATATAATGCAACATGCACCCAACTCCTCTGCATCTATACCTTCGATGGAGGAGGCTTGCATCTATCTTAGCAAGATCACGATCACATCTACTACCATCACTAAGACCTCCTCAACGATGGTCGCATCTCACGGCAGAGGTAAATCTCAGTTCAGTAGGTGTGGTGCATGTGCTAGAGGAGGTAGACGCTAGCGTGGACCATACACTTATTGTCATCGGCTTGGTCATCCGAATGAGACCTGCTACCTAAAACCTGGCTACCGTATATCTACTAGTGTGTCTGACTAGGTTAAACCTACGTACTAATTATAAGAGGCGACGTTGAGGAGCGGTTGCCTAGAGGATCTATTGCTTGAGGATAGGAAGGAGGATGTTGCTTAGAGGCAGAGGTCCGGTTAGAGATAGATGAGGGAAGAGGATGCCAACACAAAATTTTGCCATGTGATGGCAAGCGGTAGAAAGCGAAGGAACTATACTCACTAGCTTTGGGTTGATGGGGCAATGGTGGAGGGAGACCGGGATGTAGGGTCGGCTTTGCAGTCCCATTTCCAAGAGGTCAATAGGCGGACCAACTGGGTGGGATGGGGGTGGCAGGGCAGAGGAGTTACCTGTATTTCTGATTCTAATGTGGTTATGATGGAAGGGGAGTTCACTGAGGAAGAGGCTAGACGGGCATGTTTTCAGCTGAATGCGGATGGGCCCCGGCCTAGACGGCTTTCCGATCTCCTTCGATCAGGAATTTTGAGGGATGATCAAGCATGAGGTGATGGAGGTTCTTGCGGAGTTTCGAGCTGGCAACAAAGGTTATGAAGCTTTGAATAAAGCATTCATTTTCTTGCTCCCTGAGAGGGCGTTCCTTCCAAAGTTGAGGATTACATGACGATTGCCTTGTCTAATGCAATTTATCTGATCATCTCGAAGATCTTGGCGAACCGTCTTAGGGGGGTCTATGACAGGATCATCTCTCATGTGCATATGGCATTTGTTCTTGGGCGGAATATGACGGATGAGTTGGTTATTGCCTCGGAAAAGTGGTGCAGAGAAAAAAGAATATTAGGGAAGGTGGACTTCTCCAAGGCTTACGATTGTATCAACTGGAGATTTCTATGGGCCTCCTTGGAAAAGAGGGGCTTCCTAGCATGCTGGCTTGGATGGATCAAGCAGTGTATTACGATTTCTTCTCATGTTGTTCTCGTTAATAGCGAGACGGAGGGGGGCTTTTTCAGCCGTAGAGGGGGATTAGGCAGGGATGTTCGTTGACCCAATTGTTGTCCAGTATCGTGGCAGATGCGTTGTCTATTATAATGAGGTTAGTTGTTGGTGCAAGATGGTGGGCTGACAAGGAGAAGACGAGGCGCGCATACAATATTATGGACATTCTTGGCAACCTTTCTGGGCTTCAGATCAACAGGGCCAAGTGGTGGCGGTTCCTTTTGGTTTATCAGAGCGTGAGTCGCAGGAGGCAACAATGCTTCAGTGTTGCCCCATCTCTAGCATGTCGATCACATATATGGGCCTTCCGTTGGTGGTGGGGAAGCCGAGGAATCAGGATTGGAGGATTTTAGTGAACAGCTTGAGAGCAGATTGGCTGGCCGGAAGGCCTCGACGTTGTCTAGAGGTGGGAAGATGGGAAGCATATCTTATGGGACATCCCTATTTTCTTTTATTCGACCAGGCGGGTGAGTATCCACACGTATATTGAGGAACTCATGAGAAGGTTTTTTTGGACGGATGATAGAAAAAACATACGTGGCATTCATTTGGTCAGATGGGACAGGATGACGAGGTCTAAGAAGCGAGGTGGGTTGAGAATTCTTCGAATTGGAGAGATGAACAAGGCTTTCATGGATAAATGGGTAGTGTGGATCTGGTGAGACTCGGCGACATGGTTTGCAGGTTGATGATGAGCTTATATGGTGTGCAAATGGCTATGGAGGCTACTCATTGTAGTATGCCTTCCTCTTTATGGAAGGGATCACTGAGGTGTTGCCAGGCATTGCGGCCACGATGTGGTTGGTTCTTGAGGATGGCATGTCGTTCCACTTTTGGAAGGAGGGTTGGTCAGGTTAAGGGATTTTGGGTGAGCTCTTCCCGCGTTTATATCACCTTGCTGCCAATAGGCTGGCGACGGTGCAGCAGATGTGGGTGCATGGAGCATGGGCCCCTATGTTTGCTTCTAATTTGTCGGACCAGAGGGTGATGGAGTTTTTTGAGTTACAGGCGCACCTAGCGCAATTTAAGGTGCCCACGACAGGGAAGGATCACGGTCGCTGGAGAATGGAGTCTAAATAAGTCTCCTCGTCAGAGAACTGGGTCTCTCCCATCTGGAACAGAGAATGGTACTCTATTACTACATGAAAGCCCTTGCCCACATGGCATAGGGAATGGTCCTCTACTTTGGAGTCCATATGGCTCACATGAAAACTTTGGCCGATAAAACAAGAATGATGGGGACCATGACAAAAGATGGCATACATGTGCTCATCTGAAAAGACCGCATACATATGTGTGTCTAAAACTGGAGACTCGAAAACATCTGACGTCGAGTCTGAATATCTACTGTAGAGTCTGAAAAACTGGCTTGATCTGTAACATTGAGTCTTAGAAATTTTGGATTTGACTCGGACCTGTAACTCTACATAATACTCCCCCTTTCTCACATACTGGTCGGAATGACAAACATCGACCACATTGGGAGAAGACAATAATATGGGACTAAACATGAATATTATCAAAAATTTCTTACAGCTTTTCTTTAAATTTTTTAATAAGCCGACACCATTTTTTTATCACATATGGTTTTTTTTGTACGCATCCTTTTTATTTTAAATATTTTTTATTTGCAAATATGTGTACATATTTTCTTTTGTGTGCGCCTCTTTTCAACAAATTTCTTTCTTTTTTTTGGGAACAGACCCCCTCTTTTTTATGTTGGGCCTTCAATAACAAAGGCCCCTTTTTTAACTATTCGACCCTGGAAGTAGCCACTCTCAACACACATTTTTTTAATATATTTTTAAAAATAAATGTTTGTCTTAGGGTTCCCTTCCTGGAACCCTCGACTCAAAAACCCCCGCCGCCCCCCAACTTGGGGTGCAGCAAGGATGTCGTCGCCATGGCCTCGAATTTCAGCAAAATTCGGTCGAATTTCTGTCGAATATCGATATCCAGTGAAAATAGAAATTCGACCAAAATGACCGAAATATGGGGGGTCCTAATTCAAAAAATGACTGAAATGACCGAAACTTCGCTCGAAATTCGACCGAAATTCCATCGAAATTCGGTTTTGGTCGATACCAAAATGGTGACCGAAACCGACATTTAAGGCCTTGGCTGCCAGAAGGGCAGGGCTCGAGGTAGAGTCTCGGGCGGAGGTGGCTGCGCCGCCAGAGATGGAGCGTCGTTGTGCACGCGAGGGTTTCGCCGCAGAGATGGAGCGCATGAGCAATGAGTCAACGACGATGGGGCGTGCACAATGTGCGCACGATGCATTACGCGTGCTAGGAGAAGATGTTCATCCAGGGTGTGATGCTGGAGATGTGGAGATTGGCCTGGACAGCAAGGAGGAGGCGAGAACGTGAAGATGGGGCTTCGACCATGAATAACGCCACCTCTGGAAATGCCGCATGTACGGCTAGGGTTCCGCGCAACCATGATGGAGAGTAGTTGCATCCGGTGATGCACTGGAGTGGCATCACCGCCTATGCACAAGGAGGAAGGATGTCTGGAGCACAAGCTCTGCCTGGGTTGACACATTGTTGCCGTCGCGATATGAAGGTACGGCCTGGAACAAATGGGGAAGTCGGAGCCGGGCTACGGGATGGAAGGAGCACCCGGGGCATCTCGCGCTGCTTGTGCGAGATCTGGAGATGTGGGGCTAGGGCTAGGGTTCTCCTTCTGAGAACTGTGGCTGGCTGAAGAAGACATTCTCTCCTTGAATTAGGGTTTCAAGAAGCAAACCCACGACTCTTCTTCTTGATTAGGAACTTGAGCAATAATAATATTTCAAGAACAAATAATAACTGAATCGAATTTCGAATAAAAATAATAAAAAACAATTCCTCAAGAATCGACCCGCTCTGATACCATGTTAGAAAATAGAGAATATGGAAGCGGAATGATAAACATGGCATAAGAATAGAGAAATATGAAACATAGAAGACCAAGAGTTTTACGTAGAACCCTACTTCCTAAGGAGCGGGATGAGACCACAGGAGAAGCCCTTAAAGGGGCAGATAGTCTATTGAACTTTCTCCTCTGACTACAGGGGTGTGGGGCTCTATATATAGCACCCACGGAGTCTTCACATCTCCAAACTGGTAGATATGGGACTAAACTCTGGATAGGGTAAATGGATCCTGGAAGTATCCATTTACCCATCTACAACATAATAGGCGCACAACCAAATACTCCAACAGAGAGAAAAATAACAAAAAGACATAAGTTACATTTCCTATAACTTATCATGCTCAACTTGGAGAGTCAAATTCCTAAGTAGTACCTGGGAAATACATAAATACCCAGGTTCTACTTAATGTTTTTTTTACTCAAAAACTACAGAGGTGTCGCATGTTCAACATGCGACACCCCTTAAGTTTTTTTTACCCAGGAACTGTGTTTGTCTCGCATGTTGAATATGCGCTATAGATAACGCATATTCAACATGCGATATCGACCCTAATTAAGCCCCGCGCCCAGCGGCCTTCTCATTTCCCAGTGTTGGCAGCAGGGTGTCAGCAAGCTGGCTGTCCACCAATTTTTCAGAGTTGGCTGAGGATGCAGACGAGCTAGTCGTACAGAGACACGCTCGAGCGTACATTTTGCAGTTGCTTGGTGGAGTACTTTTCACGGACAAGTCTGGTTCCTTGGTTTCACTTATAGCTCTACCACATCTACAGGATTTTGAGTTCTCTGGGACATTGAGCTGGGGATCGGCCGTGCTTGCATATCTTTACAGACACCTATGTTTGGCAGCGGACATGGCGACCGAGGAGATTGGAGGCTCGGTCATACTACTTCAGCTCTGGGCTTGGGAGCATTTCCCCCACATTGCTCCAGTTGTTAGGGACGGCAGGGAATGGTACGGGCGCCCGTTAGGAGTCCGTTGGGCAACGGCGTTTGCCCATCGTAGACAGCCCACACACGTGGTGAGACCCTACAGGGATGCTTTTGACATGCAATCACCCGAACAGGAAAATTTCTTGTAAGGATGGCGCATATTGAACATGCGTTATCCCTTCATGTCGCATATACAACATGCGATACCTATACAGAACAGTTCGAGACCTGCGATACCTGTACAGACCATTTCGATAGGAATTCCCTGGATATATGTCGCATGTTGAATATGCGTTATCTATAGCGCACATCCAACATGCGAGACAAACACAGTTCCTGGGTAAAAAAAAACTTAAGGGGTGTCGCATGTTGAACATGCGACACCTCTGTAGTTTTTAAGTAAAAAAAAACATTACGTAGAACCTGGGTATTTAAGTAATTCCCAGGTACTACTTAGGAATTTGACTCCAACTTGGAAGAACACTTATGAAATAGGCCTTTGGCTAGAGCCTTAGTGAAGATATCTCCATTTTGATCTGCTAAAATAATATAGGATGTGGAGATCAATCCCTTCTATATCATGTCTCTTGTATAGTGGCAATCCACCTCAATATATGTGTACCTATCATGGAATGCTGCATTGTTGGCAAAAAATAATGCATCATGATTGTCACTTAGCAGATGAATGAGAAGAGGCGTGTTAATGACTAGGTCAGTCAAAATAGACATGAATGACATCATCTCAACTCTACCTTGCACCATGGCTCCCTATTCAGATCGAGTACCAACATTGTTTCTTGCTTTTCTATAAAACCAGTAAGCTTTCAATAAACATTGCAAATCAAGACGTTGACTTCTTGTTTTTATGGCATCATACATAATCAGCATTTGCATAGGTTGTGATCTCAAGGGATGTCCCTTCTGAAGAGTAACCATGTATTTGGCAAAGACTTATGGTAACTTAGGATCATAGAGATAACATTCATATGTTCCTAACGTGCTTGCTCCATAAACTTATTGACTTTGCTCATGGCAAAGGAGGTCTCTAGTCTAGTGATAGTCATATACAAGAGCTTCCCAATGAGTTCCATGTATCTCCTCTTTTTTTACCTCATTTGTATCATATGATTCATAACCATAGAATTTCATGTTGGGATCCATAAAAGTTGTAGCGTGTATGTAGTCTGCCATCCCAATCTCTAGAAGGAGATTAGTAATATAATTTCTTTGAGCCATCACAACTCCTCTCTTATTCCTGGCAAATTCAATCCAAGAAAGTATCTAGTTTTTTTAAGGTCCTTAATGGCAAACTTCTATCCAAGGAATGTTGTAACCTTACTAATCCCTTGTAAATCATCTACTTTAATGATTATGTCATCGATATAAATCATAATAATGACAATACCTCATGATATCTTGTGTACAAAAAACAAGTAATCTACATTTGATTTTTTAAGCCATGCTACTCTATCAAGTCGAAGAGCTTTTGGAGTCATGCTCTAGGACTTTTCTAAAGGCCATAAATACTTGTGGAATATGCATATCTTCTGACACTCCCCATCAGCAGCAAACCTAAGTGGTGGTTGTACATAGACTTCCTCTTGCAGATCTCCGTAAAGAAAGACATTCTTGGGATCAAGTTGAGAGAGCATCCAATCTCTCACTACAGCAATAGAAAGGAGGATCCGAAGGGGAGAGTGGTATGCCACAGGAGAGAAAGCATCTTGGTAATCCACCTCATATATCAGAGTGCACCCATGTACCACAAGTTTGACCTTATAGTAGTCAACATTATAGTCTGCTTTATGCTTTATAGTAAAGACCTGTTTGTTGGCAACCGTAGAGGCCCCTGCTAAAGCATTGATTAGGCTCCACTAACCTCTTGACTATAGTGCAAGCATTTTCCCCCCATACTGTTAAGTTTGAGAATTTAGTTGTGTATGTAAGTACATTATTGGGTAACTTGTAGACTGGGTAACTTGGAAATATGCAAGTACATTATTGGCCAAAGTGGGGGGATCGGATCCCAAATGGAAATATTACAGAGAACTTGAAATTGACGAGCATCACAAAGGGAAAGGCTTATATATATTGAATGTTATTTTGCATTAGTTTTAATTTCTCTTTAAAAAAAATTAGGCTTATGCTTCGACTGCCTCGAGGCTTACGCCTCACTTCACATTTCGGGAAAACACCTCAGTGTGCCTTGTGTTTTTTTAAACCTTGGGCATAATTGATATTGCAACATTTAAGAGGAGGACAAATGTAAAAAGATCCATTACGTATTTTACAGATATTATTACCTTTTAGAACGAATTATAAAGGACATTGAGATGAAAATCTTGTATATATGTGTTAAATATAGTTCTATTATTGTTTTTGAATGAAAATTATCAATGAAAATTTTGGTGTGGTGACTCCCAGCTTGGGAGGGCTCCCCCTCGTTCTTACTCAAAATATATATATATATATATATATATATATATATATTGTTTTTTGAATTTATTTTGTTATAATAATACTATAGGCCCCCTCTTATATGAGATCTTGGGTCCGCTACTCCTTAGGCCCCACCCCTACCCTCGCTCAATGATTGCGCAGCGAGACCCTCATTTTAAATGGGAGCTTTGCTCCCTTTTAGCGATGGAGATGAAATAAGCCTAAAACTTATCGAGGAAAGTATACATACATATATTTATATCGCATCTGTTACTATATTAATACTTAATAGTTGATACTTTGTAAGTATTAGTAATCTACACATAATCGTAAGATCCATGACATGCTCTATTGGGCATTGATTTTATTTAGGTCAGGTAGAAATAATTTATTTCAATTCATCTTCTTTCATTCAAATTTATTATTATAAATGGATTTTTTTAAAAACCGTAAGTTGTTATTATCATTTTCTTGTTTGTTTGATTTCTAATATAGCTCGGCATTTTGTTTATGCATAGTATGTCATGTAACATAATGCGTAACATGATGTTGATGTGCTAGATACACCTCTATTATTTCTATAAGTTATATTGTTCGAATTTCTTCATTTCCTTTCTGATACCTTCCAATAGCTAGTAGACCATGCATTGACAACAACGATATGTGTGATACATGCGATATAATATGTATTGATGCGCTAAATACACCTCACTCTTGTATATAACTAATATAAGTGTGTATTTGTATGTTATTTATTATTTTAACTAGGATGGTCTTAATTTACAATAAAATAAAATCACTTTTTGAGTCATTATTATATCCATGATATATCCCTTTTTGAGCTGAGTAATAGGATGTCAATATGGACAACTCAAACCTTGTCAAATTTGTATCATATTTTCTCATCAAGATTACCACTGGTGGAATTCGTCATAACCCCAATGTTTCATGTGCAAGTTCTTGTCTTCCAGTTTATTTAATTATAAATGTATAGGATTTCTTTAAAAAATCATATGCCTCATATGTCCTTATATGCACACACTAGCTCATTGATATATAGACCTTATCATGTCATAAACCTATAGTCTTGCCAAAGGTACACATTCAGATTTATAGATGTATGCCTTCACTCAAAGCATGAGTGCCCATCTCATGACACTTTATGATATGGGTCTTTGTACCTCGATCTCGTCAAGCTAACTCTTTAGCTTAACTCATCCAACACCTTCAAATATGTGTTCCTATGAAGAGGACATGTCTCAAGAATTTCAATCAGATATCAGTCATGGGAGAAGATTGCCATTTTTTCTTAAATTGAAGATCCTCTTTTAATGTTGTTGCTGCTACCCACTACCCACCACTGCCACCGCCGCTACTATTTATGTACCTTGATCTTATCTCTTTTATGTTAATGGGTCCTTGTAATTTTTTTTCTACCTCCCTTCCAGCATAAGGTGGGCCCATGACGAATAAGATCTTTTTTTCCAACATTAGTGGCATCATATAATTCAAAACTCCTTTTCTAGAGAATGTAAGCCACTGGCGAAATTTGGTTGTTAAAAATCTATGTTGGGAAGAGAACGCAATATCTATATATTCAAAGAGAAAACGTGGGTTTATTCATATAAGGAGAGCCCAATGAAGCAGATACAGTAGGAATAGAAGTAGAAAAGAGACCCATTTTTCACTCCAAGAATTTCTACTGTTTAAGAGGCTGTTTAACTGCGGTGCTCCATAGTCCATAGTTCATCTACGAATTCAGTTGTTCACACAAAACCACCCAAAATAGTCTCATTCCCACGAAAGAAATCATATTATTGGTGGAGAGCAATACCAAGATTTGTGCAAATCAAATAATCACGTGACCGCCATTCCAAATCAATCCATGCAAACACAAATCAACAAGAAGATCATCCTTGGTAACTCTCAGAAACCCCACGATCCCACCACAACAACGGAGGATAGAATCGGCTTCCATCGATCACAGACGACAGACAGAGAATTATCATGAATAACAGAAATCAATCCCCACCATTTATCGTTGCCTACCACTAGGTTTCAGAACCGATCCACATATATATATAGAGAGAGAGAGAGATTAGCGCCTCACCTTCGCCACAGCCGAGCTTGGCTCCCTTGTACCTCGTACTCTCCCTGAGGAACTCGAGCACAGTGGTGGAGGGGTCGAACCCCGAAAGCTCGAACCTCTCCCCATTCACAGCAAACACGAGGCGGCTGATGCTGCTGCCGCTGATGTGAGCCCGTCTCTGCCCCTCCATTGCCAGCGGTACCATCCACAACACACACACAGCCACCACGACGCCTTTTTCGACTGAAGTGGAAGCAGAATTAAATCGGGAGACAACGAATCTAAGACTAAGAAAGCGCGACCCAAAGGAGCGAGGATTTGACCGTAATTTTCCCCACTTTCTTTTTTTTAATTTGTGGTTGCTTTCCCGTTCTTGCGCCGCCATCTGCTTCTTCTTGGTTTCTCTGCTTTTTGGATTTGTCAGGATTTTTTCACTCCGTGCTTTCCCTGCTCCACGTGATGTCCCTCCACACCGAATAGAGCGTGTCGCAATAACGAGCACGTCCCCACAGGCAAATTGCTACACTCGTTGACACATTGCCAATTGCTACACTCGTGGACACGTTGCCAAGTACGTGACAAGTCGATCTCCAAATCGCGGCGTTTTCTGTTTGAATGGTGCATATATGTTTTATATCCCCGACAATTATCGAAACTTTAATATATTAAATAGGGAGATACCCATGCTCCGCCCCAGATTTGTAATAATGATGATAAAATATATTGGAAAAATCCAATTTGAAAAGGAGTTGGGATGCTAGAACGAAGAAAGGGAAATGCACACATGAAGCCACGCATCATTTTCTAGGTAGAAAATCCGCTTTAAATAGTGTAGACTAATAATCGGGTCATCAAACAATTGATCATGTGAATTTTTTTCGTTTAGTTGTTCCTTTTCTCGCTTAATTGCTCTTTTTCTCGTAATATATTCACTCAACGAAGCATCACTCCTTAAAGACACCAATTTTAGCCACTGAGATTGGCTAACAACCTAAACATATGAATATAAATGTATTCAAAATATAGTTGGATATTGAACAATAACCACCATCAAGCAACTAGTAATGAAATGTGATATAAATAACTAATTTCAAGATTATTATAAGATTTCATTACTCAACGTTAATTACCTAACAAATGAAACTTGCATTACTTGATTAAAATAGAGGAACAAATAGATTAATCAAGTTCAAATAATAATCGATTAACATAATTATAATTGAACAATTTTAAGAAAGTAGACATTGTAATTATAACACAAATTCGTACTTTATGGAATTACGATACAAGAATCAAGCATATGTAGCTTAATTTTGTGCAAGAATCACCTTAAAATGAATATAAATACAAAATGAAAGTTATTTGCAAGAAGATACATTCATAGTACTAGCATGTTTTTCGTATGATATCTGCACGCGCTTCGCTGCGTAAGTATGTTTTAAGGGTAAATATGAATTTGAGAGGTTAAATTATAAGAATGTACTTAAGACTTAATTGGTAAATTAAAATTAATATTTTGATTTGAAATAATATCCGCATTGAAAATACAAAATTATTCAAATACAAAATCACAAGCACATATGTAGAAACTTGTGCTTCTCTAATGTAAATCTTTGATCTCATTTTTATTACATTTATTTAATATTCTCATAACATATTCATAATCTTGAAGTTTTTGGTTATTTTGCCAAAAATAGATATAATTATAGTATGTGTAAAGTTTACATTAATATTTAGATTTATGAAATTGCTATTATTGATTTTAAGTACTTTTATAATATTATCATATTTCTTATTATTTATTGAATTATTTGTATACATAATATATTAATTTAAAATTAATACCACTATTTGAAATAATGGGAATGGTAAAATCTCTTTATTAAATAATGGGAATAATGGGAATAGTTGAAACAAATTAATACTACTATTTGAAATAATGGGAATAGTAAAAAAAATAACATAGCCAGATAAAATCTCTTTATTAAGTACGAAGATCTTCAATATCAAAAGGCTAAGCCATGAAAATGAAACATACAAATTTTTGATGTACAAAGGAATAGCTTACATTATAGTGAGAAGAACTTGCATATTACTCATGTAATGATTAAATATCGCCTTGACAATGAAAATCATCATGTATTTCCATGCAAGGAAAGTCAAAACAACAAAAAAGTGACGGACATATATCTAGATAAATTTTGAATCAAGACAAATGTTAAGGAGGAACTCAAAATAGCAAAATCATCACTTTCACGTGCTAGGAGAAAAAGACACCATAATCTATTGTGGGTTTTTAGGATCTTTGATAGATAATGAAAGGGGGAATGGAAAGGCAGTGTAAGGAATGTGGGAACATGAAAATAAATGTGTGTGAGGATTTAGAATAACAATCTTAAGCATTTGATCTTTCCTGTTAGATTCTATGACTAATATTTTTTACTCTTTTTTATATTCAATATTTATTGTTTAACTAATATATAGGAGGCCTTTCAATGAGGTGGACATTTCCTGGATTTTAAAAAAGCACTACCAAATTTGTAAATTACTTAATAAATTTGTAAAAATATAAACTACACATTGTAAAATAATGATGATCATGCTAATCTGTAAAATATAGCATCCATATCTTAACTAACATTTTTTGTCCAGTATAGTAATATTTCCATAAATTTTTATTGATATATATATATATGTTAATATTTGTTGTTAAATTCATGGAGTTATAAAGCATAAAATAAATAGAAAAATACCTAAATTGGTGTAGCTTTCCATGCATCCAGGCAAGGTCCGCCTCATTGGATGTTTCCCATGAATATATACATATTAAATTGGGTATATCTTACAGTGCTTTGTATTCTCTTAATGCCTCAAAATTTCTGAATAGCACGTTAAGATTTATTATTGTACAAAGCAACTCATACCTAAGCTATTGTCACTGGACTAAAAAAGAAGTAAGGACGGGAACTTAGATGTTTTGTATAACTGACACATGAAGGGCCCAAATCTCTAACTCATAACATATTTTGCAGTCAATCCTCTTAGTTATAAAGAGGAAAGAAAAGAGATTGGGTCTCAGTAGGGGGGCCTAATCTTGTATACACACACACACACCATGCATTGACAAGTCATGTCGGTGTAGCATGGAAGTATGGAAATCATAACAATGAATGCTGGACATGATATAAATGGAACCTAGATATGATTATAAATTTAAAATTAACCACTTAATCATAGTAGTAAGTTGGATGCATATCATCTTTAGTTGCTTGCACATGTTATGCTTTGTGATATAATACAAGCTAAATCTTTCAATGTAAACTAAATGTAATAACTTTTTTAATACATATTCATATATTATTTTTTGCATCTATTTACTTACAAATTCCTTTGAATAAAAACATGTCAACCTTTTGATGTAATTATGCTATATTCCTGGCACAAGAATATCCAGAAAAGATCCTAATCAACCCAGAGTAGTTGTTACATGTATGTATGCACTATATGCATGTATATGTAGGTACTATGTATATATATATAAATATAAGGATACACACACACACACACACACACACACATATATATAAACACACACATGTATGTATTAAAATAACAAATTGAATTGAATTATTATTGAATGAATTCATGTTAATTCAGATTCGATTCATTTGGGATTTAAATCCACAAGTTAAATTCAAATTTTTGTTCATTTCATCTCGAATCGAACTTTTTTTCAAATTTTTATTGAACGAATCTTGATCGAATTCAAATTATTCAGTTCAATTAGCATCCTTAATCCCTAGTGAATCCTATCTTGGGACACTGGCTACGATTTTTTGTTACAGCTGATGCACGTTCCAATCCGGTCCAATTGATATGGCCTCTAATTCAAATGGAAGCGATTCATTTAAAAGGTTTTTGAGATGACAGAATAAAGGTAATTGCCGGAGTGTGATAATGAATAAATATCATGAGGATTATATGTATAGAAAGTAACAATTCGAAACTAACAATCCATTGATAAAAAAAGTATTTTGTGCGAGAGACACAATAGGATATGGAGAGGAGTGATGATCGTCATATAGTTAGAGCATTGTGCAGCAAGGAAGAGGAGAGAGAAATACTTACTAGGAGCTTGTTACAAGATAAGAAAGTAGACTTTATGCATACATGCATACATAGTAGAGACTCTTTCAAAATATCTAAGAATCGGAACACAATTATATAGTATCATGGGTTGTTACATGAGTGACGAGTGTATGATGCATCTACACTGTACTCAAATTTTAGCAAAAATTCCTCACGAAAGTCATTCATATATCACAAAAAATAATGAGATAATATAAAACTTTTGTTGAAAACAAAATGTCAAAAGCCAATAGCAACAATCAATGGAACATCTCTTAAGACTCCATGCCCAAGGGCCACAAGCGAAGCCTCTGACCTCATATTGATCATGCTTTCCCTATGTTATTTTATGTCTATTGCGGCATGGAAAAGAAGAAATCAGTGAAACAATCACATTAAAATTTCTTTATCAGTCTATTTGTATGCTCGATATTTTTGTACTTGTTGGTGTCTAAGGTTCAACACAAGGAGGTGATAAAGCAATTAGCTGAATGATTAGTGTATCAATACAATGTATTCAATTAAATTTGTGCGGATAATTGGTGAACATGTTTTTTATTTTTTTTAAAGTTTTAAATTTTTTAAATTTAGTTTACAAAATTTTAATTGATTTTAATAATAAAAAAGATAAAATAAATGGTTTACTTAAATAAATAGAATACGAATAAAAGTTGGACTTTGATTATTAATTAAGAAGATAAATATACTTCAAACAAACAAAATATTTTTAGGTTTTAAATTTTCATGGCATTAGTTATTAAGAGTAAAATTAAAATAAAAATAAACAAAAATAAAATTTTAAAAAGAGTTAACTGGTACAATAAGGATGGTGGCCCATGTGATAGATGGTTTATCAGATCTCTCCAAGATTCAAATACATCCCCACTCATGGTTAGTTCAACATATACTATTGTGCAATTTGATATGTTTGTTGGGATATATAAGGAGCCACACACCCATGTTCACGTTGAAAGGGAGTAGACAATCCGATCCTTAGAGGCCTGCTCTCGTGGTTTCATCTTACTCCTCTCAGAGTAGGGTTCCGTGTAAAACATGAGCATTCTATGTTTTCATATTTCATTATTTTATTCATTCTTGTTCTGACTACGCCTCCGCATTTATATTTCAACATGGTATCAGAGTACTCAATTCTAGGGTTTATTTTGAAGAGTGTTATGTTCTTATCAGAGTGGTTCAATTATTTAAGTTCTATTTTAGTGATTCTGGACCATAGTTTTATGTTCTCATCAATTTCTGAAGATCTTCTTCCAGAAAAAAACTAGGGATCATGTCGGAACCTTAGTTATTTGCAACCAACTCCATGATCTTCCCATCCAAGCCCATGGTATCATAGGCAATGCTGGTCTCAACACAACTTTTCTACAACGCATCTCCATGCACGCATGCCTCCCGATCGAACGTGAGTCGAAGAAGAAGAAGAAGACGATGACATGTTGTTTCTAAGAATTAGATCTTCACATCTATGCGCCATCAGGAATTGATCTCCCACACCGATGCGCATGCACAAGTTCATCATCAGCATTAACACCCTAATCCCCGTGCGCGACAAGAAGGAAGCATCAGATCACACCTCTGGGCAATATCTTCACTGACCTAGAACTACGCCTTGGCCAGAACTTTGCTCCAAAAGATCCGTGACTCCAATGATGTTGAGGAAAGATCTCACGATCCAAGACATATGATGAAAATGAAGATTTCAAAAGAGGGTTCTGGGGCACATCTCCCAACTGCGGAATCGACTCCTGCGAGTGGTGCACCCCCCTACAACTCCAACTCATCTCATGTCGCATCATTGCAAATCGTCTTGGAACGTTGCCATACGTGCAACACATTTACCAAGGGACGTTGATCCAAGAGCTCGTGGTCGCCTCCCATCACGAATAACCTCGCACGATCGACATAACCCCCTCCATGCTACATATTCACTCCAAGCATCATCGATCAAACCCCTCCTCCACAAAACAAAGGCGATGGCGGAATCGAGTCCTTGTCTGCGACTCTAGGTGGTGGAAAGGTCTAGAACTCTTAAGCGGTGAAACACCCTTGCAGATCATAACCCCTTGGGTGATCTCCAGGCCTCCTTCTTCTCCCATGTCCTAGCGGCAATGAGCTCCATCAAGGCCCCCATCGTGGGGTGGAGGTTTTCGTAAGGAGGATTCCCAATTAGGGAACCCTAAATAAGTATGCATAAAAAAGAGAGAATAGGCCGGACTGATATTGTTATGGACCCAAATGGACCGTACATTTTTTTACTAAAAAAAGGCTCTTAGTTTTAAAAAAGGAAAGACAAAAAAGTGAATAGATTAAAAAAGGGAGAGTTTTAGTTAAGAAAAAGGTGGTTGTATGAAAAGAAGTCGTACGAAAAAAATATAGGAAAAAAAGGAGATAGATTGCTAAAAAAGGAATGATTTGTACAAAAATGAAAAAAGAAGAAGCACACAAAATGTATGTTTCAATTTGTCTCGATTTGATATTCTATCAAATATGGGAGAAAGGGGAAGTTAGATAGTGCACACAGTCTTATTCTTGAGATGTATCTACATGACTTCTACAACCCATCCATGATTGACAGACTGACACTCCATACTACTACTGCTATCAATTGTCTTCATCGAGCATCAACTAATTTATCAAGGTGTCTTTATCTCTAGCTACTACTTTGCATTGGGCTTTCTTCTTCTACATTGACTCTTCTCAAGGCACGACCTGGTATTACATCGACTACTACATGTACGATCGATGCTCTTTCCTGGTGACCTGAGAATCGCAGACCTGTCCTCGAGTAAGGTTTTCTACCAACATGGTTCTTCAAACAGGGTGTTTCTATCCTCGTACGATCATGATGTCTCTATCCCCATCTCTCTCAGATGTATCGAGTAAAGATGTGCTGTATATTTTTTCCATTTTTTTGCAAGGTGCATCTTTCTCAACTGTATCTTGGGGGGGTGTTGAATATGTGAAAGATGGGTAATTGGATCTCTCCCAGATCCAATTACCTTTGCACTCATGTTTAGTCCCACATCTACTCTTATGGGAATTAGGTCTATCTGTGAGGCTATATAAGGAGCCCTACACCCATGTATTCATTGAGAGATTGAAATAAATGATGCGCCCCTTAGATGCATTCTTCCGTGGTTTCATCCCCACTCCTCTCGGAGTCGGGTTTCACGTAAAACTTGAGCATTCTATGTTTTCATATTTCTTTATTTTATTCTTTATTATTCAAATTATGCTTCTGTATTTTATATTTCAATAACGACACACATTAAAAATTTGATTTTTGGTACCAAATGATCTTTAAATTTGTTTATTTTATTCTTACGAGTTGTTTTCATAATAATATTTTTGGAATTTTTTGAATTTATATGTTTTCATGTGATTTTTTGGAAGTTTTTGGATGTTTTTACATTTTTTGGGATATAGATGCAATCATTATTGAAACTAAAATGTAAACGACAGTACTATAAAAATGGTAACTAACTTAATTTTGTTGGTTTTTTGGAAATAAGAGAGCTTATATGAAAATGAATTAGAAACAGACCACAGAATTCAAATTTTGAATTTTAAAAATAACAAAGCACTATAGGAAATCTCAATAATTTACAACTTGAAGATCATTTCAAGGCACATCATAGGGTATTTTTTGGAAAATATATTAATGCCATTCCTAGAACAATCTCATAAGATATTCCCAAAATAATTTCCACGTAGAGAATATTACAATATTGTTCACTAATACATATGTGAAAAGTTTTCTACTAATTGGTTCATAATATCTCCAAAATTTTGCATGGAACTATATGCCTACAAATTTTATATTGAATTTACAATACCGAAAGGAAGCTTGTATTAAAAAATCAAGAGAATTAACCACTGCTTTAACAATAACAACAACATCTCAATTAAATAGTATAAATGAGGCTTTTCAATAAAAAAACTCATTCACAAATGATATATGATTGCAAGATATTAAAGGTTCAAAAAAGGTATTATTATGATTTTCAGAAATTAAAAGTAAGAGCAAAAATATCCTCAGGAGTTGACATGGTGTATAAATAACCATAGCCCCCCCATTGCTCGTGGCTTACAACAAGAAGAATTCTTCACAGATAGGCAATGAATGAGGCGCTAAGGTGTAAATCATCCACCCACATGTAGTTTTGCTAATTGAATTGAACATGTTCACATTTGATAATAGTTCGAAAAATATTTGTTCATTTCTAAATGAACCGAACATGAACATAACATATATTCATTCGATAAAAGTTCGAGTTCGATATATGTATATGTGTGTCTAGTTGATCGTGTAACTTCATATATATGCACATAATGAATTTTGAGGTTAAATAAACTTAGGGTATTTATCAGACTAATAGTTTCTTATTTTTTTATTACTTATCGAACCTTATTATTGGACTCCAGTTTCAAAATTATTTATATAAACAAGTTTGAGTTAAGTTAAATCGCTAACAATTTATTATCAAATCAAACTCGAACATTTGTTTCTAAACTAACTCAACTTTAACATATACTATCGAACATTTACTGAATTTGAACCTTTAAATTTTCTTATCAAGCTGAACTCGAACATAGGTTCGTTCATTACAGTTCGGTTTGATTAGGAGCCCTACCCACATGACCAGGATTATAAGATATTCCACTTGATTGAACGGTGGGCATGTTGGGTAATATTGTGACTCAAGTGTAGCCATGTAGTATATGGCCTAACCGCTAGATATTGGTGGATCGTGCGATACCAGATGCACCATGTGGCATTGTGATATGCTTTTGTCACATCATCGATGAAGAGTGGATGAGGTCGAGTTCTTGTTGGTCGAGATGAAAGGAGATCTAGATCGATGGTCGATGTAGCATGGTCATTCTTCCCCGCTCCTCTTATTCAACTTCACGTGTAAGGTAGAATGGGATCGATGATGGGCAGTTGTAGTCGAGGAGAGTAGTAGCTTTAGTGATGCTTAGTGTAAGGGTGTTCCTAATATCAGAGGCAAACCTAATCTATGGGCGAGTGGGAACATGCTCCCCCTTAATTTCTAAAGACTCTTAATCTACACCCTACTTTACCCCCTCAATTCCCTCGCCATGTCCATTTGTGCCCCACACTTCTCGTTGAAACCACCGTCTGTGAGCATGTACTCTATGTCCCTCCAAATCGCCTCCATTCTCTCATGATGGCTAGTCGAGTTCCATCGTTGACCTTCGATGTTTAGCCTTGCTTGTAGATCCACAGTTCTCCTACCTCTTAGAGAGGTCGCTCATTTCCCTCGCATGCTATCTCTTGTTCTACCACATCGTGACCCTGATCGCATATGCTTCTTGTCCCCCTTTTGTGTTGGTTCCCTACCGTCATGTCTCGGCTATCAGCTCCAACTCCAAGTGAATGTAACATTGCTAATATATCTTCATGATACATATATCTACAAGACATATCATGATCATACATCTCTCAGCAAATAGCCTTTCCTATATCGTTTTTTATTGGTTTAAACTCTATTTGCACAGAATGGAGAGAACATTACATGTTTTACGCATTGGATTAATGATAGTTGTACATTACTATCTAATTAGATGTGAGCTATTGATGAATCTCCATTTCATCACCTTTATTCTATCATTTTGGCCTTAAAAACCCCATCAAATGCTTGTAAATATCATCAATTTGTCTAAAATAGCATTCATTATTTACTGTATTTATTGTATAAAAAATAAGGTTTTTAATGCCAAAATTATAGAATAAAGAGAAGAAAAGAAAAAGGAATAAAATATTGAAAATATTTTATGACCCTAACCCCGAGACCAAGTCCAGAATGAAATTGGTCGACAAGGAATAAAGTAGGGGGAGATAAGGGCCAAAAAGACAATAAATACCCCATTTATTTATTCATTAATTGTGAATTTTTGACACTTATTTTATTCTTTATAATTTATTCATTAAATAAGGAAACTTTGAACATGAAAGTTGTAAATAATAATATAAATAAAAATACAAAATTAAGTTTGTACAAAAATAAAACACAGTGTACATTCTATACACAAAATAAAAAGCCAAAAATCAAACTTCACAGACCCATATCTTTTCAATAAAAATTCAAAACATAGCAAAATTACCTCTAATTGTATATACTTTTCACGAGCTATTTAATGGCTGTGGTTTTAAATTTTTTGGAGTTACTGTGTAGAAGTTTGTTTTTGGACCCCTATTGTACATTCTATTGATTAAAATATTAAATTTATTCATTATTCATTATTTTTACAAATTCATATTTTTATAATTTTGTAAACATTATTTATAATGTATGTGTATATTAAAATTAGAATGAAACAAAAAACAAAAATGGAAAATAAAATAAAACTATGTCAAAACATAGATGAAATACCTATGTTATATATGTACATAAATAAAAGAGGAAATATAATCTTTGATTATTTATTCATTCATATTTTTATAATATTGTAAATATTATATAAATTCTATAAAAAATATAAAACCAAATAAAATTCATTAAAATCTAGTGGAATAAAAAGATGTAAATAATACATAGGTAAAACACTTATAAATATACCTACACAACATACTTACATATTTATTAAAGTGTACAAATAACATCATAAAAATAAAATAAAAATATATTTATACTCACAAAAATAAGTTATAAATAAATAAAATAAAAGAATAACATAATAAAGTAAAATATACAAAACAAAAATAAAAATGTACAAAATATAGGTAATTATACATAGAAATAAGCCACTAAAAATAAACTTGCAATAAAATACACCAAAAAATAAATAAAAATCGTAATAAAATACTAAATAAAATAATAAACATTTTTTATTTATACCCAAAAATTAATAAAATCATCTATGATTTTTAAACAATTATTATTTAATAACCATGTTGTTTTGTCCTATAATGAACCTACATGGACCAATGGCAGGGCTTCCTCTGTTGACCTCTGAGAAAATCACTCTGTAGGCTGTAGCCCGTCAAATCTGTCAAAGCATGTGTTTTCTCCCATTTTTCCCGGCCGATCCATCGCTCCAATAACATAGATCCCTTCACGGAAATTACTCCCAAAACAACCTTCATACATGCCCAACCCTTCTATACTTTATACATAACTTGATTTCTTTCCTAACGGTTTGTCAAATAAGGGTACTCATTTTATAAACAACTCACTCTGCAGCCCGTCAAATATGTCAAAGACCCCATCTTCTCCCATTTTTCTCGTGCGTTCCATCCATCTATCGCGCTCGCTTCCTTCACAAGAAATGTTCCCCAGTAGTCCATGATACACGCCCATGCCTTGTATCCCTTGTAAATACGATAGATTCATTGATTCCGGTCGGTCAATAAGGGCTCCCCATTATGTTCATAAATAACCCCACCTTCCTCATCCATGCATTTTTGGCCATCTTCAAGCCCTAGAGTTCCCCCATTTTCGGCCTAGTGTGCATCCAGGTGACAGATGGAGGTCCCCTGAGATGGATAGGAGCTCGTGGAGGAGGAGGTGCGCCCAAGGCCGCTGTCACCGGCGACCTCTGCTCCTTAGCCAATCGGTCAGGTATGAGCTGCACGTTTAACTTTCCTTAGCTTAGAATTAGCTTTAGGTTTTAATTTATGCATTTTATTTCATATTTTAATTAGTTATTTAGATTAGGTTAGGAGATTCGTAGTTCGTCGAAGCTCCACTCAGACGAACGATTCCACTGTGACTCCATCGTTGACCGACCATGCAATCCACCCCATCTTCTTCCCTCGATGCTTCTCCACCTCCTAGTCATCCTAGACCATCCGGAACCTCTCTGATTCCGCGAATCGACGCTCCCCTCCACCACCTCGCCAGAAGCGTCTCCATCCACCTCATCCTTCACGCTCACAGCTTCATTTTTGGTCGAGGAGAAACCCCTCGAGCCACTCTCTCTGTGCAGGTTACGCGCTTAAAGGAGCCCTCCTGGGCTCAAATCGTCTTGACTTCAAGGTTCCCAGGACCCCCCCTTCTTTTTTGAGCTCGCCAAGCCTATACATGGGGTTCTGGACCTTCCTGTGCACACCAGCAGCTACGGTACACCACCTCGGATGCGTAGAGCCCGTCGCCATTGCCAAGTCTCCATCGCCAAGTCTCGTCTATACGAGGATGAATCAATGATCGAAGCAGGGGAATCTCACTGTTCTTCCCTGTTCTTGGCAGACTGCAACAGCCATCCGATCTGGGGAGGAGCCCCAGATCACACCAACGCCATCCGATTGAGTCGCCCCTTCACCGTAGATCTCAACCGTGAGATCTAATCATCATCGTAGGATTGCGAACCGTCATTGTCAAATGAGGAGTGGATGCGTGTCAAGTGAAGAAAGAAGAGCCGTCCGATCGCGCCTATGTTTGGGGGTAAATTTCATACCTCACCCCGCTATTTTTTATTTATTATATAGTTTTGTAAATAAAATGTAAAGTGTTAAATAATTGGAAATTTTTGAAGGATATTGTGAATCCTTAAGCACGTCACAGAAGTGTGTCGATCGCATCGTATGCAATCGGAGCAACTAGTCGTACTAGATGCTAGATGCGACGGAAATTAAAATTTTTAAATCTAAAGATGAAACCACATGATCACGAGAATACTTCTCGGATCGTTTCATCAAACCACAAGTATAAGGAATACCTCTTGGAGCGTGGTTGTGATCGCAAGATCCCAAAGTAGAGATTCTCCTGTCTCAAGTCCGATCTACGAAGAACGCACTTGCATGCACGATGATGAGTCGCGTCCTTCCCGCAATCCTTGATGAAGATCCAAGCGATGGCTCTCCTGATTTCGTCAAACGAAATCCGTCATCTTCCTTTAGAGTATGCAACTCCAAAGAAGAAGGAGATCCTCGAGTCGTCGAAGGCGAAGCCGAGAGTCTCTCCTTTCTCAACACAAGATGGATGGCCATCTTTTGGAGGAGAGAAAGAGAGAGGGTGAGAATATGAGAGAGAGAGTTGTAACCTTGTACAACTCTTAATAATGTACCTTGGAAGGCTACCCTAGCCCTCCTTTTATATTTGTTTAGGTTCCAATGGATCTCAATCAATGGGACACATGGATCCAACGCCCAGGCTTGGTCCATGTAAAATCAATGGCTATAATTATTGTTGGTTAAAACCAACAACATTTATTTATGATTAAATTAATATACGTTGCAACATTATCAACATATTTTTAATTTAACATAAATAAGTTAGTTGAGAGATTAATCATCATAATAAAATGGAGATAATATTACCTCCTAAAAATAAGGGGTGTCACCCATGACTTTTTCATGGGTGACGCCACCTCTAAAATTGGTGGCTTTATTTCTCCTTTTTATTATATTATATTATCTCTCCATTATTACAAAAATATCCACCAAATTAATTCCAAATTAGTTTGTGAATATTTCAATCATGCCATTGTAAATTATGTGAATCATATTCACATCCCAAACTAATTTGTAAATGACATTTCCGGTTAATTAACAAATGTGAATCCAATCCACATTTAATAATTAACAAATGTTATTTACTAAATTTCTCTCTCTTGAATATATGTATATTATAAATCATTTTTACAATACACAAATATTATGGATAATAATATTCACACTATAATACTTGATAATTAATCCCATTTAATTATCTTGGATAATCATTCTCACAATATGAATCATATTCATATTAAGCTTGATCATTAAATCTCATTTAATCATCAAGTGCTTCTTTCTTGGATATGAATTTCATCAAATGAATTATTCTCGAACCTTTCAAGAATATTGTGCTTTCTCCGCAGATACTTGGAGATAAGGACAGGGCGATTGTATTGTTCCACGTATAGTGACTTGGATATTGAGATCTATCTCAAATCCAGATCTTACGAACCTCCCACAGATGCTTGATTAAATCAAGACCGCAAATCTAATCTTCTCATTACATCTGAATCACATTTAGACCAATGTCCAACACTTGGACTAGGATCAGATTGCTTCTCTGTTGAAAGGAGTCACTAAAATCCAGACCTGTTTCATAACTCCCTCGGAATGGAAGCGTCATGGATATACAATCATTTATGATCACATCACCCTCAGGTATTCCCAATACATGTACATCCTACATACTGGAAGACTTATGATCAACCCAAAGATCAAGATCAATTTTGTACTGTCTTCTTTAGGGTTTATCAATAAGTTTCTCATTTGATCATTGGGATTTGGCATCGATCATATACTTTCCAAAAGCATATATCATACCTAGGTCTTGATCATATACTTTCCAAAAGTATATATCAAACCTAGAAATTCAGTCAAGCTTCCAAAGCGAGACGACCGTGCACGAAATTTGATTCTTCCCAATATCTCATGAGTGAGCTCATGTCTTCCGGTTCAATAATGAACCTGTATGATCCCTTTGAGAGATCGTATTACTCATATGCCCTTACATGCACACCAGCGCGCCGGTGTATAAACCTTGGTTAGGTCATCAACCTATTGGTCTGACAAATGTACACACTCAGACATATAGTAACACATCTGTCTCTGGTCAGAGGATGCGTGCCTATGCTGTGACAACATTCAACATAGGACTTAGGTTATCTCGATCTCGTTAAGTCAACTCTTTGACCTAACTAATCTGACTCCTCCGAATCTCTATTCCTATGCAGAGGACCTGCATCAAGAGGTCGGTCAGATATCAGCCTATGTGAGAAAGGATTGCCATCTCCTACTCAGGCTGGAGATCATCTCTTAATAATCATTTGACGGTGCTTGATGAGTCCTCAATCTAACCCTTTAGATATTCATCCAAGCACCAGCCTCTATGATTTAATTATTGAATCAACAACTGTATGATCATCAAGATGGCCATGGTACATAACCCTAATTGTACAGAGGGACCTATTATGCAAATTATTTATTCTTCACTTCAGATCAGGGAATGATATTTGCAATAATATTTATTGCATAATGGCTCGCCGTGGGCTGACATGTCCAACAATCTCCCACTAGCCCAAAGAGCCATTAATGGGCTAATCATTTAAACCCAGACTCATGTGACAATCATAGGCTATTTAGAAATAGCTAGGTAAGATGATCAATCACTCTTTTCCCAAAAGACTAAGCCAAGTCCTTTTACGGTACTTGCATATCCCTAGGTAATAGTGCTCGCATCCAATGCGAATGTTGCATCTAATGCAACCAATACTCAATCTAGTCAAAGCAATTATAGTGTCCTTGACACTACTGCTCAATTATTATTATAACCAGTATTTCCATAATCCTTATTAGAATACCCTTATTCTGGGAGATCACTATCTCTCAAGGTATCCACAGTTAAGACCTTTTAGATCTCTATCTATAAAGTCTTAAGCTTTTGAAGATATGAATTTGAGATCACCATTTCAAAAATCTTGTCATCTATGAAGACATTGTTATTACTGCAATCAAGTGTTTTCTCTTCATAGTAGGATTAGCAACACTTTGCTACTCCCACTGCATGGTAGATATCTGGCTTTTGCACACATCTAGCATACACTTAGCTTTCCGTAACTGATTCACAAGTGCAAGCAGTTCTAGCATTCACTTCCTCAACTCTTTGAGGTGATATCCCTTTAGATAGGTCAGTACCAAATCTCAAGAGAAGGAAGCCTTTCTTGGAATTTCCAAAAGAAATGGAACATGTCCAAGGTGTACTACAAATGTGACAGTCCCAATACCCTCTTTTCTTTTCTTCTGAACAACTTCAGAACTAAGATCTAAGAGGTATTCTTGAGATCATATCTCAAGGTATGGAATAGCCAGATCATAAAACACTTATTATCATCCTTATATCATTCCAAATGATTAAGATATTATCTACATTTAGCACGATAAACACAATGGCACTCCCGCTAAGCTTCATATGGTTCATCAAGATTCTATTTGAAATCATAACATTTATAATTTCATCAAATCTTATGTTTCAACTACATGAAGCTTATTTGAGTCCACAGATGGATTTCTTTAGCTTTCACACCTTACTTTCCCCAATCATAAAGCCCTTGGTCTACTTCATGTGAATATCCTCAAAGAGGTATTTTTAGAGGAATGCAATCTTGATTTACATCTTGAAGATGCAATAGTCAAGTTGTGTAGCTAAGGTTAGCAATATTCTGATGATTTTAAGCATAGTTACCGAAGAGCAAGTCTCATTGCAAGCAATGTCTTCTCTTCCGATGTGTAGCTTAAGGCTACGAACTGAGCTTTAAGGTCTCTACCTCATCAGGTTCCCTCTTCTCTTGAAGATCCATTTACACCTTATCGGGTCTTACCCTTATAGGTGGATCCTCGAGGGTCCATATACAACACTTGTATATGAAGTCTACTTTGAACTTTATTGAATATCCATCTTTCCATGTCATGATCCTTAGGAGCTTCATCACATGAAGTCTGATCATTCTCAGACTTAACTGACACATGGAATACATCCTCAAACTCATTTGAAGAGGTATTAATATTTCATCTTTAATTATCCTTTTAGTTTCCGATTTCAGGAGCCTCATTATATTCTCAAGATTAAATGAGTTCCTTCACTTCATTTTCATCTTGATTCTCAAGAGTCTCAATCCTCCAAGAATCACATTCTCAGAGATGAGATCTTTTTAAGAATCTCAAGGTCATAAAGTAGGTATCCAATACCATCCATTATTTTCCTAATGAAGCAGCACTCTCAAGTGCTAGATTCCAGCTTACATGCATGGAACCTTATTAAGGATATATATTGCAGTCTCTACTATACATATATACCTCGAAACTAAGAGGAAATTATGCTAAAAAATTCATCATTGATCAAATCATGTCACACATGATCCAATTGTATCTCCCTACAACTCTATTGAGTTTAGGGTTATCAGGAGGAGTGAGATAGAAATAATAAATATTCATATCTCCATAAGGTATTCTTTGAATTTTATCTAACAGGTACAAGCTACCTAGGTTAGATCAAATTTATTTCATCTTTCTTCAAACTTTGGTTCTAAACCAAAATTGTGAAATCTTTGAACATTTCAAAGGTTTCTTAGGTGAAGAGAAGAAATCTCATATCATACATAATCATCAATAGATATCACATATCCATAATGTTTACTATGATATAGATGGTCTACATACATCAATATGTACGAGATCTTGAATACCTCGACATCTAACACCATTCTCAGATAAGGGTGTATTGGATATTTTACTTTGAATACAACATTCACAAGTATGTAAGATTTGAAAATTTAGATATTCTAAAGTTTCATATCTTACTAGTCTATTGATCAAATCAACAGACAAATGTCCAAGTCTTGATGCCATATCATTGTCAAATGATCTTTATCCTCCTATTGATCTTATAAGGTTTGATTTTCAGTTATTAGAAATCTTAATGAACCATTCATTAATTTTCCAATTTTGTGGAGTCCACTAGATGTTAGATTACTATCTGAAATAATTTCATCATAACTCTTTATGATAGTTCTATCTCAGAATTCATGTTTATTTCCAACATTTAGAAACAAACAATGAGTGTACTCTACTATCTAGGTCATAGAGACATTCTCCAAGACTAAGGGCTCTCCCACTGAGAATATGAAGTCTATCTATCCAACAGAGATTGATGCAACAATTACAGCAATATCCATGTAGATGACTACTAAACCTTGAGATCAAATTTCTAATCTTCTAATATATATATGCAACCAATTGCAAATGCCGTTAGAAGATTAGGATACAATTGCCAGACTTTATCTTATGAAATAAGAAAGTCAAAGTCAATGATTATATGTAGATTATTCCGATGCTCTATCTGAGTCCTTCACTAAGGATTTTAGACAGATTTGATAGTCATACTATCAACACATCAACTTATTGCAGTAGTGGCATTCATCCAACTCTTTGGATGTGATATGGAAGTCAAAGAAGTAGGTCAACTCTTTGACTTTCCTTCTTACTCGGGTCCGACCCATGCTTCCACTGCGCTCTATTCATGTATAAACAACCAGTGTTCAAGACAAAGAATCTCTTATGTTGAATTCAAAGGATTTCAATACAAGAGCATTTCAACATTTATACATGCTTCATTAAATTCATTCAAAATGATTATTATGAAGCTTCATGAATGACTTGAGTATAGACAGTAGAATGATGACATTCATCATATCTACATACATCTTAACTCTTAGAGACTTAGGTTCAGGTAGGTATTCAAATATTTTGAATACATCATCTCTTTCGAGCCACCATTCTGCATAATGCAGAGAACCATGTCATTCATGATTAAATGTCTAGAGCACATATGTATGCCAAAATATCTTCTTTTATTTTATAAGGATTATTCGACAATTACGATCACCATCGACATGTCACTTCCAAAGTACACTTGATGAAAGATTAAGACTATAGAGACATACAAACCCTAAGGTGATGTCTTATTGTCTTATTTAATTATCATTCCTCATTATGTTGAGGGAACTTGCACACTGCAACCATATACATTATGTGTCCAATTGCAAGTACAATATCTGGATCATGAGTCCAATCCAAGATATTTTACTGGTTATTATTGAGTATAACATTGAGTGGGTTTAATGAAGGATTATCTGAAACAAGACATTTGCATAAGGGTATATATATTATATATACATATTTTACTTTAATTTAGGAATTTTTATATCAAAGTTGTCTTGCCTTGTCAACACTGAAAGTTCATTCCCTTAATCACTTTCAATGTAAGAGATATACTTACCGTTATATCTCAAGCAAGATCTGGGATCTCCTTCCTTATCTTTGTTGCATCCCAATAATATGGCTACAACTCGGATAAAAAGAAACGGGAACACATTCCGCCTTGCAAGTCAAACTTACATTTCCCAATTTGGTCTTTAACACCCGGGCCCACCACCCCTAAGATGATGTTGACCCGTCATTAATTGAACCAACTGTCAACGGGCTTAATACTCGCTATACGCAATCCAATATCACCCCAATAATATGAGGACCTGATATTGGGGTCACTACGTATACGGCCTTACTCTTTCGAGAAGTAAAGAACCCGATCCAATTAAATCATGTACAGGATCTGTCACTTCGGACAGACGTCTCCTATACACAACAACTGGTGACGAAATACTTTGCCTTGACGGGAGACCATGGATGTCACTTATGTGATCCTCCATCTCATATTCAAATTTTATAATTAATTATCGTGAATCATATTCACATAATTAACTCTTCAAAGGGAAATACACATCTATTCCTAATAGAGTGTTAATTGGATATAATTAATTTAATCATATTAAATTAATCATTAATCCAATCATCAATCAACAAACATGTCTTTTACTTGAATAGTAGGTATAATCTCAAAGTACGTATTATCCGAATTTTAATAATTAGAAAAATACACTCTGACTTCTCCGGCATTATACAGTCCCTACCCGCTGTCATGGCCAGTACCGACGAGAGTGGGACGGACCACATACGTTGCAACCCGCGACCCCAATGCTCTCCGACTAGGCACCATATCCGCCTCGGGAAAGGATAATGCCAGATAGATCATCATGTACTTTGAGATGCTCATCGGTTTTTCAACCGAAATTATACCATATAATATACATCAAAACAATTTTGATTATATTATAAGGAGATTTGCTAAACAAATCCCCAATCCTATTCAAGCAAGAGGGTTTTTCATGTAAAAGTTGTCCTACAACTATTGTAGGATAAGCTATGGTTTTTTTATGAAATCAATGTTTGTTGATGAACCAATGATCAAGATCAATTATCTCATCATTGTGGTTTGGGCAAATGTCATTCAATGAAATAATTATCTCTTTAAATATTTCACGAATATTTATCACTAATTATTCCAGAAAATTAACAATTAATTTTCATCATGACATTTGAATGACTTATCACAAGGTTCATGATCCAAGATGTCAATTTCCAGCAGTGACCCCCAATCACTAAAATTAACTTATCTTGATCAATTTAAATACAAAAAATGCAAACTCAGTTTCCTAAGATTTCCTATTTGATTTATTAAATAATCCAAGTGATAATTCACGCATTTCAAGATGGATCAAAATCGTAATTAATTCATTAATCACGTTTAAATCCGCCATTCCCGCAACTTTGAATACATGCATATTCAAAGGACCATATCTTGAGCAAATGAAGTTCTAAATTCACAAACTCAAATCCTATGGTTTTCTTCATTAATGGGGAATAAAAAACAATTGAAAATTTCGTGTTTAAACAATTTAAATAGTGCCGAAAAATTCAATTATACAGAGGTACGAAAATTGAAATGTAGTAAAAATTTCGCAACTCTTTCAAGCCCAAGTCGCCCTAGGTCTATGGATCATATTCAAAACCTTATTCAACCTGGCTATTGTGAATCCTTAAGCGCATCACGGAAGCGTGTCGATCGCATCGTATGCAATCGGAGCAACTAGTCGTACTAGATGCTAGATGTGACGGAAATTAAAATTTTTAAATCTAAAGATGAAACCACATGATCACGAGAACACTTCTCGGATCATTTCATCAAACCACAAGTATAATGAATACCTCTTGGAGCGTGGTTGTGATCGCAAGATCCCAAAGTAGAGATCCTCCTATTTCAAGTCCGATCCACGAAGAACGCACTTGCGGGCACGATGATGAGTCGCGTCCTTCCTGCAATCCTTGATGAAGATCCAAGCGATGGCTCTCCTGATTTCGTCAAACAAAATCCGTCGTCTTCCTTTAGAGTATGCAACTCCAAAGAAGAAAGAGATCCTCGAGTCATCGAAGGCGAAGCCGAGAATCTCTCCTTTCTCAACACAAGATGGACGTCCATCTTTTGGAGGAGAGAAAGAGAGAGGGCGAGAATATGAGAGAGAGAGAGAGTTGTGACCTTGTATAACTCTTAATAATGTACCTTGGAAGTCTACCCTAGCCCTCCTTTTATATTAGTTTAGGATCCAATGGATCTCAATCCATGGGACACATGGATCCAACGGTCAGGCTTGGTCCATGTAAAATCAATGGCTATAATTATTGTTGGTTAAAACCAACAACATTTATTTATGATTAAATTAAATATATGTTGCAACATTATCAACACATTTTTAATTTAACATAAATAAGTTAGTTGAGAGATTAATCATCATAATAAAATGGAGATAATATTGCCTCCTAAAAACAAGGGGTGTCACCCATGACTTTTTCATGGGTGACGCCACCTCTAAAATTGGTGGCTTTATTTCTCCTTTTTATTATATTATATTATCTCTCAATTATCACAAAAATATCCACCAAATTAATTCCAAATTAATTTGTGAATATTTCAATCATGCCATTGAAAATTATGTGAATCATATTCACATCCCAAACTAATTTGTAAATGACATTTCTAGTTAATTAACAAATGTGAATCCAATCCACATTTAATAATTAACAAATGTTATTTACTAAATTTCTCTCTCTTGAATATATGTATATTATAAATCATTTTTACAATACACAAATATTATGGATAATAATATCCACATTCTCTAATCCTTGATAATTAAATCCCATTTAATTATCTTGGATAATCATTCTCACAATATGAATCATATTCATATTAAGCTTGATCATTAAATCTCATTTAATCATCAAGTGCTTCTTTCTTGGATATGAATTTCACCAAATGATTTATTCTTGAACCCTTTCAAGAATAATGTGCTTTCTCCGCAGATACTTGGAGATAAGGACAGGGCGATTGTATTGTTCCACGTATAGTGACTTGGATATTGAGATCTATCAATTCCAGATCTTATGAACCTCCCACAGATGCTTGATTAAATCAAGACCGCAAATCTAATCTTCTCATTGCATCTGAATCACATTCAGACCAATGTCCAACACTTGGACTAAGATCAGATTGCTTCTCTGCTGAAAGGAGTCACTAAAATCTAGGCCTGTTTCATCACTCCCTCGGAATGGAAGCGTCATGGATATACAATCGTTTATGATCACATCACCCTCAGGTATTCCCAATACCTGTACATCCTACATACTGGAAGACCTATGATCAACCCGAAGATCAAGATCAATTTTGTACAGTCTTCTTCAGGGTTTATCAATAAGTTTCTCATTTGATCACTGGGATTTGGTATCGATCATATACTTTCCAAAAGCATATATCATACCTAGGTCTTGATCATATACTTTCCAAAAGTATATATCAAACCTAGAAATTCAGTCAAGCTTCCAAAGCGAGACGACCGTGCACGGAATTTGATTCTTCCCAATATCTCATGAGTGAGCTCATGTCTTCCGGTTCAGTAATGAACCCCCCTTTGAGAGATCGTATTACTCATATGCCCTTACATGCACACCAGCGCGCCGGTGTATAGACCTTGGTTAGGTCATCAACCTATTGTTCTGCCAAATGTACACACTCAGACATATAGTAACACATCTGTCTCTGGTCAGAGGATGCGTGCCTATGCTGTGACAGCATTCAACATAGGACTTAGGTTATCTCGATCTCGTTAAGTCAACTCTTTGACCTAACTAATCTGACACCTCCGAATCTCTATTCCTATGCAGAGGACCTGCATTAAGAGGTCGGTTAGATATCAGCCTATGTGAGAAAGGATTTCCATCTCCTACTCAGGCTGGAGATCATCTCTTAATAATCATTTGACGATGCTTGATGAGTCCTCAATCTAACCCTTTAGATATTCATCCAAGTACCAACCTCTATAATTCAATTATTGAATCAACTGCTGTATGATCATCAAGATGGCCATGGTATATAACCCTAATTGTACAGAGGGACCTATTACACAAATTATTTATTCTTCATTTCAGATCAAGGAATGATATTTGCAATAACATTTATTGCATACTGGCTCGCCGTGGGCTCACATGTCCAACAATTTTGCGTAGGACATTTTGTATGTTTTGGTATTATCATTTGGGTCCGTCCTAGCCTCACGTGCAGTTCCACGTGAGGGTTGTATTTTTGCATAGAAGCCCCTAACAATTTTGTATATTGTAAAATGATTCATAAAAAACTAAATAAATGTTGTTTTATTAAGGCATATTTACAATGTGGCCCCTGTGTTTTATTTTATTTGCCCTTATGCCACTACCAGGACATGTATTTTTTTGACCTTCATCTATTTATTAAAAATAACTAGCTTGCTCCTAAAATTTCAAAAAAATAGGAATGGATGCTTTATGCTTGGTAGATCAAGCCATGTGTCCACTTTGCATTTTTGCATTTAACCTATTCATTAAAAATTAAAAGGAGCCTAAATAATCCCTATCGAATTTATAAAATACCAAAAAATAAAAAAAATGGTCTGAAAAATTCCAAAGAAATTATATATGATATATTTTGATATTTATTGAGTCCACGAAAAAAACCTCTCAAAATAGTAAAAGAAAATTTAAAAAGTTAGAAAGCTCCAAAACCTAAAAAAAATATAAAAAATTATATAAATTTACCAAAAATATGTTTTTCTATTTAAAATTTATCTATATATACTTTTTTACATATTAAAATTAATTTGGGCAATTTTGGGACCTATTCACTATTTTGAAAAACCAAATTATTTTCATATTATGTATTAATCCCATTATCGGGAAATTCTTGACTTTAAAATACATAAAAATTAGCAAAAATTCCTGGAAAAATAAAAAAACATTAGAAAAATATAAAAACACAAAACAAATTATTTTCTGATTTTTTTATATTTAGTAGTATTTATCAATATATTTCTATATATTGTGTAAATAATGCCTTATATAGGCTATATTTTCTTATTAAAGAAAAAATATAAAAAAATGGAGATATAAAAATAAAATATAAAATTAGAAAATGAAAAATCAAATAAAAATTATAAAATCAAAAATCAAATAAGAAATATAAAATTAAAAACCCACAAAATAATAACATGGACATTAAAAGAATTGGATATTTTTTGTGCATTTATTTTTGCCCCCAACCGTTTGCTCCCAGTGTTCGACCTCTACTTGTGCTTACACCTATACACATTTACATGTAGAGTTATAATAAAATTTAACTCCACATTTTTGAGATTTAATTGGTTGATTTACTATTGTGGATTAATTGTTGATTGATTGGGATTATTGAGCGGTCACCGCATCGACTGTTGATCCGCCTTGTGGATTAACACGACCCTCGATTTTTCCCTTTCGTCAGCTATGAAGACCTAATATATTGCTATCAGTTCCCACCAGAAATCAGTGGGAGAGCCACCATGAATTATCTTTTCATATTTGTAAGAGTTTTTGTTATCAATAAATACATAATAAGAAATGATAATAAATTCTATGATTTTATAACATTATCTACGTTGTACAATGGAGTGGACTATGAAAGGTCTTATTGTTGGTTTTATTTGGTTACCACAAAATAGGGATGAAGAAGGTCAGATAAAGATATAAATATAAGTATTACAATATATTGGCTTTTTTAAAATACACATTCGAATATGAATACGAATATCATACAAATATAGAAAATGATGAAGCATTTTCATGAGTTTGAATGTAAAACAGATTTTGATAATTCGAGAAAATGATGAAGCATTTTCATGAGTTTGAATGTAAAACAGATTTTGATAATTCGAATATGTATTTTTAACAAATGAATATAAATTGATTTATGAATGTTAGGCATCTCCTTTTTGATGAACCGATTTTCTACCTCTCTTAAAAAGTTGAATTATCATAGTATAATGAGAGAAACGTGTGATAAAAAATCACAACTTTTGAACATGTGAGAAATTTTAACTTGGTAAGTGTACCAAGGCCGAACTCAGAAATAATGATACTCTAGTTGCACGATTCAAATTATTTGATATATTTAATTATTTGTAATAATAACTTTTGTATCAGAAAAATATGCAGAAATGAGTTATGTGATGCGCATGTGTTTTGTGATTTTGGTGTTATACAAATTTTTATTTGATTTTAAAATGAGAAGGAAATGACATGTTATGATTTGAAAAGAAGTATATATGCAATGATAATGAATTTTATATTTTCTTATGCAAGAAGAGGAGAAAAATGTAGATATGATATAATGAAAATATATCAATATTTAAGAAGTTGAGCAATGAATCCAATTAATTCATGTAGAATGATCTACTCCAACATCGATTTATTCATCAAGATCAAGAACAACACTCAATAAAATCTTTGATTCTTCTCATGTAGGATAAATATTTATGAAACTTTCTCACAAATAACCCTGCAATAATGTTAGAAATAAGCCCACAGTGCTATTTTTAATAAAAAAGTAACAATAAATTCCCATGGCTTATATCTCTATAAATGGAGCGTCAATTTTTCTTCGAAATGACATCAAGTTTGAGATTTTCTGACTTAAAGTGAGCAAGATATTCAATAAAGAAATTATGGGCTAAAATGCAATAAAAACGTGAACTTTTATCTCAAAATCATCCAATCGGGGGCTTATCTGTGGTTTTGAAAATGCATCAGGTCTCTTATGAAATTAACCCCAGGCAGGAGTTTTCCCTTGATTTTTGAAAGCGACGGGGCTCTCCTGAAAATTTGCCTTCACGAGAGTGTACTCGCATGAGCTGTAGAGGTTTGGTTCTGGACATCCGTACAGCCAGCTGAGTTCGCCTTGATTACAGCTCGGGTTGACGAAGCTCGCGGTTCGAATGAGGTTCGACTTTGACATGTGTCGCGAAATCGAGTGCTGATGCAACCGATCAGATGGTGGAAGACATGGCGGGTCCTGACCGTAGGATGAGAAGAGGAGTCTATTGGACGGCACCTGTAGTAGGCCCCCAAGGTTCGAGCCCGGCGGTGCTCCGGCGTGGTATAGGTCCGGCAAAGCTTGAAGGTGAAGAAAAATGAGTTGTGACCACGGAATGTGGCTACGGAAACTTGTGGCCACGATAATTCCGTAGCCACTAATTTCTCGTAGCTACAATCCGTGACCAAAGTTTTCATGCAAGAGTTGTGGCCACGATAACTTATGTGGTCACTTGTAGTGGCCACGGCATATTCGTGGTTAGAGAACTCTCACGACGAGACTTGTAGCTATGACTACTAGCCATGACGTGTCGTGGTCAGAGCCCAATTCTGTGGCCACAAACCCCATATCAGTGGGTAGATTTCTGTGGCCACAACTTGTTTTCTTTGTAGTGGACCGACTTGCAAGGAATGGGAGATTCACTCGAGCTGCTTGCCATTCAAAGGGGGGAACTTGCTGATGGAGGTGAATCCATGCAGCTGATGTACCTGCAGTTGAGACGTGGCTCGAGCGAATTTCACTCGGCCAAGGAATGCGCAAGGAGAAAGGTCTCGAGGTCCCTGTTGCGCAGCAACAATGAGCTGCTGTGTTGGGCGATGTGCATGAATGGGTAGTGTTGGGATTTGAAAATTATATTAACTAGTGTACTTGCCCGCGTTTCGCGGCGGCTTGAAGGTAATACATTTATTTGTAATATTTTTAAAATTATAGTAATTAAGCAAGATATCATATTACTTCATTTTTACAAAACAGATAAGTGAATAGAACATCTTTGTAACATTCTAATTGATATCGTTAACCATCAATTCGCATAGCAACTATTAATCATTGATTATAAAACAACCCATTTAAATGTATCATAAAACTATATTTTCTAAAAAAAGATGTATATGCTAGAATTATTAAATGACTTTTGATAAGAAATTAAAATTATTCAGCTACATTATAGGTGTGCAGTTTATTTCAATTATAAATCATGCGAACAACTAATATATATCGAACATTATGAAATCTATATATTTTTTCAAAAAAATATTACATTAAAGAATTTTAAAATATTCATTCATTATTTGTTTAAATTTCACATTACTTTTATCTATGTTGCTATTTGTACCTCCAATTAAAAGCATCTATGATCACGGATTGTCAAAATATACTTTAAAAATACATAAGAATTATAATAGATTATAAATAATATGTAAAAAAATATAAATATAAGATTCATTCAATTAATGGATATAAATAAAATGAGATTTACCATCTATAAATCTCATTAATCTCATAATACGAAGAAAAATAAGTTAAACATGTGTACATATATCATATTTTAAAATTATTTTAAATTATAAATTTAAGTTAATTTAAAATACATTATTATTAATTTTTTTTAAAGATTTGATACTATATCACTTATTAAATTATAAATTTTAAGTTAATTTAAAATACATTATTATTAAAATTTTTAAAGATTTGATACTGTATCACTTATCATTTTTATTATAAAAAAGAAATTCATTGATTTCTTTTTAATTGTATAAAATATTAAATTATTTTTATTATATAATATGCACATACTAATTCAGAATTAGTTTCTAAAATTTTACTATAACATTTCACTATAATATTTGAATGTATGAATTTAATTTTATTTAAAGTAATTGTTGATTACTATTAAATTATAATATGTTAATTTTACATTAAATATATATTACATATTTAAAATTTGAAAATAGGTTATTTTGGGAAGATATGGTTAGCTTTAGGATGAAGGACATAGTGCTAAATTAAGAAATAGGTATTGAGAGAGAGGGGGAGGGAGTAACGTATTGGGTTGGGTAGAGAGAGAGAGAGGGAAGGTGTGGGAAGAAGGGAGGTCGATAGTGGGAAGAGGGGAGTGTTAATGTTTGGGTGGTAGAGAGAGAAACAGAGGTGGGAAGAGGGGGGATTGATAGTGGGAAGAGGGGGATGTGCCACGTGTTAGTTCTAGGATGAAGGAGGGAAAAAATCCACTAATAGTGTGGGTTATAGTTTTGTACCCCCAATTAAAAGCATCTATGATCACGGATTGTCAAAATATACTTTAAAAATACATAAGAATTATAATAGATTATAAATAATATGTAAAAAATATAAATATAAGATTCATTCAATTAATGGATATAAATAAAATGAAATTTACTATCTATAAATCTCATTAATCTCATAATATGAAGAAAAATAAGTTAAACATGTGTACATATATCATATTTTAAAATTATTTTAAATTATAAATTTAAGTTAATTTAAAATACATTATTATTATTTTTTTAAAGATTTGATACTATATCACTTATTAAATTATAAATTTTAAGTTAATTTAAAATACATTATTAAAATTTTTAAAGATTTGATACTGTATCACTTATCATTTTTATTATAAAAAAGAAATTCATTGATTTCTTTTTAATTGTATAAAATATTAAATTATTTTTATTATATAATATGCATATACTAATTCAGAATTAGTTTCTAAAATTTTACTATAACATTTCACTATAATATTTGAATGTATGAATTTAATTTTATTTAAAGTAATTGTTAATTACTATTAAATAATAATATGTTAATTTTACATTAAATATATATTACAGATTTGAAATTTGAAAATAGGTTATTTTTGGAAGATATGGTTAGCTTTAGGATGAAGGACATAGTGCTAAATTAAGAAATAGGTATTGAGAGAGAGGGGGAGGGAGTAACGTATTGGGTTGGGTAGAGAGAGAGAGAGGGAGGGAGGTGTGGGAAGAAGGGAGGTCGATAGTGGGAAGAGGGGGAGTGTTAACGTTTGGGTGGGTAGAGAGAGAAACAGAGGTGGGAAGAGGGGGGATTGATAGTGGGAAGAGGGGGATGTGCCACATGTTAGTTCTAGGATGAAGGAGGGAAAAAATCTACTAATAGTGTGGGTTATAGATATGAGCATTAAAATTGTTATTAATGTACACTTGATTGTCGTTATTTAGAAAATAAAATCTCTTTATGATGGATAAAAGAGGAAGACGTATTGGCAACCGTTTTGGTTGTATTGTCAATTAAAATAAGGCCAAAGGCTCCTAAACGAGACATGCTCTTTTCAATATTATTTTCCATCGACAAGAGAGAGCGAGAGAGACATACATTCATGAGGAAGATCCAGTGCTCTTTCGTGGTTTGATCCACGTCAACATCAAACATCATAGTAATAGCATCGGGTACTCCGTTACCCATGAATTCATATCGATTTATAGTCTAACAAATGGTATCAGAGCACTATCGATTTCGACTCATAGGGTTTTACGTGTATATCTTGATGTACATATTCGCATTTTTTTTTCAAAATCGTCTATGTGCTTCGGATCGAAGGTGTTTGTGGTTGGATTCTAATGTTTAAGAAAGCTCTTTTCCATTTCCACAATATTGTGATCTGCAAGATTATTGTATTCTTTCAACCTTCATTCGAGTAATTCTAACATACGAAATGTGTGGTTATTATATCTCCAATCATTAGCACTCTAAATAACATTATTGCTTCCATTTGTTTAAAAAAACATCCTTTTGGTTAAGCTCTATCAGGATTTAATTTTTTTTATTATACTAATGGAAATCTTATGTATGCATTACTTCTGATTAGATTCGTATGCATGTTTTGATTAGAAGGGAAAACCATATACGGCTATTGTCAAAAAGTTTTAAATTTTTTTAATAATAAGCCTTTGTTCCTGTTTACGTTTTTTTAGGGAATGAACGCCATGAGTTTCTTTTATTTTAAAAAATGTACATCTGGCTTTCCATTTATAGGGATTATCGTTTACAGAGAAATAGTCCAGCTAAATTTCTAGTTACGTTATTAACAAATTTGAAACCATTCGTTCTTATTTTTTTATTGAGTGAACAACTAACGTCAACGGTGGAATTGACTTTTAAAATTGCATTAAAATTCAATTTCAATTTATTCTTGAAAAATTAACGTCAACTCCATTTTAGTTTATTCTTGAAACCCAAGTAACGTACCATTATCTTAGTATACACCATTACTATTAATTTTTTATACTTTCATTAAAATTAACATTGATTTATCGATTTGGACTTATTGCTTGTTAACTCCCATAATCATAGACATCCATCATTTTTTAATAAGTATGAAAATAAATTCATGTTAGCCATATGACAGAATTACAATATCACCAATAATATAATTGAAGTGAATACGTCACCAAAGTGACCTCTATCGTCAAAATTATATTATTGAAGATATTTGGACGGATTTTATATGCATTATAAATATTATCCTTCCCAAAGGAGGGACAATATTTATTTAAGTGTATCGCATACCTGTGATGATAATTCAACAATGATTATAAAGTTTCATTTGAGTAATAGGATACCTCCAAAGATGATATGTTACTTGAATGATTTATTATTGGCAATTGATCACCACAACAAGAGTATCACTTACAACTAACATTATTGTTCAAAGACTTAATAGTTAGTTTGTGCTTGATATCTTGCCTTTCTTATGGCTTATGCATTTCGGTCTGGGAACCATACATCAATTCTGTTTTCTTTTTGATTTTTATTATATAGATTCTGTTTCCCCATCTACTATCTCTGCTACTTTGAACTCCTTCCCGTGCTTCAAGGCACAAATTCCAGTCATGGAAAGAGAACATTATGATATTGCTTAGCTGCATGGATCTAGACCATGCACTTGGATGGAGACTCCGCCTCCTCTTACGGAATATAGTTCCTCTGATGAAAAGAAGCACTGAGAGGTGGGAGCACTCTGATCGCATGAGATCATAAAGCGTGGCATTCCAAAACCCCTTAGAGGGATTTATGAAGAAAAGATAACTACGGCTAAAGATTACCTTACTAAAATTGAAGAACGTTTTGCGAAAAAACAATAAGGCGGAAGCAAACACTTATTTACAACGCTTGATTCTATGAGGTACACCATTAAGGGGAAACATGAGTGAGTACATTCTAGAAATGGCTCATATTGCTTCAAAGTTGTTGGATTAGAACTGGCAATATCTGATGATTTAGTAGTCCATTTGTTTCTATTGTGGCTTCCCTCACAGTACAACCAGTTCAGGGTCAGTTATAACTGCCAAAAGGAGAAGTGAACTCTTCAACGAGCTTATTTCGTATTTTGCACAAGAGGAAGACAGGTTGAAGCAGGATAAATCAGAGAGTGCTCATTTGGTTGTGGCCTCTAAGAATAAAGGGCAAGAAAAGAAAATAAAGGAGTAATGCTATTGTGATGGGTCTGATAAAGAAGAATAAGGATGAAATTGGTTTGTTTCTTCTGCAAGAAAAACTAGACATTCAATAAAGATTGTGCCAAATATCATGCATGACAGTGAAGAAAGATACAACTCATACTTTGGTTTATTCTGAAGTTCATTTAGCTCCAGTCCAAGAAAACACTTGGTAGTTAGATTCAGGTGCCTCTACTCACATAAGTGTTTTTAATGCAAGGCTACCTGAACTATTGAAGACCCAACTTATGTTGAAAGATACATCTACATATGCGATGGAAAGAAGACAGAAGTCGAGGCAGTTGGAGTTTTTAAGCTTTTACTAGGAATTGTCATTATCTAGAGTTAAAGAATACTTTTGTTGTTCATTCTTTTAGACGAAATTTAGTTTCCGTTTCTGCATTGAACAATTTAGATTATTTTCTAAATTTTGGAGATGGAAAAATTTAGTATTTCTTTCAACTCTATTATGACTGGTGCAAGATCTTTAATTTCTAGTAATAAGATTTATTTGCTTGATACTATTGCCTTGTATAATGAATCTATGATTGTTGAATTCAAGAGGCAATAAGCGAAAACTGCCTCAGAAAATCCAGCATCAATTTGGCACAAGTGTTTAGGTCACATATCCAAATCAAGAATTGAACAACTTATATATGATAACATCCTAGATTAATTAGATTTTACAGATTTTAAATATTATTGTCAACTGTATTAAGGGAAAACAAACCAAATCAAGGAGATCATGTGCTAATAGGGTTTTCTAGTGTCTTAGAATTGATATAAAATGATATATGTGGCACGTTCCCTATAGCATCCTGGAATGGTCAACAATATTTTTATCATTCATAGATGACTACTCAAGATATGGTTACTTATATCTCATTTCATGAAAAGTCACAAGCTCTAGACATGTTCAAATCATTTAAGGCCGAAGTTGAGCTCCAACTCAATAAAAGCATAAAGTGCATCAGATCTAATCATGGTGGTGAATACTATGGAAAATATGATGGTTCAGGTGAACAATGTCCATGTGATTTTGCTTTATTTCTAGAAGGATATGGAAGTATTCCTCAGTATACAATGCCGTGTTCACCTAGCATGAACGGTGCGGCTGAGAGACGTAACAAGACCTCTTAAGAATATGGTGAGGAGTACGATCAGTCATTCTGCCTTACCAGAGTCCTCTGAGGAGAAGCATTAAAAACAACAGCTTACAGTTTGAATAGAGTATCAACAACGCAGTTGAAAAAACATATGATCTTTGGACTGGTAAAAAGACTTAGCCTAAAGCATTTACATATAAGGGGATGTCCAGCTGAGGCAAGGCCGTATAGGACATTGAGAAAAAATTGGACTCCAAAACAGTGAGCAAATACTTTATTGGTTATTCAGAGCAATCAATAGGTTACAAATTTTATGATCCCATGATTAAGAAAATATTCGAAACGGGAACCACAACCTTTTTTGAGGGATGTTGATTTGGAGGGAAAGATGTACATTAGAGATATGTCTTTGAAAAGGAATCAATCACGATTCCTAATGTTGTGATTAAAAATGCACAAGAATGCATTCCCAATCATTGGGCAAGAAATAAATTAAGAACTTCAAGATGACAATATTCAACAACCTCAATACAAGATTTTGCTACATAAGATCAAAATCAACAATCTCAAATTTTATGGAGATCCATTAAGAAAGAATGAGTGCTATTCCGGATGACTATATAATATTTCGTCAAGAACTAGATGGAATTAGGGAGGATGATCCAATAAGCTTCCATCAAGCTGTGAATGATGGAGTAGAAATCGATACAAGACAATCAAGTTTGGGACCTTTTATTATTGTCAGAAGGTGTGAAATCCATTGGTTGCAAATGAATATTTAAAACCAAAAGGGGTTCAAAAGGTAGTGTTTAAATGTTTAAGGCACCGTATGTAGCTAAGGATTGACTCAAATAGATGGAATTGATTACAAAAAAACATTTTCTCATATTTCTAGTAAGGATTCATTTAAAAATATCATGGAATTAGTTTGCGCACTTTGATCTTGAGCTTCATCATATGGATGTTAAGACCACCTTTCTCGATGGGAGACGTTGAGGAGGTGATCTATATGGTTCAAAACAGAAACTTTGTTTCAAAGAGATCCAAAGGATATGGTTTGCAAATTAAGAATCACCATCTATGAACTCAAGCAAGGCATCCCGTCAATGGTATCGGCAAATTTAAATTATCTCATTTGATTTTAAGACTAATCCAGTGGATGATTGTGAACATCACAAGTTTTTTGAGAGTAAACACATTTTCTTAATTTTGTATGGAGATGGCATACTGCTTACTAGTAATGATCTAAATTTTTTGCATGAAACAAAGACATTTCTTTCAAATAATTTTGAGAAAGATATTGAAGATGCTTCTTTTGTATTAGGAATCCAGATACACCGATATTGAACTCAAGTGTACTTGGATTGTCACAAGATAACTACATCCATAAGGTGTTTCAAAGAATTGGTATGCAGTTTTGCAAACCCATTTGATACCCCTGTTGCTAAAGGAGAAAAAAATAGTCTCAATCAATGCCCTAAGAATGACCTTGAAATTCAAGAAATGGGTAAGATCCCTTATGCATCTGCAATTGGGAGTCTTATGTATGCACAAGTGTGCACACGTCCGGATCTAGCATTTATTGTGGGCATGGTAGGAAGATACATGGTGAATCCAGGCATGGATCATTGGAGAGCTGCCAAACATGTAATGAGATATCTTCAAAGAACAAAAGACTACATACTTACATATCCAAGGTCGGATATACTGGAGATCATTGGGTATTCCGACTCTGATTTTGCTAGATGACAAGATAGCAAAAGCCCCACTTTGAGCTATGTATTCTTAATGGCTGGAGGATCCATATCCCGGATGAGTGCTAAACAAACAATTGTAGCATCCTCCAACTATGGCATCTGAATTCATAGCATGCATATAAGGCATCAAATCATGGAATATGACTGAAGAATTTTGTCAATGGGGTGCGTATTGTAAGCAACATCCACAGACCATTGCGGTTATTTTGTGACAACAATTCAACAGTGCTTTATTCCAAAAGCAACAAAAGCACAACTAAGTCGAAGCATATTTACATAGAGTTTTTGGTTGTGAAAGAGAGAGTACAAAGTGGGCATATTTCTGTAGAGCACATTGGGACAAACTCCATGGTGGTGGATCCGCAAATTAAAGCAGTGATACCCAACATATTTCATGGACATATGATTCATATGGGTGTTGTATTAAATAAAGATATACACTTCTAGTGGGAATTTGTATTATTTTGCTCAGCCCCTTACATTCTGAAATATTTGAAGTTCAATAATTTTTGCGTAGAATAAATTATTTGATGTTGATTCCACGTTCTCTCACTAAAGGGTCTCCATTAAGAATATGGACCATTCATTACAAATGCAACTTTGTATATAGATCCAAATTTATTTATTTAGCATTGATCTATGTCATTTACTTATGTTAATATTAGTGACCATTGATGAAGGATATGGAATAATCCTCAAGCGCATCATGGAAGCATTTGGATCGTATCGTATACGATCGAAAAGGACTAGTCATACTAATTGTTCTAGGCAGCAGAATTTAAAAAATTTTTCATGGATGAAACCACATGATCCCAGAACGATTCTCGAATTATTTCATCTAAACCACAACAAGTTAAAGGAATACCTCTTGTAGTGTGGTTGCGATCAAGTCTCTACGAAAAGAGACCTCCTGTCTCAAGTCCGACTTTCGGAGAAGACGCTTGCTAGCGTAGGGATGAGCCGTGTGATCCTCGTAATCCAAGATGTTGATCCAAGTATGGGAACTCCTGATCTCGTCGCACGAGATCAAACGTCTTCTTCTTGAGCGAGGCACACCAAAGAAGATGGAGAACTGAGAGTCGTCAAAGCGGCGACACAACGACAAAGAGACGGCGAAAACTCCTTCTTTAAGACTTGGTGGACGACCACCAATGAAGAGAGGGAGAGAGGGTGTGTGAATGAATAGAGAGAGGAGAGAAGTTTTGTTGAGATTCTTATTAACCGTAGAGAGCATGGGGCGCCTCTCTTTATATAGGATTTTGGGAGTCCATGGATCACAGATCACAATCCATGGGATACACAAAATCAATGGATGAGATTGATTTGTGCTTCTTTCAATGGACAAGATGTTGTTGGTAAAAACACAACAACAATTAATTTAATTAGAATAAATATATATTGATAAATCAACAATAATTTAATCCTCAAATATAATCACTGAATCTTGGAGATAATGGAGATGAAATCTTCCCTTCCATATGGAGGTAGTGGACGGCCACCCTTTCCATGTTGGAATAGGTGGTCGTCCCTACTCCTAATTGGAGTGGGAGATTTCCAATGAAATCTTGGGCAATGTCCAAGATTTCTTGATTCCATGTATCTCCAATTACAACAATAATTGTTGTAAAATATTCTACAAAAAATAATTCATAATTATTTTGAGAATATTGTAATCTTACCATTGGAAATTTGTGAATCGCATTTACAACCCAAAATAAAATGTGATTTACATTTTCAATTAATTATCCAATATGAGTTCAATTCACATTAATAATTAATCAACAAATATAAATCATAATAAGCTCTCTCTAATATATTATAAATCTCATTTATAATATATTATGAATAATTGGATATTGGTATCCACATTATTCTTATCCATAATAATTAAATCACATTTAATTACATTGGATAATCATTCACATGCATCCCAATAATGTGAATCAAATTCACATCATTCAAGATAATTAAATTACATTTAATTATCCATTTCTCAATACTTATATATAATTCAACTATGGAATCATTCTTGAACCCTTTCAAGAATAATGCGCTTTCTCCGCAGATACTTGGAGATAAGGACATGGCGATTGTATTGTTCCATGTATAGTGACTTGGATGTTGGGATCACATCTCAAGTCCAGATCTCACGGACCTCTCATAGATGTTTGATTAAATCAAGACCGCAAATCTAATCTTCTCATTGCATCTGAATCTCGTTCAGATCAATGTCCAATTGGAACAAGATCAGATTACTTCTCTACTGGGAGGAGTCACTAAAATCCAAACTTGTTTCATCACTCCCTCGGAATGGAAGCGTCGTGATAATACAATCATTTATAATCACAACAACCTCAGGTATTCCTAACACGTACATCATGCATACTGGAAGACCTATGATAAACCCAAAGATATAGATCAATTTACACTGTCATCTTTAGGGTTTAATCATCAAGTTTCTCAATCTTGGTCATTGGGAATTGGTATCGATCATATCCTTTCCCAAAGCATATAGCATACCTTCAAATTCTTATCATGCTTCCAAAGCACGACGACCATGCATGGAATTTGATTGGTCCCAATACCTCATGAGTGAGCTCATGTCTTCCAGTTCACAAGTGAACCTGTATGATCCCTTTGAGAGATCGTATTACTCATATGCCCCTACATGCACACCATCTCACCGGTGTATAGACGTTGGTTAGGTCATCAACCTATTGGTCTGCCAAATGTACACACTCAGACATATAGTAACATATCTGTCTCTGGTCAGAGGATGTGTGCCTATGTTGTGACAATATTCAACATAGGACTTAGGCTATCTCGATCTCGTTAAGTCAACCCTTTGACCTAACTAATCTGAAACCTCCAAATCACTATTCCCATGCAGAGGACCTGCATGAAGAGGTCGGTTAGATTTCGGCCTTAATGAGAAAGGATTGCCATCTCCTACTCAAGCTGGAGATCGTCTCTTAATAATCATTTGATGGTGCTTGATGATTCCTCTATCTAACTCCTTAGATATTCATCCAAGCACCAGCCTCTATGATTCATTTGAATCAACAGCTGTATGATTATCAAGATAGCCATGGTACATAACCCTAATTGTATAGAGGGACCTTATAAGTGCATTCATTCATTTAATCTAAGAAAGGGAGTGAAACAATTAATAACTTTTATTGATAAATCATATATTACAATAACATTTATTGTAAGAATGGTTCACCTGGGCTCACATGGCTAAAAATTGATGTGTTTAATAGTGCCCAATAATGATGAATACCTCCTTGATCTCATGCTATCATAACTAATTGACAAGATTGTTCAGTTATACTCGATTGATGATAATAATTTTTGAGCTCATAAAGTACGCACATTATATGGTCATTATTAATGTCTAGAAGGAGATTGTTGGGATTTGAAAATCACATTAATAATGACATTAAAATTATCATTAGTGAACATTTGATTGCTGTTAATTAGAGAATAAAATCTCTTTATAATGGACAAAAGAGGACGGTGAATTAGCCGCCATTTTGGTTGTATTGCCAAATACAAGAAGGCCATGGTCCCCAAACGAGGCATGATCTTTTCTCTATAGTTTTCCATCGACAAGAGAGAGTGAGAGAGGCATACGTTCATGAAGAAGATATAGGGCTCTTTCATGGTTTGATCCTCGCTAATGTCAAACGTCATAGCAATGGCATCAGGCACTCCGTTACCCTTGAATTCAGATCGATTTTCTAGTCTAACAGGTAGATGTTTGTGGTGTGGAGAGATGTGTGTACGACTGTTGTGTTTGGGTGCTGGAGTGAGCAACTTGAAGGTGAAGGAGATGCTCGTGCATGAAGAAGCCGGCGTGTTGTGTATATACATGAGTGGTGTGTGCGTTAATAGACCTAGCCTGCCGAGTATGTAGATAGAACTTCCCGCCAACATATGAAAGCGGTGCCCGGGCAAAGAGCTAAGATAGCTAGCTGATGGGTGATCTAAGCCCTCAAAATGAACTGAGAGATTCCTTCTTCTCTCCCAAGATGAACGGGTGGGGGGTGTTCCAGAGGGGTACTATACTCAACTCATCTGAGCCGCAGGTGTTGTGTTGAACGATCGACTTTGGTGAATAATATAACACGAGAATGAAAACCTTGGAAATCTCATCAGACGGTCCCATCAACTTGGGGCTCACATCTCTCCAAAAACCTCTTCTTCTAGGCCCCGTCTCGCTCTTTTCCTATTCCTCACATCATTCCAGGTATATAGTGAAATGGGAGGGGGTTTTCCTATGCATCACTGAGGCGGACGAGGGGAGGGAAGATTGAGCTTTTCCTTATGCTTATGGAAGGCAGCTTCAACGATTTGTGGGGAGAAGTGTGGTAGGGTGCAAAGATGGCAGGAGAAAATGATATGAAGGAGAGAAACATGGGGGAGAAAGGAGGAAAATGAGAAAATGTCCTCATTTGCAATAGGGAAGTTGCTGGAATTGTTTTTTAGTATTAAGGGGGAGTTTGGAGGAGAGATTTGAACCCTGATGTTTTTTAGTGGGAGCCATGGCTTCTATCATTAGATTCACAATATATGATATATCCGTAAAAGTGCAATTTTTTTTAAGATTTGGTGCATATGTGATAATAAAACGAAGAGAGAGAAAGTATGAAGAGAAAGACAAAAGAAGAAGAAAGATGGAGGAAGGAGTGTAGATAATTACATGGGTTTTTTTGTCGAAAGAGAAGGTCGTCCGAGCTTCAGGTCCTTGCTTCGATCATCACCGGCGATGGATATGAGAGGCTCGAGCAACAACTTGGGGTAGCTAACCCCACTATATTCACACAATTGTTAGGTTACTTCACTCAAGGAGATGGGGTTCTCGTTGTCACCTTGATATCGCTCCGGAACTCTCTCCCTTCCTCACGATATGGAGTGGCAGAACAAAAAGAAGTGGTGAAGGGAGGTGAATTTATAGGTGGTGTGTGACATTTGAGAGCGAAGAGGGAGAAACAGTCGATGATGGAATCCAAGAGGGAGAGGCGATCGATGAAGGCGTAAAGGTGTCATAATGAGGGATGGCTTGAAGGAAAGAGGTTACATGCAGGGAGTTTGAGTGAATACGAGGAGGAGATGGATCACATAGTAAAGGTTGGTGGTGGTGTGCGAGTGCGAGGTAGAAGATGGAGTGAAGAGAGAGAAAATGAAAGAAGTAGAGGATGGACTCAAATGAAAAAGCGGCCTTCATAAAAAAATGTGTATCTCCAAGAGATCTATATTTTCCACGGAGTACTTAAAATAAAAAGAGGACTCTTGTACACCATACACATTTTGGGAAGATATTTTATGGAATAAAATACATTTTTTCAAAATTTGTATTCTTTAATTTTTAGTAAAAACTATTGCAAATATAAAATTGTTTAATATATTAGAAATAAAAACAAATATTGATCTAATTCTTGGATTTTAAATAATTAAGAAAAGTGAAAAAAATCAAAAGTGATAAAAATATGTACACTATATATATGATCACAACACACCATTTTCTCTTGTTTTGATTTTTTGGAATTTATTTCTTTAGGCCAAGTTAATAAATAATTCAAAAAATACAAATGAAAAATAATTAGGTGCAAATAATTAGTTCTGCATATAAAATAATAAGCACAAGTTCAAAAATTTTCAAGGTTTATTTATTCATAGATTTTAACCCTAATTTCCTTCACAATTAAAAAAGTTAATTAATCAACTTTAGGGGGCTTCTTTAGTGAATAAAATACAAGGATTTTGCTAAGATCCTTGTATTGAGTAGATGAATCATGGATTCATCGCTATTTTACTTAAAGTCTATGAACGTTATATGTTTCTAACAAACTCCAAAATATATTACATACATTAACTTTTTTTAATAGTGATGAACAACTTAAAATACAAAGATAAAATATGTATTACATACTTATTAAAAACCATATCATATTTGTATTGATCTCCTCCAATATATGAACATGTGTATTCCTATTCATATTCGTGTCCATATTCACATTCTACGAAAAACGTATATTTGTATTCGGATCCTCCAAAAACTGAACATTTGTCTCGATATTCGTATTTGTCCAAATTTATGATATAAAATTTTCATTTTTATTTGAATTCATCAGGTGACAAATTTTAACATTCGTATGTGCATTCTTATTCGTTAGATACAAGAAAATGGTATTCATATCCTTTATTTAATGAATGGAGATACAAATGGATACATATATATATATATCTTTATTCCTTTTAATCTCTAATATAAAATCTCTAATGTATAAAATTATGCCTCTTATGGCCTTGAAATTCTTTTCTAACATTTACCACCATAGGAGTGCATTGAAGTTGGGGCTCCCATTTCGTGAATGGTGGATCAGGTCAGTATTTATAGATATGGGGGTCCTTGTACCCTAGGAAGTCCCTAGAGAGTGGAGGTACTAGATGTAGGAACATAGAGAGATCGTGTGACTATGAGAGTGGGTGGAGCGGTTGTTAGGTGGTTAGTGTGGCCATGCAATGAGGAGTGGATTTTGTGGGCGAAGTGAAGTCACAGAGGTGTGGAGAAGACGAATGTGAACCAAGGGTGAATTCCCCAGGTTGAGGTGGAGGCTGATGTGATGAATGGGAGTTAGACTATGATTGGTTTTAGAGTTGTAGTAAAAAAAGGTTATCACCAGTAGTATTGTAAGTCCCAAGAAAACAAAGCAGGAAATGATCAAGGAAAGAGTATTGTAATCTTACTCGCAATGAGGGAAGTTATCCTCTAATTTGTGTTGTAGATGCTAAAGTAAGTCATGGATTGTGGACTCAGATGCTTCATGCCATACCACCTCACGACAGAATATCCTCCAAAATTATGTGAAAAGGGGTTTTAAAAGAGTATACCTAGGACATAATTAGTGTTGGAGCATAATTGGGAAGGAAGGCATTGGTATATCCTAGTCAAACTGTACTAGTTAAGATTGTTAGAAGCATACATAGTCTAATGAGGAATCCCATATCAGTCACACAACTATGAGAGAGTGGTCTAGAGACATCACATGTCAAATGAGTCAATCGTCCTAGCATGAGGCAAGAAAGAAGGGAAGTTGTTTGTTGCATCAAGCTCAGATGACAATATAAACATGCCATGCTTCGCATGTGATGTTAGCAAATGGCATAGACAGCTTGTTCATATGACCTAGAATGGAATGAAGATCACACATAAGAAGGAAAAGATGGATGATATGCTGTTGATGCGGGCTTCTGGGATCGATTATGTTTTCAGGAAGTAAAACAACTTCATAAATACTATCAGAAAACAAAAATCTAAACAAGGTAGAGTTGATTCGTAAAGACTTATGAGGACCATCTTGTGTATCATCCCTTGATAGATCTCATTATTCATTACTCACATTGATGATACAACTAGAAAGTTATAAGTTTATTTGATTAAGAGTAAATCCAATGTATATAGAAACCTTCAAGATGTGAAAGGCTTTTGAGAATGAGACATGTTTGAATTTAAAATGCATCGAATCAAATAATGGTGGTGAATACTTCAATAAGAAGTTTGAATGATATTACATAAAGGACAATATCAGAAGATTAAAAAATATGCCAAGAAAGCCTAGGCAAAATGACATCACTAGATGCATGAATATAATACTTCTGTAGTGTGCAAGAAGCATAAGAATGCGTGATGGTCTACCTAAGCGACACTAGATTGATGTCGCAAATACAACAACATATTTGATCAAATGATATCCTTATGTTGCACTGGATGGGGAACTTTCAAAAGAAGCATGGACTGCAAATAGGGTAACTCTTTATCATTTACAAATTTATGTATCTACAACATATGCTTACATTGAAAATGAGGACAAAAGATAGGTGAACCCAAAAGTAAGAAAGTATATTTTGTTGGATATTCTGGCTATAAATATAGATACATACTGTGAAATTTCAAAGAACAAAGATAATCAGAGTATACGTGTTACATTCAAAGGGTCTTTCACATTAAAAAATAAACTAGCATAAAAAGAAAATGAATAATTTGGCTACGTGGACTTTGTTGAAACTCTTGAATATAGTACTTTGCAGCCAAATGATGAGAATGTGTAACCCATCCTATATAACAATATGTAGACTTCGATTTTGAGGAAGTTTGCTTGAATAAAGAAATCCACTATAAGTTGTTCACCTTCCTTGAATTGTGCATTGCAAACTGATAAAGGTGAGTCTGAATGCTTTGATGAAGCATTGCATGGTGAGATAAGAAAGCAGTGGGAGTTATCCATGGAGGATGCGATGTATTATGTCATAAGTAACAAAACTTGGGATTTAGCTCCATTACCTAGGGGAGGAAAACCCTACACAACAAGTAGGCATGCAACATGAAGGAATATGATGATGGCACTATTAGATACACGGATCAACTAGTGGGAGAGGATTTTCAACAAAAAACAGAAGTTGATTTCATACAGACCTTTGTTGCCGTCGTAAATGTCTCAACCAACATAGTAGTCTTAAGCATCGTTACAACTGAAGGCCTATATTTGGAGTAATAAGATGTTAAGATGTTATTTCTCCATGAGGACATTGAGAAGGACATGTGCTAGACTATTTAGCCACTAGAAAAGTATGCCAATTTTCTTTAAAAATGGCTTGGAGCGTGCACTAAGGAACATGTACAAAATTTTTGATAATTTATGATATATATATTAGATTCCACAAGTTTTTATGCTAATTATTTTAGTTCCTTCAAGAAGCTTGGTATGTCTTATAGTATTTGATAAATACCCATTCATGCACCTTTAATCCTTTATTTTTTCTTTCAAACTCTAGCTAACTACATGTAAATATAACTAACTGATATAAATTAACTTTCTAATTGTTGTCAGTAAATAGTGTATAAATACCAACCATTACATACAAAATAAATGAACAAAGAAAAGAAAAATACAGGAAGAATTATAAATATTGACTGGCCCTAAACCCTGAGACTAAGTTAATATTGACTTGATCGACAAGGAATAAAGTAGGGGGAGATAAGAGCAAATAAATACAAATAAAATAATACTATCACCTAGAAACCCTTGCTAACTCATACATTGTATATAGCTGTAACTCACATTAATTTATATACACTATTACACACTTCAAATAAAAATATTTTCACCACAAAACATATACATAAAAATATATAGAAAAATACAGAAAATAATTGCAAGTCAAAATAAGGTCAATGTGTATGTGACACACATATGAAAAGGTCGTAAATAGAACTTCATAGATCAATATCTTTTCCATAAGAACTCAAAATTGGCCAACTCACCTTTATTTACTCTAAATTAAATTATCTATCTAGTAAAGGTAATTTCATTAAAATTGGAGTTGAGATATAGAAGTTTGTTTTTTGGGTCTCATTGTATTCTATACCTATATATTTTTATTCATTTAATTCATTCTTTGTATTTTTACTATTTTTATATTTTTACATACTTTTAAATATTATTTTAATTATATTAAAAATACAAACATAAAAAAATAGCTAAAATTTTGTTAAAATAAATATTTTAATATAACATATATGTATATTATACATGCATTATACATACACATATTTACATAAGTGCACAAATAAACTGAGAAAAATAAAATAAAAATATGTAAATACATATATAAATACATAAATATATAAAATATGTATCTAAATAATAAAATCTAAAATACAAAATAAAAATAAAATACATAATACATATGTATTTATACCTATACTTATACTTGTAAAAATAACATCTGATAAACATGGTCATAAAAAATAAAAATTACCTAAAAAAGCACATAAAATAAGGAATAACTATCATGTTTTGAGAAAAAACTAATAAAATCACTAGCTATTTTATTTTCATTTTACTCTCATTTTTACTTTTGTTTTGTCTCTTTGTGACCTATGTGGACTAATCAGGGAGCGACTCTCGTTGACCTTGGTCAACTCCCTGCTCCCTATTTGGATCGATCCTTTCGTGATTTTTCTCCTAATTTTGATACATTTTCCCGATCAATCTAGACTGGTTCTGCCCTCAATTTGTTCTTATGAAATCTTCACGTAACTCTGATCCTTCACGTGGATCCAGAGTCAACACCAGTCAACTCTCGATTCCATCAAAACCCTAGACAAAGTCCTCTTGAGGACAGCTTGTATATATATCGCCTCCTCCCATTTTGAAAATCCAATTCCTCTTGAATGCCTTTTAACCCCTTGGATCGAAGCCTGGAGTGGTCCTCTGTGACATGGAGTGATCCACTTTGATTCACAGCAAGGAGGAGGTAATTGAGAGCTGATTCAACCCATAAACGGAGGTTCTCCTGTAGTTTTCTGCTCTAGGCTACATCAGGCAGGTGAGCTTCTATTTATTTTGGCTTTTAAATTCTTAGGCATAGCAGTAGTGCAACTTTGCATTTCATTGCATTTGGTTTCATATTTTATATCATAAAATCTAAAAATCATAGTTCGTCGAAGCTCTAGGATTCGACCGTTGTTCCTCGTATATCTATTATTTCGACCCATCCTTATCACCTCCACATCTTCCTCTATTCGCATGTTGTAGCCCCAATCCATTGTCACCTCAGATCTCGCTCATATCTGGGAGATCCTTACTCCTCATGCGCTTCTCATCGGAGTACCATAGCCCCTCCATTACAGATTTTATTTTGACAAACCATTGGGTTGAGAGTTCTATCTTCGAGCCTTGAAGCTTCTGGTGCAGTTCTGGGCTCCAAAGGACCCCATCTGGGGGGTTAAATCGCTCATCTTGTAGCTCCAAGTACTCGAGAACTCTCCTGACTTTCCATGCCTCCTCCCATTAGGCCTGGATGTTTTTGAAGCATCCCTCAGTTGTGGAACATCCACATGAACATTTCGAGCATCTCAGTTACTTGAGGAGCCATCTGGATCAGGAGGGAGGCCCAATCAAAGCTCGACCAGTAGGCCTTTCATCCCCATTCTTCCAGATCATCTTCTGATCATTGGATAAAGAACGTTCGCCAGGTGGAGCATGTGTCATCCGATCAAGCACCATAGAGTTGTCAGATCAGAGGGTGGGATCTAATCCTAGCCTTCCATCCATGAACATGCATCCATCGTCCATCTACTTCCATATGGATAAGTGGCGTGCCATCCACCGTCCGTCAACGCCTACTGAGGGGTAAATTGCATAAATTACTCTCTATTTTTTGTTTTTATATTTCATCCATAAACTTTAATTTTAAGTGGTAATATTTTTGTAACATTTACATTAAGGACCTCAAGCTTTACCCTATTGGCACTTTAGTCCATTCCATGCCACTCACGTGCTTGTGTGTGTGAGGGGGCAAGAATTCTGCATGGATACCCCTATGGGTTTGTGTATTTACATTCGGTCCAGAAACTTTGAATATTAGTGTATTTATTTTGGGTAAATTTGCATGCTTGGCCCTATTTTTTGATAATTGCATTTATACCCCTACTAGTGCGGGTTTTTAATTAAATGTGGAAATATTTCATGAATGCCACTGAACTATGCTTAAATGATATTAAATGCTCTGATACTTCTTGAAAATTGCAACTAGGTCCATGTATTGCAGATTTAATTTTGTAATTATATTTTATTTATAAAGAGCATGCCATATTATATAACATATAATTTTTATAAGGCAATTAGAATCATATTCCTATTATAAAAATATAAAAATATTGTATTTTCCTTTGTTTAGCACCTAAAAAACAAAATATTTTGAAAAAATCATGTATGTTTAATTATCTATATTTGATTTTGTGACCAAATATTTTTTAAAAATTATAATCAAAACTCCTAAAAATTAGAAAATTCATTAAATCTCAGATCAATTCATGAAAAATAAAAAAATATTTTCTACATTTTTTTAATTTTCTTTAGAGTATCTAAAACTTAAGAATTAAACATGGGATCAATATGATTTGATAAATATTTATTAAATCCATTTCAAGTTCCCAGATCTATTGTTTCGTTTATTTTATGCATTTCCTTATTTAAAAATATATAAAAATTCCAAAAAATTATCCAATAATTACCAAGAAAATAGAGAAATGTCTATAAACCCCAAAATATTTTATTTCTGAGTTTTTGAGTTTATATGAATATTTTAAAAAAATCCAAAACATCTCTTTTATCTTTTCCTTTATATATTTTATTTACATATAATTATCTAGTATATATTAATCCATATTATATTTTTAAAAACTAAAATTAAATATTTGCATAACTAAAAAAATTAATATATATATATATATAAAGACCACAAAAACATTTAAAAATAAAAAATACCCTAAAATTCCTAAGTTATCAAATATATAAAAATTTAAAAGTCCATAAAAACATTGAAAATTTAAAAATACCCAAAAAATTCATAAGTTTTTTATTCATTTTTGTTGCTCTACCTCGTGTGCTCCTTTGTGGTTCAACCCTTACTTCTTGCATACTATACACATTTTGTAGGGTATCCTAAATTTTAGCTCACCTACATTTACTTGCTTAATCATTGTTTTGGGTTAAATATTGAGATTGCATTTGAGTTGATTGTCAACAGCTGAGAGAGGCGCCGATACAACGATTATCGGATCTGACTTGTCGGACTCTAGTTGACCTCCAAGACCGGATGTTAGACACCTCAATTCTCATGCATTTCAAATGGTGTCGTTGTCAGGGGAGCATCGATTAGTAGAGTAGATTAGACTATCATTTTGTCATCATTTCATTTCATCATCTATTTCTCTATCTTTATTCTATTTTTCTCTGAGATTATTTTGACCTTCTTCTTGTTTGAATTTGTTGCAAGTGCCTGCTTATCGCGGGAGGATTTCCTTGGAGATTCGACGTACTCGAGAGCCACAAAGACCGGCGATCCTTTGCCCACCGTTAGGAGAGAGAGTAGTAGAGGATACAAGAGGATAAAAAAGAATTTTCTTAGCATACATTTATTTTAATTTCTATGTGAGAGAGATTCATTTATTAATTTGTAATTCATACTTGACCCGAACTCTTTGACACTTGAAATTTTCACAAGTCCACTTCACCAAGTGATTGTTCACATAGGGGACTTGATCATCTTTCCGTAATTTCATCGCTTTCGACTTTATTTCTCCTTATTTTCCCTTTTTTCTATTTATTTTCCATGATTTGTGCTTTTCACCTTATTTTCATTTTACGTCTTATGGAATGAGTTCTTAGATCATTTGGAGTAATTGTTCGGTAAAATTAGGTCCAAAGCCCTAATATCATTTCTGTACCAATAGTTCTACACTTGGATCTAGTCAAACTGAACAAAGTTCTTTACGCTAATATAAGTTCATGCTCTCGGACGATTTCCTCATTGCATTTCTGTCTTCTCTCTCTAATTTTGACCACATAGGCCAAGTAAAGAATTGATCAAACTGTTAGACCTTTGCATGAATTTTACTCAAAACAAGTGAAAACCCATAAAAATATAAAAAGGGACTTCTAAGAAACCTTAACCTAATTTAAAACTGATTTATTGAATTTCATTGTATTGGGTTCACAACATCCTCATTATATTCAGGTATCTTCCATATAGAGTGAGGCGCTATCCTTAAGAAATAGAGCCAAAATCCTAACTTGGGTACTGCCTTGTCTATCGTCTGGTTGCACGAAGTATTAACGCTTCTATCATACGTGTACAAGTAGGGATATGCAGACTTAGTCTGAAGTATCGAGCATAGGTCATTCCCTCACGGAGTGTCTATCTCATCGTCTCGCATCCGGGTAGGTCCTTATTTGTTTTTGGATTTGATCTGAAGTATCGATTCACCTATCAACTTCCCCCTCTACTTCTTTCGCAGAATAGTGGTCTAGACCCGAGAACAAGGACTTTCAAAAAGTACATGCTAGTGGTAACAAAGGAAGTGGGAAGTATGGGATAATTTTCTGACAATATTCACTTGCCTATAGGATTATCCGCTAAGGACTAATTTATAAGATTGTCTGATACAACCAACAAAATTGAAAAGATAATTGTCAAACTCTTCCAATTGATTGTATTGAGTTGGTGAATGGGCCCATGTTTTGTGGTTTGATTGATTTGTTTAAACAAGTTAAGATAAAAAACCTCGCACACTTGCACCTTTATTTACACCTCTTTTTACACTCCTCTTTGTTTTGCTCAGTTTGAGTCTATGTTTCAGTTCCCATTTTGACCTCCTTCATTACGTGCTCTTAATTCCATATCACTTCAATCCTCTTTGCTTCTAAGATGTCGCATTCGAGATGATTTTGTTTGGAACTTGCAAACCCCCACATCGAATCCATAATACTGACATCTCCAATAATTCGGAATGATTCTAGAGGGCACATTTCAAACCTTACGAACCACCCTTGAGACTCTCTGCTTCATACTCAAATAAATCAAGATAACTCGTATCCCAAATTCACCCCTTCTAGATGGAGATTGACTTTACTCCATATTCGTCTCCATCCCTAATAAAGTTCAGGATTGACCTTGATATTGAATTCTTATCTACATCTGGTGTTTATTTCACGACTGTCGGGGTAATTTTCCAACCGCAGATATTAACCCCAATATGGAGCATTTCATCAAACTTTGAACCTGTGATGGCACCCAAGGGCAAGGGACATAATGTAGATCAAAACGAGGTCAACAACCGGCTTCTCACTTCCACTCAAGCAATCCAACATCAGTTAACAAACCAGGCGCTCGCCTAGGTTACATTTTAGGACGTGCTGAATGATATGAGAAGGGATATAGAAAATCAAGGATGTGAAGCACAACATGGAGGAGAACACTGACATGAAGGAGGAAAACCTAGAGGGGATGAAGAAGTGAGAGAGCAACCATAGCTCACCCTCAAGGAAACCTATAACCCAGAAGCTGGGCAGATCACTGAAGGGATCTAAATTCCTATGATACTTGGTTATTTCAAACTCAAGCCGCAACTTCTCTCGCTTTTTCTCACCTTCCATGGGAACACTAATGAATAACCTTACATCCACCTTCACCAATAAAACCGCATCTGCGGCACCACGCACTACTCCAAAATTCCATTGGAGGTGGAAAAGATGTCCGCTTTCCCATTCAGCTTGCAAGACAAGGCTCTCCATTGGATCAATCACATGGGGAAAGTAGTAACGACCTGTGAGGAACTCAAATATATATTCTTGCATAAGTATTATCCATTGGGTCATCTAAATCAGATATGTGCACTTATCTCCTACTTTTCACAACTATCCCATGAAACTATCCATGAATCATGGGAAAGGTTCAAGGACTTTCAAAAGCGATGCTCCCACCATGAAATCCCAAAGAACAGTCTGGTGCAGAATTTGTTGGTAGGTTGAATATAGAATCTAAAAAGCTGGTGGATGCAGCCTATGGGGGATTACACTTCAATAAGGAAGAAGATGTGGTATGGTAGATTTTTGAGAAGATGACCGAAGGCTCGGCCATCCTGTCTTCAGCAAGAGCATTTCAGAAGAATCCACATATCCCTCAAAAGCTTGTTCATATGGAACCATCCTATGAGGGTGAGAGAGATGAAAGCTTCATCCTCAACATCATTTGGAGCCATTTCTCCAAGGTCGGTGTCATTGACAAACGACCATAAGATCTTGAGAAATTAAATGCGATCAAACAAAGGACCAAATGGTTGGATAATCTCGACCGGATCTTAAGAAAATTAGAGCTTATGGTAAACAACATCAATGCTTGTAATTATGTAGCATCATCAGCTCAGACTTCCAGTTAGACCAAGGAACAAGCACTACAAAATTTAGCGTAGCAAAGTCAAGGCAACCCCAGTCTGTCCAGCACGTCTACTACATGCAAACACCTGATCAAGGATCATCGTTGTGACAACAGATGCAGATGGTTGTATGCCATCCCAAGGCCTGACTTTTATCGAAGCTTTCTTTCCACCTCCATCTAAAATATAAGAGGTGAATGTCGCATGGACCAACCAACGAACAGAATCTGACCCGTTCTGGTGGACAAAACAAGGGTCAGAATCTGTCAATTCAGCCGTATCACCCACCACATGGTAGATGGAATTTCCAGTAGAGTCAGAACCATCAGTCTCTACAGCACACCCAACCATGAAGATAAAAATTTCATAACCAATATCATGGGTACCAGCAGCAATATCATTCGTAGTCGGGTACTCACTTCCAACAACCAGGTGCTTATCATTGAAACCACTATCCGCCCCCTCCTTAGCAAAGTTACCAGTCATTCCCTCCTCCCTCTTATCAGAGTTACCAAGAACTGCCCTCGTAGCCATATCATAATAAAAAGCACCACCCGTTGAGCAGGTTGAGGTAGCTCCAGCAAATCACGCACTTGATAGTTTATCACAGTTAGTGAAGAGTTTGGGATAAATGAACCAGAAGCCGGATGACCTCACAATCGGGAAGACAATTATTTTTATGTAGGTTCAGGCCAACCAAAATAATTCCAGACACAAGGAACATGTAGCTAGTAGTGTCCTGTGTAAACATGATATAGGTAAGAATAATCCTTTCGTGTTATCTAATGTTGTTTCTCTCAAGAGCAGTAGGACTCTCCATCCATCTACGACGTCAAAGGGAAAGAATAAAGCTTAACAAGGCGAGTCTTATTAACTATGCATGTGTCAAGTCTGGAAAGAGGAGAAGAATCATAAAGTCATACATCATCAGATGTAGTGAAAAGATAAAAATGAATAAAATAAAAAAGAATCAAGCAATAACAGCTAAGGCCGCGTTGATGTAGCCAAGGAGAAGGTAGTGCCAATTACCGATCCCATGCAAGCCTACACGACTGAATATCCTGCTTTTTTTCTGACTCTTGTTTTATATTATTGCAGTTTGCTCATTCATCAGTCTATACATAAGAATAATATTTTGCATGAAAATGAGGTTTTTGATGATGTGCACATTCCATTTTCTGATGCTTTGAAATCAAAATTCATAAAAAATGAAAACAACCTTGTCCGATCCCAACATTATAGAACTATTACAAAATATAATGCTGAAGATGTTGTTACGCACGACCATACAATATATGGAAGCAATGAAGAAATGACTAAAAGAGACATGTACAACAAAGCGTCAATCCCGTAAAGACAGACATCAAAATCAGAAAAGCATATCCTTAACTTGACAACCATGAATGCAATCAGCAACCTCCTGAGGAAGAAGGACATGTGAGCACCTTTCATTAGATGAGAGATGTTAAACCAGGAGTTTTAAAAGAACACTCCTTGATAGTGAATCCATCGATTAATTTGGCACCTACATCACTACTCAACGAATTCGGGTTAGGCTCGCTTAAGTCTACAAGAATGATTTTGCAATTCGCATATACACCAGTGAAGCGGGCAAGGGAAATTTTGGAGGATGTCATTGTTATTATCCAAGAGATGCAGTTTCATGTGGATTTCATTGTGATTGATATGGACAGCTCAACACCCCTTCTTCATAACCTGATCATATTGGGACAACCTTTCCTTCGAATGGCTGAAGTAGTAGTTGATTATGGCACCAGAAAGATCACTTTTTGCTCAAGAAGCGACAAGTTCCTCATTGAGACAATCCAAGCACCCAATCTTGCAAATGTGAAACACATGAATTCCTCTCCAAGGAGGAGTCCCTTGAAAGCGTGGTCAAATTTCTCTCCATCCTTGAAGATGAGGTAATTGCTGATTTGTTGGTTGAACTGAGTGAATGTAATCCATCCCCATCAGACCAAGATGAGTTCGATCTTTTAGACGTCTTATCTTTCGAGCCAGAAAAAATCCAGGTGGATCGCACACCATCGACGGAGATTACATCGATCACAGTTGCTGAAGTCTTCATAGAGCCAACTTTAATCCTACTAGAGATGAAACTGTTACCTTCATCAATGAAGTATACCTTCCTTGCAGGTGAGGAAAACATGTTCTAGGTCATTATGAATTCTCAGCTGATCTCAGACCAATAATCTCATTTATTCGAGGTTCTAGAAATAAACTGCAAGGTAATTAGTAATAAAATTTTGGATCTCCATGGAGTAAACCCTTCATTGTGCTCACATCACATCTATTTGGAAGTTTACTGCAAGCCTTCTTGTGAGTTTCAACATAGGTTGAACCCAAACCTTTGGGATGTCGTGATGAAAGAAATCACGAAGTGGTGCAATGTTGGATTTATCTTTCTCATCTCTGATTCAAAATAGATAAGTTCATTGCATGTTATTCCCAAGAAATCAGATATCACCATCGTAATGAATGACAAAGAAGAGGAGATTTCGACAAGAGTACCTACTTCTTGGCATGCCTGTATGGATTATAGACGCCTGAACCTAGAAAAGAAGAAAAATCACTTCCCTTTGCATTTCATTGAACGGATAGTTGAAATACCTACAACAAAGGAATATTTATGTTTCTTGGATGGGTATTTTGTCTATAATCAGGTTTCTGTATCCCATGAAGATCAAGAGAAAACCACCTTTACCTATCCATTTGGAATGTACATTTTTTGACGCATGTTGTTAGAACTATGGAACACCCCCACTACATTTCAGAGATGTATGATGGCCATACTCACGGACATGGTGGACATTTTCTTTGAGGTCTTCATGTACGACTTTTCAGTATATGATGACAACTTTGATCAATGTTTGACCTATCTATACCGAGCACTTCAGCGATGTTACGAGGTTAACCTTGTTCTCTCTTTGGAGAATAGTCACTTTAAGGTAACTGAAGGAATCGTGTTGGGTCATGTCGTCTCCAAGCGAGGTATGGAAGTCGACCCGGCCAAGATGGAAGTAATATCGAAATGTGAGCCACCTTCTTCATTGAAATAAGTCCCATTGTTTTTGGAGCATGTCGGCTTTTAATGAAAGTTCATCAAAAAATTTAGCAAGATTGCCTAGGAAAGGACACCAAATTCAGTGTGGATGACAGAGTACTCCATGCCTTTCATCAGGTGAAAGAAATAATCACCCATGCTCATGTCCTACAACCGCCAAATTGGTTTCTTTTATTTGAGATCATGACAAATGCATCAAATTATGTTATCGGGGTTGTGTTGGGATAATGGTGGGATGGATGACTGTTTGATATTTACTACGCTAACAAAACTTTGGATGAAGCCTAGTGGAATTACACGTGACTGAAAAAGAACTACTATCTGTAGTTTTTGTGCCGGAAAACTTCAAGTCTCACTTTCTTGGCTTGAAAGTGATCGTGTACACTGGCCATTCTACTATCTGGTACCTACAAAGCAAGAAGGATGCAAAATCATACTTACTTCGCTGAATTTTTTTACTTCAGGAATTCAATCTTGAGATACGTGATAAACCTTGATTTAAAAATATGGTGGCATATCACCTTTCCAGAATCACTGAATCAGATACTTCTGAGAAGAATATCATTTCTGTTACAGTCCTTCCCAGATGAAGCCATATTGTCAGTCACCTCGCTCCCCTAGTATGCCAATATTATCAACTACCTTATCTCCAAGGAATTTCCACGAGATTGGCCCAAGTTGAAAGTGGAAAAATTCGTGTTTGATATACATTTCTACCAGTAGGAAGATCCTTACTTGTTTTATGAAGGTGCTGATTATATCTGACAAAGATACATTCCTGGGAAGGAATATATGAGTGTCCTCAACCACTGTCACAAGTTAGAATCCGATGGACACCATTCTGGAAAGAGGACAATAGCTAAAGTTCTTCAATGCGGTCTCTAATGGTTGACTCTCTTCAAAGATGCTACTGATTACGTAAAAGTATGTATTGAATTCCGGAAGATGGGCATCACAATCAGTTCTTGAGACACCATTCTACTCAAGTATATTCAAATTTGTGATGTCTTTGATGCATGGAAGATTGATTTCATGGGCTCATTTCCAAACAGTCAAGGATTTGAGTACATCTTACTTGTTGTCAATTATGTACGTAGATGGGAGATGCTATCCCCGCCTAAACCGCTGATAGTCGCACTGTCTGTTGATTTCTCAAAGACAACATTATTATGCATTTCAGGATATTGCAGATACTAATATCAGATGGAGGCAACCATTTCATTAAGAAATAGGTCAAGAAACTAATAAAGGAATTCATCATTGAACATCGTATCACTTTCCCCTACCACCTACAGACTAATGGTTTAACATAATGTTCAAATAGGAAAACTAAGACTATCCTATAGAAACTTGTGAGTCTTGATAGAAATAAATGGTTGCAGTTTCTAGACACGATTCTTTGTACTTACTAGATCGTGTATAGGTCTCCTTTAGGCATGTCTCCCTACTACCTTGTTTATGGCAAGCCATGTCATCTACCAGTATAACTTGCTCATAAATCATTGTGACAAGTCACTGTATGCAACCTAGATAGAGACAAAATTGTGAAAAACCGAAAATTAGACCTGAATCATTTGTTGGAATTCAGAGATTCAGGCGTATGGCAATAACCTCATGTACGAAGAAAAGGCAAATTGAAGAGCAAGTGGTACGGACCGTTCATCGTGAAAAATGTACATGATAATGGTAGCATTGTAATATCAGGCTTGTCATCTGATGCACAACCTTTCATAGTCAATGGACGGGTGTTAAAACTATATCTTGAGCATGATACTTTCTTGTCCATTGTAGACTTAATTCAGGTGATATATCAAGAAGAGCTTCCATATGCTGATGGATCAGACAGCTAGAAAACCTAAAAATATCATTTTTTTTCTTATCTTCTTCTTTTCTTATTTTCATTTCTTTTTCTATTCTTCCATTTCTTAGTCATCCCTTTCATCATTGCTATACTTAGGATATTCTTCATCTCAAGTATATGTGTGAAATCCCGTATTTTCTTTTTCCTAAAATCTGAAGTATTTTTTACATCCAAAAAATTTAAATAATCATGCTATTACGCAGATCTCGTCGAGATCTTTCCAACAAGCCCAAGAACACCCAATTCCGATATTCCTAGCTCAAGTTATCGATGTTTTAAGTGTAATAGTTGGGACCCATATATGGATCCGAATCATATCCGAAATTGCACCCATTTTCACCTCTCCCTCTATAAATAGAAGGTGATAGGCTACTCTCTCAAAGCCCTAACCACCACCATCCTTCCCTTTCTTTGGAGCACCACCACCTTGGCCGGATTTGGTCACCGGAGGACCGTCGTCGACGTCGGAGAAGGAGCTCCGATCAAAGATCCGCGACCACCATCACGTAGGAAAGCTCGAGGTCACCTTCGTACACGCATTCACTCTACAATTGAGCGACGAAAATATCGTTCCCCGTGAGAGGAGATCTCGAGGGAACATCCTCGGAGGTAACGATAAATACCTCCCTCTTGCTGTTGGTTTCCACATATTTTGTTCCCATACACTTGAACATCCTTAGGACCTTAGTTGTGCTTATGATGCGATTTGTATATTCGTAACGAAATCTCCTTTCCTCTTGCGGTTGGTTTTACATAAATGCCCAATCATGTGCTTGGATTATTTTAGAGTCTTGGGTTTCTTTATACCATGAATCTAAGAAGGTAACGATGGTCATTCCCTTCTTGCATTGGTTTCATATGATTTTTTTTATTCTTTTGTTTGACTACTCATAGAGCTATAGATTTGTTGTGGTATGAAGATTGACATGTGATTCTTGATATCATATTAAACCATGCAGTCGTTTCCTAAATCTTTCTTGAACCATTCATCTCCAAGTTGAGTTGTTATTAGATAAAAATAAATAAATAACATGAAGATCTTAGCAGTACATGATTAGCTTTGTGTTACTGGAACAACAAAAATTAAATGAAGTTCGAGTATTAGATATAAATATACTTATCTAATTACATAATCATACACACGTTGATGTACACGGAATTGAAGCCTTGTATCACATTCACATTGACGGTTTTAATCTGTGTTGGATTGTAATTGGTTGAACCTGTAATCATAGCTACACAAAAAATGTAACGGTTATAATAACAATGACATTATGATTACTAATGAAGTAATTGTTACGTGTATGACCAATAACGTTGGTTTTTAATGAGAATGGTAATTTGATGATAATGCTACTACTATTAGATATCAACGTGGTTACAATTGGCGTGTAACTCCAGGAGTTGATTGTTGGTGGGAAGTTGCTATTGATTATTTCATGGTGAATGATAGAGTAGATAGTATATGAGATACTTAAAGTTAAAATTGTTCTTGTAAAATGGAAGGGTGCTCGTAGACTTGAAAATATTAAAAGAAATTAGAATATTCAACTCCCTAGCAATTACCAAAATGATGGTATAACTGCATTAATAGGCACAATACCCTCCACTTGTAAATAAATATCCATTCGATTGTACTTTATATAGATGACAAGGTCATTCTTTTTAAGTGATTCAACATGTGGACTACGGAACTTAAATATACTCTTATGCATGTTTCGTCTATCTATGTAATAAGTTCATCTAGATATAACATATAAGAGTTATGCTGTAGCTTCCATTTCATAGCCACCCACATTTACCTAGGTCCACGACTGTATAATAATGGTAAACACGGAAAATACTCTTGCAAAAAAAACATCTAGTGTGTAACCTTTTTATGTACGATAAATCTTAGAATATATTTGGAAATCTCTATTTTTTTGATAAATAAGCAATGATGGTATGATCATCAATATCGACATCCCTCTTATAATTACAGTAGGAAATCCCATGAAGAGATATTTCACGTGGACAACTTGTTCAATTAAATATAATTTTTTAAGGGCCCATAGACGTATTACGATCGTGACTTGATAGTTTTAATTGTTCGGTGGTTGTGAATTCATGTCTATTGGGTAGATGGAGATAGGTGTCACAAGGGATTGGGCATGCACCCTTGGACCCCGGAGAGATACCTTGAAGGTCGCGACCCCAACGGACGAGTTGGGTGACGCGTTGCATCTAGCATCCCGGTAGCATCCGGAGTCGCTCGACGGAGTAGGCAGGTGGCACGATTGGCGTTCTTGGCTTCTCACTTATGCAGATTTTAAAACTCGGTTTAAAATTTGATGTGGCCACATCAAAATTTACTTCGAGTATTATTATTGTGATATGTGCTCCGGGATGTGATTTGAAGTTGGAGAAATTGGGCTTATGATCTTTTTCATGTTCTAGTTGAACACAGGTTCTTGAGGGTTTACTCAAGATGAATATCAAGTTTCCGCGTAGCGGTGGCCTGCGAGTCGTGCACTTGCATGTACTAAAATAATACGAGAAACGATTATTGATCGGGTGTCGGAAATTGTATACCTTTGTGGACTCCAATCAACTTGTAGAAATATCAAGATTATGGTGGTGTATTTAAATGATTATTATATAAATAAATAAAAGTAAATTATTATGTGATCCAATGTGAATCAGAATAACTTGGTGTGTTTATCAGTTTCTACAATTTATGCATGTATCATTTGATAAAGTTGAGTATATCTTCTTGCCTACCCCTACATTAGTTATTATAGTGTTTGTCTCGTTGCTGGACAATTGCTCATAACGTTACCCTTGTGTGAACCCAACAGGTGTAGAGCAACAGCCGCAACAGTAGCGGCTTTTGAGAAGATCATACTTGTCTTCATCATACTCGCATCAGGCAGGGTGCATCGTACTTAGAATAACTTATTTATTTCTGCATTATTTTACGTTCTGTTTGAGAGACAATGTAGTGGGAAATTTGGAGAGCTGCTTCTACAAAATCATAGTTATATGATTTATCTCATTTTATGGACATGGACTTGATGATTATGGTTATCAATGAGAATGGACGGTGCATTTTACTTTTCATTTCACATTATTCTCCTGTTGTTATTTATATTTCAAATGTTAATCTAATGTGCATAAGATGGTTTGTTGAGTATCATAGATAATGGGCGTATTTGGACAGTAGGTCCAATGCTTCCATCCTGTCGGTTTCGGTAGCCGATGAGATGGGGCGTCACAATAAGGTTACTAACTCGGGTGTTCATTCATTGTTCCCCCGTCTATCTCTCAACTTGTTGATATTATGTCTATACTTAGGGATATTTTACCCTATAGGGAGGAATATGTCAAGCCACATTCTAACCCTCGATTATCCCTACTTCCTATACAGTCTGTTATACTTAGGATTAGTTAATCCTAATATGGGGAGGTGGTCAACTTCTTATTCTTTGTAGTAGGATTTTCTATACTTAGCACGAGTTATGTCTTCCTTTCTACTCCTTGATCACTATGAGGACATAGTTTGAGCTAAGTATAGGGGATCGTAAATATGTATATATGTTAGCCATAACTCGTACTTGTGTATTTTCAATAAATATGGCTAATACATTGGGTAATAGTATATAACGAATCATCTATAAAGAATACACAAATAAATACTTGCACATAACTCTAATAAACTAACTCTCTTTTTTCAAAATTGCATAAAATTTTGAAAAATCCCAAAATTACTAAAAAGTTACAAAATATTTTCTAAAAATTCCACAAAAATGGCAAAATCCTTTGAAAATCCATAAAAAGTTCAAAAAATAGAAATTATCTTCATATATATATATATATATGTGTGTGTGTGTGTGTGTGTGTATCTTGAATTGCATAAACATTTTTCTAGATGATTATGACAATTGGACAAGTTTGAATAAAATCTGAAGATTAGAGCTTAGCCTAAACCTTAATCCACCTAAATTCAAAGGAACATGTTAAGGACTGGAATTGAGATGCTTCATGTCATTTTGAATTAATTCTTTAGGTTCCATGAGATTGTGTTCACGTATCAATCAGATTTGTCTAACTAGAACCTTCATGTCATACGTACGATTCTTGAGATAATGGTTTGACTTAGAACCTCGCTACGATTACCAAAGGAGGAGACCACTGAATAGTTCAGCAGCTTATTTGGGAAGAGCTAAAACCTTCCACACACTTGGTGCTGTTCATTTAAAGGTTACAAGAGTGTACGTATGAAAGGATGCGTCTGACCATAATGTTGAGTCACAAGTCCTAACCTTAACGTGGTTCCGAACACATTAATAATCCAAAAGTCTTTACTGAGCTCCAAACTTTATTTTTGTAAGGACAAGTTTGAAAATCTTGATAATTCCACCTTCTTTATTTTTTTTCTTTATTCCCCTTTTTGCATCACTTATTCGTCTAATAAGCATTTGCTAGGAACTAGTAAAGGTAAGTATATGGGATGATGAATACTCATTCATGTACCTTTATTCCTTTATTTTATCTTTAAAACACTAGTTAACTACATGTAAATATGGTTAAATGGTACAAATTAACTTTCTAACTGTTGTCTGTAAATAGTGCATAAATACTTGCATTTAAATATAAAATAAATGAAAAATAAAAAGAAAATAAAATTAAAGGAAGTATTATAGATACTGACTGGCCCTAAGAGGAGATAAGGACAAATACATACAGACAAAATAGCATTGTAACTTAGAAATCCTAAGAGCATCACGGAAGTGTGAGGATCATATCGTATACGATCAAGAGCAACTAGTCGTACTAGATGCTCGGTGCAACGGAATTTAAAACTTTTCATGCGATGAAACCAAATGATCCAAGAACACGTCTTGGATCGTTTCATCTAAACTATATAATAGGTAAAGGAATACCTATTGTAGCATCTTTGTGACCGAGCCTCTAAGAGAAAAAGACCTCCTGTCTCAAGTCCGATCTGAGGAGGAGACGTTCGCGAGCACGGGGATGAATCATGTTCTTCTCGCAACCAAAGCAGTTGATCCAAGCAAAGAACTCCCAATCTTGTCACACGAGATCGTACATCTTCTTCACGGACGAAACACTCCAAAGAAGAGGGAGAGGTTAGGACAGTCGAAGCGACGGCACAATGGCGATGTGACTATGGCGGTGTCTTCCCTCTAGGGATTGGGTGGACGATCACCCAAAGAGAGAGAGAGAGGGTGTGAGAATCAGAGAGAGAGAGAGAGAGCTTGATGTTCAATAGATGTTCTAACTTGAAGAGCAAGGGGTGCTTCTTCTTATATAGTATTATGGGAGTCCATGAATCACAATCCATGGGATACACAAAATCAATGGATGAGATTGATTTGTGCTTATTCAATGGTTAATATTTTGTTGTAAAAACACAATAACAATTAATTTAATTTAGATTAAATATATATTGATAAATCAATATAAATTAATCCTAAAATTAAATCAATCAAATATTGAGATAATGGAATGGATATTACACCACCCCATGTAATAGAGTGGACGACAACCCTTTCCTTATAGGATTTAGTGGTCGTCCACCCTTCCAACATGGAAGGTGGAATCTCATGCAATCTCATGAGATTGCATTATTCCTTAGAAATATCCAAGATTTACAACAATACTTATTGTAAATTATTTATAAAAAATAATCCATAATTATTTTGTGAATATTGCAATCTTGCCACCGGAAACTTGTGAATCACAATCACAACCCAAAATAAAATATGACTTACATTTTCAATTAATTATCCAATGTGAATCCAATTCACACTAATAATTAATCAACAAATATAAATCATAATAAGCTCTCTCTAATACATTATAAATCACATTTATAATATATTATGAATAATTAGATAGTACTATCCACATTATTCATATTCATAATAATTAAATCACATTTAATTATATTGGATTATTATTCTCATTCATTCAAAAAATATGAATAAAATTCACTTTATTCATGATAATTAAATTATATTTAACTATCCACTTCTCAATGCGTAGATATAATTCAACAACAGAATTATTCCTGAACTCTTTCACGAATAATACGTCTTCTCCGTAGATATTTGGAGATAAGGACAAGGCAATTGTACGTTCCACGTATAGTGACTTAGATATTGAGATCACATCCAATTCTCATGGACCTCTCATGGATGCTTGATTAAATCAAGGCTGCAAATCTAATTTTCTTATTGCATCTGAATCTCATTCAGATCAATGTCCAACATTTGGACTAAGATCAGATTACTTCTCTCCTGAGAGGAGTCATTAAAATCCAGACCTGTTTCATCACTCCCTCAGAATGGAAACATCATGGTTATACAATCGTTTATGATCACATCACCCTCAGGTATTCCTAATACCTACACATCCTGCATACTGGAATACCTATGATAAACCCGAAGATAAAGATCAATTTTACACTGTCATCTTTAGGGTTTCATGACCAAGTTTCTCAATCTTGGTCATTGGGAATTGGTATCAATCATATGCTTTTACAAAGCATATATTATACCTACAATTTCTTGTCATTCTTCCAAAGCACGACGACCATGTATGGAATTTGATCGATACCAATACCTCATGAGCAAGCTCATGTCTTCCGATTCACGAGTGAACTTGTATGATCCCTTTGAGAGATCATATTACTCATATGCCCTCATATGCACACCAGCTCGTTGGTGTATAAACCTTGGTTAGGTCATCAGCCTGTTGGTCTGCCAAATGTACACACTTAAACATATAGCAACACATCTGTCTCTAGTCAGAGGATGTGTTCCTATGTCGTAACAATATAAGACATAAAACTTCAATTATCACTATCTCGTTAAGTCAACCCTTTGACCTAACTAATCCAACTCCTCCGAATCTCTATTCCCATGCAGAGGACCTGCATCAAGAGGTTGATCATATATCAGCCTAATGAGAAGTATTTCCATCTCCTACTCAGGCTGGAGATCATTTCTTAACAATTATTTGACGGTACTCGATGAGTCCTCTATCTAACTCCAAAGATATTCATCCAAGCACCAGCCTCTATGATTCAATTATTGAATCAAGAGTTTTATGATCATTAAGATGGCCATGTTACATAAAAATTGTACAGAGAGACCTTATAGTGCATTCATTCATTTAATCTCAAAAAGGGAGTGAACGAATCAATAACTTTTATTGATAAATCAAATATCACAATAATATTTATTGTAAGAAAAATATGGCTAACATGCCTCACACACTGCATTTAGCTAAAACTTGCACTAATTTATACACACTCTTACACACTTCAAATAAAAGTATTTCCAACACAAAATATGTACACAAAATATATAGAAAATACAAAATAATTGCAAGTCAAAATAAGGTACAGTGTGACTGGGACATACTGATGAAAAAGTTGTAAACAGAACTCCATTGATCAATATCTTCTCCATAAGAACTCAAAATCGACCAAAATCACCTTTATCGCACTCTAAATTAAATCATCTATCTATAAATGATTTCATCAAAATTGGAGTTAAGACATAAGTTAGCCTTTTGGGTCTCATTGTATTCTGTACCTATATATTTATATTTCTTTAATTCATTCTTTTTTTTTACTATTTTTGTATTTACAAATACTTGTAAATATTATTTGAATTATATTAAAAATAGAAACATAAAAAATCATTAAAAATTCATTAACATAAATAATGTAATATAACATATAGGTGTACTATACATGTATTATATCATTATAAAATAAAGTGTATATAAAGTGTACAAATAAACTCAGAAAAATAAAATAAAAATATGTATGTATATTTAAATATATCATTAATATATAAATTATGTATATAAAATAAAAAATACAAAATACAAAATAAAAATAAATTACATAATACATATGCATTTATACCTATACTTATACCTCTAAAAATTAATATGTAATAAATAGGATGATACATATCAATAAAAAAACCTTGAAATATCATATAAAATAAGGAACAACTTTCATGTTTTGAGAAAAAAATAATAAAATTATTTATTATATTTTTCATTTTACTCCCATTTTTACTTTTGTTTTGCTTCTTTGAGGTTGACGTGAACCACTCATGGAGTGGCCCTGGTTGACCTCGATCAACTCCCTGCTCCCTCTTTTGACATGTCCATTACTGGTTTTCTCCTTAAGTTCACCACATTTTTTTGATCAATCCGAACTCCTTCTGCCTTCGATTTGTTCCTGTGAAGTCTTCACCTGATTTTGATCCTTCACGTAGATGAAGAGTCAAAGCTAGTTAACTCTCGATTCCATCAAAAATCCTAGGCGTAAGTCCTCTCAAGGGTAGCTTGTATAAAATATCACCTCCTACCATTTTGAAAATCTAATCCATCTTGATCGACTTTTGACCCCTAATATCGAAGATTAGAGTAGTACTCTGTGACAGGGAGTGATTTTCATCGATTCACAACGAGGAGGAGGTAGTCCAGATCCGATTCAGTTAACCATCGGAGATTCCCCGACGGTCTTCTACTCCAGGCCACATCAGGCAGGTGAGCTTCTATTTCTTTTTATTTTTTATTCTTAAGCATAGTAGTAGTGTACCTTTATGTTTCATTGCGTTTGATTTTGTCTTTTATATCCTAAAATCTAAAAATCATAGTTCACCGGAGCTTTGGACTTCGGCCTCTGTTCAGGGTATATAGATTGTTTCAATTCATCTTAATCACCACCACATCTTCCTCTCTTCATATGTTGTCATCATGATCTATTAACACCCCAGATCATGCTCAGATCTAGGAGATCCGTACTCCTCCTCCGCCTCTCATCATAGTACCACTGACCCTCCATTCCAGATTCTATTTTGACTCACCATTGGGTTGAGGAGCTCTGCCCTCGAGCCCTGAAGCTTCTGGTGCAGACATGGGCTCTAAATTAAGGACCCCATTTGGGGGGTCAAATCACTCATCTTGCAACTCTAGGTACCAGAGAACTCTCTCGACCTTCCAGACCTCCTCTGATGAGGTCTGGGCAATTTTGAATCATACCCCAGTTGCAGAATATCCACAAGATTGTTTAGAGCATCTCAGTTGCTCGAGGAACCATCTAAATCCAACGGGAGACCTGATTAAAGCCCGAGCAAGAGGACCTTCATCACCATTCTTCTAGACCATCTTCTAGCAGTTGGATCAAGAAAATACGCTAGGTGGAGCTGGTGTCATCCATTCAAGCATCACAGAGTTGTTAGATCAGAGGATGGGATCTAATCTCAGCCCTCCATCTGCGAACCGACATCGACTGTCCATATGTTGCCACGTGGATAAGTGGCATGCCTTCCATCGTCCGTCAGCGCCTATTGAGGGGTATACTACACAATCTCCCCTCGGATTTTGTATTTTCATTTCATCAATAAACATTCATTTGAAGTTGTAATATTTTTGTAATATTTACATTAAGGACCCTAAGCTTTTCTATATTAGCACTTTAGTCCATTCCACATCACCTCATGTGCCTATGCACGTGAGGGGGAACGAATTTTATGCGGATACCTATGTGGATTTGTGTATTTATATTAGGTCAAGAAACTTCGAATATTATTGTATTTATTTTTTTAATTTTGCATGCTTAGTTCTATTATTCTGGATAATCGCATTTATACCTCTATTAGTGTAGATTTTGTATTTAAATATGAAAATAGTTCATGTATGTTCGTGAACATTGATTATATATGTTTAAATGCTCTAATACTTCTTGAAAATTGCAACTAGTTCCATGTATTGCATATTTGAATTTGTAATTGTATTTCATTTATTAAAAATAGCATTTTGCATCTAAAATTATAGGAAAATTATCAAAAGTGTTATATCATGTATAATTTTCTCAAGGTAATAAAAATCATTTTTCTATTTATAAAATTACAAAAATATTATATTTTCTCATGTTTAGAATTTAAAAATACTTAAAAAATATAAATTTTTTGAAAAAAAATCCAAAAAATCATGTAAGATTTTTTAGTTATATTTGATTTTGTGACCAAATATTTTTGTAAAATAGCAATCAAAACTCCTAAAAATTTTAAAACTCTGAAAAACTTACAAAAATGCTAAAAACTCACAGAAAATCATAAAAATATTTTCCAAGTTTCTGAATTTTCTTTAGAGTATATAAAATTCAAGAAAATTGAATTTGGGCTCAATCTAATTTGATATATATTTATTAAGCCTATTTCATGTTCCCTGGTGTACTATTTTTTATTTTGTGCATTTTCCTTATTTAAAAAACCATAAAAATTCCCCAAAAATATCCAAAAAGTATTAAAATAGGTAAAAGTTTATGATCCCCAAAATATTTTATTTCTAAAATTTTGAGTTTATTTATGATATTTATAAAATCCCGAAACATCTCTTTTATCTTTTCCTTTATTTGTTTTATCTATAGATACTTATCTAGTATATATTAGTCTCTATTCTATTTTAATAAAAAATAAAAAATTTGCATAATTAAAAATATAAAAAATATATAGAAATTTAAACCCACAAAACATTTAAAAATAAAAAATACCATAAAAATTCCCAAGTTCTCTATTGATTTTTGTTGCCTACCTCGTGTGCTCTTTTGTGGTTTAACTTCCACTGATTTTGTACTATACACATTTTTGTAGGGTATAATAAATTTTAGCTCACCTACATTTACTTGTTTAATCAGCGTTGTGGGTAATTGTTGAGATTGTACTTGAGTTGATTGTCAAGATTCGAGAGAGATTCTGATACAATGATTCGTCAGATCTGACTTGTCGGACACCGCATGCCCTCTAAACTCTATGTTCGACACATTGATACTCATGCTTTTTAGTATTTTACTATTGTCTATGTGTATCATCCTCATTGCATGCCTTAGAAAGAATAACTATTAAATATCAAGGCATTGTTGTTTAAGGAGTTTGATACGAAGGTCTTGCATCCTACATAAAAGATCATTGGGATGCAAATCAATAGAGGTAGGGTGAACAAACAGTTGAGATTTTATAGTTAGAATATATCAGAAAGGTACTATAAAGTTTCTACATGAAAATGAAAATCCTACCCACCTATCCTTAGGGAGTTACATTATATTTAAAAGGGCAACAAGCTTCTACAAAGGAGGAGCTCAAATACATGTCCAAGGTACCCTATCAATCTTATGTTAGTAGTTTGAATGCAGAGATTCACACTAGAGCAGGTTTCTCCCATTCAATAGGAGGTATGAGAAGATTCATGGTAAACCCTAATAAGACGCATTAAGAAGCTAATAGCATCTTAGGACATGATCTCATGAGAACCCTTGCATATCTACTTGAGGTTTTGTGGATCTGGGGAGATATCAATGGCACAAAGGCATGACAAATTTAAATCAAGCATTGACTTTAGGATTGGAGTACTATCATATCCCTTAGTAAGTGGATCACTTGTGTTATCTTTGAATCCAAGAAAATTTACAATCATCATCCCATGAGACACTAAATCTCTTAAGTCCTTAAGTCAAATTTGATTGTGTCTCCTTACTTTTTTATTGAACTTTGAACTTCCAATATTGAAAATTGTATCATATTTTCAAAATACTTTCAGATTGTGGGAATTGGCTTGCCCACCAATAATTTCAAAAGAAAGTCCCTTGAGCCATTTAACCTCAATGCTAGTGGCATCCAAAGTATACAACATAACCTCAAAGGTGGTCAAAGTTAGAATAATTTGCTTTACAAACCTCTAAAAGACTTTACCACCTCTAAGAGTATAAATTTAGTCCAAGTTAGAATAGTTTGCTTTACAAACCTCTTAAAGACTTCTCTCACTACTATGTTCTTCCTATCCAGCTTGCATCATTATATAGTTTGACACAAAAGGATATCTACTATAATATAAACATAGGAAAATAATTATCTTTACTTGATACAGAACTTTCCAATAAGAATGACTAGGATAGCATGTGTAACCACTCATTTTAGCCATCGAGGATGAAAAATTATGTCTCATGCAATTTGCAAGATATAGTGAGCTCTACATAGTTTGTGAATACTTGAATTAAGACGTAGAAAAATCTATTATCGTTCATGTATATCGTTTTGGATTAATTAAAAGGATTTATTACTACTTTGTTGTCATGAATCAGAAATATTTCTCAAGTATATTCTCTATCATAGTGAGCTTGAGAAACTATATTCCCATCAATTGATCTCAAGTTAGAATCCCAATATGATATTTGTAACAACCATGTCACTCATCTCAAGCTTGTCAGTTAAGAATAACTTGATTTCACTAATCTTTTTTATTTTTTAAAAAATACTAATTGTTGGAATGTGTAATATTACTTCCCCACTCATGTTTAGTCTCACATATACTATTGTGGGATTTCAATATGCCTATAGGGCTATATAAGGAGCCCCACATCCCATGTACTCATTGAAAAATTCTAATTGAAGATCTTTCCCTTTGAGAGCTCCCATAGTTTCATTCCGCTCCTTAGGGAGTAGGGTTCCACGTAAAATCTGAGCATCTACTTTTTATATTTCTTTATGTTCTTGTTATTGATTGTCGTTTTTGCTTCCACATTCATATTTCAACATGGTATCAGAGCAAGTCATTTGTGGGGGTAGTTCTTCGATTTTGAGATCATTTTTCATTTATTTTGTTCTTTAGAGAATAGAGTTGCATCATATGCCGGGAGTGCATTATTCATCGTACGTTTGGCACCATATTTATTGTTCAATATCTTGTTCAGTTTTCTCATGAAAACCTAGTTCTCTCGGATGTGCGAGCATCGATGTGCCCTCTCTTTAGATCATATAGGATGTTCAAGAGGGTGTTTGAGAAGTTGTTGTTCAAGTTTTAGATATTTCAATATGCATGGCTTCTCCACTCCAGCCTCCATATCACATCACATGATATCGAGAATCTCGCGACGAAAATCCTAGAAGTGGTTACAAAAAAGGGTGGAAGCAGCCATAATTCTTTATGAAGCGCAGTTCCCCCAATTACAAATGGCACAAAGGGCTGCTACTCCTATGAGAAAGAAGAAGAAGAAGGAGATCGAGAAGTGCAGTGAAGTCAAATCCACGCTAATGCCCAACAAATCCCAAAGAAGAAACCCCATTGCGAAGCCATATCCTTAGTGTAAAGCCCTCTTTAACGCGCATCTATACTTGCGATACTCCTAGCCATCTTTCCTCTGATTACATGAGGTATCTACACATGCAAAGTTCCAAGAAAATCTCGGATGGTACTGGCTATCCACCTCCAAGCTGCATCGGTGACGATGCTGCCCCTCCATGAACCCAATAATGCTGGCAGCGGGTCCCCATGGAATCCTATTTTCGGTGAGATAACATGTGGGTGATGCCACATCCTCTCCATCCTTAATACGAGAACCCTATTCTCTAAAGTCTTCATTTTAAAGAAAAATGATAGGGCATTTAAAACCTGAGTGGGCTGCTACAATAGATCAAAAAAGGGGGCGAGTTATTTTGGTCCCAACAGTGGGCTACTTACAAAAGAAAAAAAGAAAATACAGAAGGTATGGGCCCCCATTATGTCGCGAGTTCTTAAAAAAAGGATGCCTTGAGAGAGAGAAGCCCAAAGTGAAAAAAGTAAATTTTTAAAAAAGAAGAGAGAGAGAGAGAGACTCCGTTTTTAGGAAGAAAAAGAGAGAGGAAAGAGGTTTTGAAAAATATATGTTTTGTTTTGGTTTCTCCCAACTTGATGATCCATGCTCTTATTCTATCAAGTATGGGAGAAAGAAGGAGTTAGATAGGGCATACCTTTCTTCTTCTTGAGATTATCTATAGGATTTCTAATGCACATCCACAACTGACAGATTGAATGCGCAACCCTACTCCATAAGGAGCAGGATGAAATCATAGGAGAAGCTCTCTCAACAAACCGGATAAAATGATACACAATAATATTCATCAACATACATGCATGATCGCTCAACATAATACACTTATCATATTCATGAATTTTAAATCCAAAAGATTGAATTATCTTATAGAAATTTATTGCCACTACTTTGTTGTTTGCTTTAATCAGTAAAAAGATTTCTTGTAATTTTTTTCTTCACTATCAGGTCTCACAAATAAATTTTCTCTTAAAGATCTTCACGAGTAAAGGAAGTCTTAGCATCCATATAATAGATAGAGAGGTTATATACGGATGTCAATTCAATGAACGCTCAAATTGTGGTACCTTGGTAACAAAAAATAGCTATCAAAATATTTTATTCCTTCCTTTTACCTAACACCCTTGACTTGACAACTAGTAAGACTATATACTTTTTAATGCATATAGCCTATTCTTTCTCTTAAACACCCATATGCAATTAATTATAGAACACCCTTTAAGTAAATCAACAAATTCTCAAGTTTCATCGGTCACAATGGAACCTATCTTAGATTTGATTGCTTATTTCCATTGCTTATCTTTAAAGGAAACCTTGACTCCCTTCTAACTTACGGGATCAATCTCGATTAGATAGACAATAAAGTCACTATCAAGATCTTTATAAATCTATTTATCATTTACTCCTCATAGGCTTAACCTCTTCTAAAGGTTCATCGAGTTCATAGTGGATTTCAACCTCCACACGTGATCGTCAATAAGGTCACAACCATTCATATCAGAATCATGGGATACGATTTTATTGACATTCCAATAATGTTGTTAGAAGGTAACAGAGAAATCGTATAGTCATATGACTTTTAACCGTCTAAGCTAAAAGTCTGCCCTCTTAATTTCACTTCTATTGAAATCACTATAGAAAATATCAGTATTAAAATCCATGCGTAACATATCATTTGTTAGTACCTTAATTGCATGTTAATCATATTATTGTTCTGATGGTAACAAACCTAGTGAGTATAGATAATGTTGTATATTTCATGAAGATTTCATTCCAAATATGAAGCAGGAAAATGCCAATTTTCGAATAATTAATAACAAAATCAATCAATTTGAGAATTACAAAGAATAAGAAAGACACTTTTGTAATAAGCCTATGTAGAAAGTCTCTCTCTCTCTCTCTCGTGTGTGCGCATGTGTATCATATAGATACATTAGGATAACGTTATTTTACATCAAGTTTAAGCCACTTTGATCACTCAACCTTCCAAAAATGATCTGTCAATACTCAATGATCGATCAACGGTCGTTGATCAATCACTATATTTGATTTGCTAACTCATTGCCTCATAGATCAACGATTCATGTTTAATGGATTAACTTTCAACCTAATCAATCAAGTTTAAAATTCAAGTGCAAAGGCTATATAATGGCTACTATTGATCAATCAATTGAGATTGAATAATTAACCAACTTCTGGTCTGATCGATCAATCACAATGTTATGATAGATCAACTCAACTAAATCTCGTTGATTTAATTCCATTCTTGGACTAACAGTGATATTTTTGAGAGGATGTCATGAACATTATAAATAGACACCCACATCATTGTTTAAAGAATATATTCCACGATACAATATAGAAACATCATTTTTACAATACATGCCTCTCTCAAAAGCTTCGTCTCTCGCTCTTTATTCCCAACATCGATCTTGGGAGTCATGTTACTACACGTTTGGTTTGCAGTTCCATTATTTATTACAAAATGAATTTCTTAACCTCGTTATTCATTGCACATTTATATTTGAGACTTTATAGATTGTTATACTTTTATTTTATACTAATGTTGTATTGCAACACTTGGTGTTTGATACAAGATGTATAAAGGACTTTGATGTTCGATCCAAGGATGTAAAGTCTTTGGTTTGTATCTAAAATACATGTAGGCGGTTGAGTTATCTGGAGGGAAATAACTTAAGTGTAATAGTCGATTAACTCTATCAATCGGAAACCCAAAGTCATGAGACATTGGGTCGTGGTTTTTACACAATGGGATTTCCACGCTAGAATACTTATCTCTTGTGGTTGTTTCTCTTACGTGTATTGACTATCTACATGTATGGTCATTATTATATGTGATTATTTATTGATCATAACATTATTTTTAATGATCCAGAAAGTATCCTACATCTTTTATCTGGTAAAAGATGCATCAGCCTAGAACATGCAAGTGTGATTACCATATTAAGTATAGAGGTCCCATAATGTGAGAAGTCCACTTCTTCTTCCCATCGAATTCCTAATTAGCAAGGAAGGTGGAGATGACGGTTTTCAAGGGATGGGTAACTTTAATCACATGAATGAATGCAGTTTCTATTTGATGCTTATATATACTATTGCGCATCAGTCTGAGAGCTGAGGAGAAACCATTAATCCCTCTAACATTCCATGATTATTTTAACTGGATTACAACTAAGCCTAAGCTATATATCAATATCTGTCAAATAGGTTTTCTCGTAAAAAAACATCTTTTCTTATAATAACATACTTTAATTGATCTAGATATTGGTACGATCAAAAATTCATGACTGCTTTCAGTGTATGCCCCTCCTAATTAAAATTTTAGCTCCATCCTTGTTGTGAGGCAATATGTTTAATGCGGTTGTTCTTTGGCTGCCCCGCGTTATATTTTGGTGAACGTTTTTTATTTTTTTTGGAAAATACTGCTGTGTATTTTCATCACTATATTTCTCTAATATATCATTCCAATTTCATCTGAAATAAAGACTCTTATGCCCTTCATCTAGAACAATCGATTACAACAATTCTAAGACCGTTAAAATTAGAGATCTACACAGGGACAAAGCCATAAATTTTTACATGGAGGACCAAATTATTGAGACTAGACACATACTTATACACATATACATACATATACATGTAGATACATTATATATATAAAGGTATCTATAGTATTATTTATCATTTTAATTATTAACATTTATTTACAAGGAATTTTTACAAAGATACCCCTATAAACTTACAATTTCACATAAATATCCAAACAAACATTATATGCAAAAAAAGTCCTTACAAAATTCTTCAAATCACAAAAAGTTTTTTTAAATATGATGTTAAGTAGTACTATTAAATCTAATATTTTTAAAAAGTAAAATTCTATCACACTTAATGTAGGGATGCAAAGGGACATATGTGTGTGTACCTATTCCTTGTAATATATTTTGAAAGGTGTATATGTACTTGTATTAAAATGAATACATATCTAAATGTCACTTTAGTATCCACATAATTTTTTGTCTTTATTTATATATTTTTTAATATATAGTTGTATATCTATTTTTAATTACATATAACAAAAAATTTAATTTTTTTGTATATTTGATATAAATTTTATGATATATGTATATTGCATTTGTGTCATAATAAGTCATTCAATTCATATATATAAGCTAATTTATAAAGTATTTGTGATTGCATTGATTTTCAATATATATTCATTTTATATTTATACTCAATTTTCAAGATACAATAATACATTATTTATATTTGTTGATATCTATATTGGCATCCATACTCATGTATTAAAACAAATTTGGACATAATAACACCTATATGCTTGTCCGTAATTAATCATTTATAATCTTATTTTGGTATCTTTTGCATAGTATAATTACTCTTTACATTCTAGATTCTGACAATTATTTTAATAAACTAATTTTTAAAGGGTTTATTTATCTTCAAAATGAAATTTCATAAAAAGATACAAAGGTTGAAATGCGTACAAAATGTAAATGCTAATACTTAATTATATATTTTTAATAAAGGGAATGGTTCATTACAATGAAATGTGTGTATATGGATATTTTTTTATTCTATCAATATTTCACCCGTTGCTAGATATATAATTACGAGTACTATTTGTTACAGAATAACTTTTATGTAAAAACATTAGAGACGAATGTCATATCTATTACTATATCATTAATGAAGGTCAACATAGCAACACCTATTCATCATATTTTTCAAAATCTCAACTAATCCTCGATATTAAAATTGTGACGGTTAAGCATCACTATATGAACCAATGATATTGATATATCAAAGGATATTACATACTTCCCTAATTTCAAGTATAAAAAAGTCTCATTAAATATTATTCATCATTATATATTAAACTACATACGATATAATGACGAATTAAAAATCTCTACATACTTATTTCGTTCTTGTAGTTATTATATAGGGATGCAAATTGACGAATCAGATACGGATATAGGTATTACCGAATCCTTATCCATTTTTGCATACGAATACGGATGTTGATACGGATATTGACGGATATTAAAATTATCTTACCATATCCTTAAAAAATGGATACAAATGTAAAACGGATACTGATCGCATACGAGTTATGTTAGATATACTCTATAGATTTGACTTAATTATATATGAATTGGATGGAAAATACATGATATAAATTTAGTAAATGTATTTGTATCATAAAAATTATACAAATATGGTAGAAAAGATATAGAATTAAGTTATATATGATTAAAAATAAACATATGACTATATTTATATACGAAAATGGATATACGAATATGGATACAGATGTTTGCAGATATCAAAACATTGTCCATATATGTATCTATTTTAAAATGAATACGAATACATATGTAAAAAAATCTTTATAAAATGGATACGGTGGCAGATCGGATACGGATATATTCGCAACTATATGCATTCTTATATGTATAACATGTAGCTCTTGTAAAACATACAGATGTTAATAATTAAATTATCGTATTTAGATCATATTATTAATTTTTTATTGAAAAATGACGGTGGAATAATTATATACAATTTATAAATGAGAGATGAGGGGTCATTTTGTACAACTTATCAATATTTATATTTAACTATTGTATTTAAATCATGTACTATTATTATTATATGATATATAATGAATACTTGTTGGGAGACAGGGGACCAAGCCCCCTCCCGCCCCCATGTCTCAGTCACTGGATCTACATAATGGGTTTTGAAGGCTTGCCGCGTTCTGCAACCGCGCCATTCATTCTGTTAACTTGTGTTGTAACCTATCACAGGATTTTTTAAATAATTATTAAAATAATCGTAATTATTAAATAGGCATGATTAAAAAATTAAAAATAAGCATCGATCGGCACCTCAGGTGTCGATTTGGTGTAGCACGCCCAAATCGGCACAGGTGCCGATTTGGGGTGCGCTCAGGGTGTGCCCCTGTCCCGAGAGTTTTAGGAGCACGTCTGGCCCTTCTCTTTTCTACCGATCTCGCTCAATCTTTTACACCGATGTTTCTCTCAATATGTTTCTATTTCCGGGGGAATTGATGTCCCCCTCCCTCCCATTTTCCCTCAAAATATTTTCAAGATGAAGAAGTCATTAAAAAATAATCAAGTTTAGGCAATATTCTAAATATATTCAATATTGAAAAATTATCAAACCTTATGGAAAATAAATTTATTAAAATTATTTTAAAGATGATCCTCTTATTTTACATATGATTCCTCGTATTTGACGGTCGTGTAACATAGTTATTTTTTTCCAAAATGAGTATTTGTTATCCTTTAACATAGTTATTTTTTCCTAAAATGAGTACTTATTGTCTTGTAACATCGAATACAAAGACATTCATTATTATAGATTAATAATCTCAACCTCCAATATCGTAACTCATATCCATTTAAAAGAAATGCATATATTCTATTAAAATCATATGACAATTACATTATTTAAAAAATAAAGTAAAATAATTTACATTCATCTATGGTATCAATTTCTTTAGAATTCCTTTTATAACTCCTCATCCTCTTCCTCCACCTCCTTCGTTATTGTCCCCTGTCTTCTTACGAACATCTTCATGGCTTTTTTTGCCTTCTTCTTGATATTCCGTTCTGAACTAGTACATGACCAGGAGGATGCGAAGACTATCCAAGAGGTTCAGCTGGTTGTGTAACTTGACCTATCTGTGTGGGATCTATGATCATTACTCCTACCGATGACCTGCGAGGCGGATTTGCAGGTTGCTGCGGTTGTAGCATGGAAACTCTAAGTAATTGTCGCTCCCTTTTGGTTGACTCAGTTTGACGAATCATCACAAATATATCTGCATGAAGTGCTTTGGAATCGTATTGACTTGGTTTTGTGAGCTGAGAAGGACCCGAGTCAAATTGACTTGAAGGACCAGCCTGTAATGGTCCCGCAAACTGTGACTGGCTCGAAGGTACAACATATCCCATAGGAATGAAACAATTGCATTCTATTAATCAAAAATTAAAATCCAAAAGGTCTGACTGAGATAATGAAATATTTAATTTAATGCTACCTGAAGTCACAAAAGGTGGTTGCTCTTGTGACAACCCTTATCTGCTTAAGCCCTCACAATGCAAACCTATAAGATTTGTATTATATTTAGTACTATCAAAAAATTAAATTGAATTAATTTAACAATAAAATGTAATGCATACCAGAAGTCTCAAACATTGGCACTTGTTGTTGAGATCCTTGTCCGGTGAATCACGTATATGCATACCTAAAGATTTAGAATTTTTTTAATACTTTTATATTAGAAAAACTAAAATGAGTCTTCTAATAATCAAAGAAAGAAATTGTTGTCACCTGAAGGGTTAAATATTTATTCTTATTATTGAGATCCTTGTCCGGTGAATCCCGTGTAATACATACCTAAACATTTAAATTTTATTTAATACATTTAAATAGGAAAAACTAAAATAAATCTTCTACTAATCATAAAAAGAAATTGTTGTCACCTGATGTGTTAAATGTTGATTCTTGTTATTGAGATCCTTGTCCGGTAAATCCTGTATAATGCATACCTAAACAATTAGGTTTTATTTATTAGTTTATATTGGAAAAACTGGAATTAACCTTTCTGATAATTAGAGAAAGAAATTGTTATCACCTGAAGTTGTAAATGTTGATTGTTGTTGTTGAGATCCTTGTCCGGTGAATGCTGTGTAACTCATGCCTAAAGGAATTTGCATCATATATTTATCAAAATAAACCGATAAAAAGAGATCTAAATAAATCTATAGAAATGAAGAAACCTGATGCTCCAGTGGTATGCGGCTCCTGTTGTGGCATGTATTGCTGGTCATAGTGTTGAAAAGGATACGTCAAAGATGTTAATCACGTCGTCAAAGTATGTAATGGTATTATCTACTTTTTCCCTCATCGCAGAAGGTAAGTCAGTTGACCGCCTAATCTCATCAAGATTGGTCCTTCCTTGTAGAATCATATCCACGTAATAAATTTGCTATTCAAGAAATCAATGGATTACTATAAAATTAAATATAATTATATAAAACATACCAACCTTCTTTCTACTGGGCCATGAGGTTGATATGCTATTGTAGGAGGTGGAATCCGCGTCTGAAACCACCTTCTCATAATGCTCCAATAGCATTGCATGTACAGATCATTGTTTGCATCTGGATGCTCAAGAACTATAGATTCTTCTCTTTCCACCTATCGCTCTACGTATTGCCGATGTAGAACTGACCAGTCTAAGATGTTTGTGCTTCGTGTTTTATTTTGTCGAGAGGCAACACGTATTCTGTCAACGGATGCTGGGATATGTTGCCGCACCCCAAATTGGTGCATAACACGAACCGGTAGATGCATAGTTATATATCATAGCATACAATGGTACCCTGCTCATCCAAACCAACTGACCTCTTCGACAGATACCATGCAGTTGTATGATTTTTTCTTTAGCATATGTTGTCCAAATAATCTATATTCATTAAAGAAGAAAGTTTGTTAATCATTGCTGAGTAAGATAAATATGCAATTTATTTCATTATTTACCTGATGTGCTTGCTGCGTATCTAACTCGTTACGGTAAAACACCATTACTGTCCGCACATTCTCCTTGAAACTTCGTACGTCGATCCATTTTAAAGCCAATGATCCTCCTTGAATCTTTGCGCGATGTCTCACAATTGGCCTGCCTATGTGCACATGCTCCCATGTCCAAACCTATATGTTTTCCATGTTAATTGAAGTAAATCGAGTAATGCTAACTTTAGAATTGTGCAATGCTTAAACTGTACATACCTGCAGAACTGTGAAAAAGCCATAAATCCTAGATGTGCCTATGTTTGCACCCCTATCCAACTCTGCGTACATATGAGCTAAAGCAGCAGCTCCCCATACCATTTGAGCATAGTCTTCCCATTCACGTAAATGAAGCAGGTATCTATTTCAACAAAATAGTACTATTAGTGTGTATTGAAATCAAATGAGATACTCATATATAGGCAACCATATGCTTACCTTAGAAGCACCATCTCTCCGCTGCTATCTGCGAGTATACTACATCCAATATGATAAAAAAATCAAGGCCCTCACTTTATGTATTGCTTCTTGCTCATCCTCAATAGCTAGCAGTGGATCATTATCGACAAAGAATGTCTCCCTGATCCATGATAACTTCACCTTACCACTCTTTATGCGAGGGAGAATATCACCTAACAATCTAAGATAAAGGGGTTCCCATCCTTCTGATGGAACATCCGAACCAGTAACATGCGACCCATCGACGTTCAATCCACTGATCAATCCCATATCTTGTAGCATAATGGTCGTCTCGCCAAGTTGGAAGTGAAATGTATGAGTCTCTGGTCGCCATTGCTCAGGCAAACTAGTCAATAATGAAGGGTTGATGACACGAAAAACCACCAAGACACGGGTGAAATAAAATAGATAAAGGGGCGTTGCGACCCGGATCTCGGAAGTCAATCGGCCAATCAAGAAAAAGTAAAGCAGACCACCAAAATCAGATGAAATCAAATAAACACGATAGCGGTCCTAGCTATTTTATTAACCTGGTATAGCGACCAGGGTCGAACTCAGGGAGCACGTAATGGCCTCGCGGCCTACGAAGTAGTCAAGAAGAGAAAAAAAGGTATTTTTGGTGTTTTTTAATTCTTTTTATATTTTTTTGGATTTTTAATTAATTAAGAAACTAAGGAAGGCAAGGAAAGCAAGCAATTCAACTATTTATTTAATGTATCAAAACTCAAGCAAAAATTCCAGAAAAAATATTTTTGTGTGTTTTATAATTTTTTCTATTTTTACTGAATTTTTGAGATTTTTCTGATGTTTATTTAATTTTCTAAAAATCAAACAGTGAAAGGAAAAGAAGGTACTGTCCAGCCAAGATTAAGGGACCTAAATAAAATATCTAGAAATCCCCAATAAGCCTGGAGGTAATTTTCCGGTATAGAGAAGAAAACAAGGAAAATTTGAGCACCTAATTTTTTATTTTTGGATTTTTAATTTATTTACTAGAAGTTTTATGAGATTTTAAGTGTTTTTCAATTTTTAGGTATTTTAGAAAATGAAAAATAGCCAAAATTGGCTTAAAAATCAAGCAAGCCAAGCAGTAGGTAATTTTTTTGTAATTTTTAGATGAATTTTAATATTTTTTTGTGATTTTTAAACTTAGACAGTAACAAAAATTGATGTTTTTGAATTTTTAAAAATATCAAAACAAAACAAAATTGTCCCCAAAAATTCCAGAAAATTTTACACTATGGCAGGAGCCATGTGTCCAATTTTCATTGATTTGGAGATGATTTGCTATTTTATTCAAAAATAAAGAGGAGGTACTGTGCATAGGGACCAAAGTGCAAATACCAGGAGTTCTGGGGGGTCTGGTGCAAAATACCCAAGATGTCACGCGCGTGGCATGTGCCTGGGGCACTCAGGGACCCAAATGTAACAAAAACTAAGTCCTTGGACTATTTGGTAACAGGTACCAAAAGTCCAGGGACTAGTCTGCAAATAACCCACGAATATACGCACATGCACAATTACTCTACGCACAAGGGTATAAATGCAATATCCAAAAAGTTTTCATTCAATCCATAACATCCAGAACTACAAGGTATAAAATGCAAATACACCAGAAAACCACGTGACGAAGCACGTGCTACACCATACACAGGGGCATAAGTGCAAACGAAATAAAGCGCAGGGTCCAATGTGCAAAAGTACCAACGTAAATAAACTTCTAAAAATATTTACAAGACTAAATGCTAAATAAAGAAAAGTAGAGGTGCCTAAGAACAATTACCCCTTATTAAAATCTTGAGGGCGTGATGCGCGACGCGTGGCAGATCGGACGGTCGGAATAGCGTGCCGCACACAAGTGAAACCCTCGAGTCGATCCGACGGCTGGAACGCGTCCACGTGGAAGATCAGACGGTGGTGCTGCAACGTGGGTCTGCGAAGAAGGGCCTCGCTCGGATCGGATGGATGAGATTCAGCCACGTACTGGATCTAATGGTGCGAAGACGTCGTGGCTAAACCTCAGTCATCGGACGGCTGGGATTAGTCCTCCAATGATCTGACGCTATCTGCAGCTCCGCGAATGAATGGTCATGATCGGATCTGGAGCTCTGAGGCTGATCGAACGATCATGGAAGATGCTGGAAGAACAGTTGGTCAGCGAGCTTTGCCGGCCCGACATACGCGCTGAGATCCTCCCCTGCTGCTCTTGACGATCGGAAAAGCTCCGCGATGAAGCTCCACAGCTGATGGTGCCCTCCGATGACCCAACGGAGCTCTGAAGAGCTCCGGCGAGGTCGGCGGAGGAAAAGCTTCTGGATCCAATGGTCCAAGCCCTCAGATGGGCTTGGATGAACCTGTAAAATAGACCAGACAGCTCGCGGGTCGAGGGCAAACTGCCTCGACCCGGTTAGGCGGGGTGAAGATGGTCGGAGGGTCGAGGTGGGCGAGCTCCGGCGAGGGTGAGGACGGAAGAGCTCGAACCCCAGCTCCTGTGTGAGCTGGGTTGAATGGAAGTATGGAGAACGTGCGCGGGAGGAAGGCGGAGGTGACGGTGGATTCTGATGATCGAACGGGACTGTGAGGCGGTCGGAATCGGCGAAACACGACGACGGAGCGGATTGGGGGTAATCTAAAATTAGCGAAAAAGAAAGCGAACTGGGTATACCTAGATGGTCGAAGAGACTGTGGACGAGCTGGAGATGCTCTGGGTCGTGGCCTTGAGGAGCGTCTCCCTCCGAGGCTCGAGCTCTCGCTCTGGGCGGAGCACGGCGGTGGTACTTGCCGGATCAGTGGCACCCGGTCCCTCTCCTCGCTTCTACAGCACCTGGAGTGAGCTGTCACTCTCACGCACGTCCTGGAGCTCACTGGGGGGTGGAACGAATGGCCAAAGATGTGAATGGAGGTGGCGGAGCTGGGACTATATACGGTGGAGGGTCCGGGAAGATGAGCGCGGGTAGGGCATTCTGGAGTGCGGATCCCGAGGCGGTGGCTCCGGCGAGGGTGTCGGATATATCAGGAAGGAATCGGACCCGGGGTTTAGGCGAGGGGGAATCGGGTTTAGGTGCTGAAATATGGGGAAGTCGGGTCGGGCGCCTAACCCGTGGGAAGTGGTCCTGGGGGGGCAGTTGACCTGGCGGTCAACAATCCCCAGGGCCAATAGGAAGCGGCCACGTGGAAAATACTTGTAAAATCCATAAAAATTAGAAAATGGCCGATTTATTAAAAAGTCGAAACATGAAATATTTTTCTTTTAATTTTTTCTATTTTTTAGTGATTTTTAATTAATTTTTCAAAGTAAAAATAAGGTATGTACATAGTAGGTCTATATATAGGTATATATACAATATATAGATTTTTTTAATTTTGATTTTTAATTTGTTATTTTTATACAATTTTATTCCCATTTTATATTTTATTTATTTATATCATAAAATTAGGAATAAAAATATATTTTTATTTTATTTTTATTATTTTTATACATAGGTGAAATAAATAGATATGTACATATATATACATGGTATATTTACAAAGTATTTTTAGATTTTTAATTTTTGTTATTTTTATTTTGTTTTTGTTTTAATTGTTTTTATTTTATTTATTTACACCATATCATATAGAATATTTATAAAAATTTTGGAAATTAATTTTATTTATTTATAAGGCTAAATAAATAAGGATGAGTGGACTATATTCATGGTGAAAGTGATGTTTTTGTTTGTTTTTTTTACTTGTTCTATTTTTATCTTGTTTTGATCTTTATAAATATATACAGATATTTACAAGCCTATTTTAATCTATTTTTGTGAGGAAAATACTTTTAATTTATTCACATATATATTTACACACATGAGCCCCTATCTCCCTCTACTTTGGCTTTTATGCGGTCAGGCCCATGCTGAGCCCTCCCTTGGGTTAGATTGCTCAATATTTATTCTAAATATTTCCCTCTTTTTCTTTTTACTCTTTATTCTTTTATTTTTGCACAAAAACATGCTAATTATTAAACTTTATACCATGCATGCTTTTGATAATTATTTGTATTTACATGAATATACATATATTTGCAAAGGTTTTTGTAGCTAAAATATAAGAATAAAGAGTGATGAATGGGTATTCATCACCCCCCTATACTTAACTTTTGCTAGTCCCTTAGCAAACACTTATTTGAAAAAGAAGTGAAAAAGAAAGAAAGAAAAAGAAAAAGAGGGGAATGTACATGGATCAAGGTTGAATATTAAACTTTCCTTCATTAAATTGAATTATGGAGCTCGATCAGATCTTTGGATTATTAATGTGTCGGAACCTTATTTAGACTTAAGCTTAAAACTCAACAGCCTCTAAGTTCCACCAATCTATGGACAAGACTCCCCAATAAACCAGATCAGAACAAGTTTACATACACAAACTCTAATGACCATGAATCTTTCCATGCAGTGTAAGTGATATGTAGCGCCCCACCTCAGAAGTAGCAAAGAAACAACCTCCCCCAACCTGGTAACTCTAATGCCTCGGTCTAGCAACTCTTTCCTCAAGAAGCGGGGTATTCCCTTCTAAGTTCAAGTGCAACCGGCTCAAGAAGAGGGGGAAGAAGTATAGACTTTTGGAAGCTCAGCCAGTGTAGCCAAGTCTCCCGCTACAAGCTTCATGAGATGTAACATGGATACCATAAGCTTTTGCTTTATTTGACTATATACACTCCGGTGGGGTTATTAAATTTTCAATCCGACCCACCACTTTTTTGGAGTTCTTTTTGCATTTTGCATTTTTTTTCAAATGCCTCTGTACAACATATCTACATGGTGCAGCATATATACAAGAAATTTCCTCTTGAGCCAGTAGACTATCCCTCTTTTGAAGCTTTATTGCAACCCACGGCTTCTGTCTTTAGCCTTCATCACCACTAGACCAAGTTGAGACGCACTTCCTTCACTAGAAGAAGAAGAGAGGTTCTGCCTAGAAGTACTACCCTCATATGCTACCCCAAGCCAAAGGAAACTGCCTCCTCACCACCTCATCTGTGGAGAGCTATGTGTAAGGTGCTGGTGCAAGTCAAGCCATTGTCTCTAAGAGTCATGCGTGTGTTGTTAAGTGCTCCACTTAGGCTCACCAAGATGACATATGCTCATAGCCTAGTGGACTCAAAGAATTAAGTCCTTATGGACCTGAAAAGCTTTAACCCTAAGCCCTATAAGGTTCCTCTTAGAATTAGGTGTATTAAGATCTTAATCAAGCTTCATTTCTCAATTTAATTCCAGGCTAGTTTAAATGTCAACTATCATCCAGGAAAAACTATATACATATATACACACAGATGCTATTTACACATATTTACAATCGTGCAAAATTTTTTGAAAAATGTTTTGAAATCATGAATGGATGGATGCATGAAGTGCAAGTTTTGCAAAATATTTACAAACATTTACACAAGATTTTTGCAAACTTTTGATTTTCAAAACATTTTGGAAAAATTTTGTACTATATACATAATTTTGATAAGAAAATATTTACACAATCTTTACACAAAAACTTTTTGAAAACATTTTTACAAAAATAACTTTGTACACTAGCTATGTATGTGCAATAAAAGAATGATTATTTACAGGAAAAATTTTTAATTTTTGTGATTTTTGGGGGTTTTAGCCATTTTATTTATTAACACACTCACACAAAGTACGAGTTATGGCTAAAGCATATATGGAATATATAGCACCCCCCTATACTTAGCTCGAACGATGTCCTCAGAGTGATCAAGAGCGATGAAGAAGACATAACTCGTGCTTAGTAAAAGGGAAGTGAAAAGGAATGGCTAGGTACATAAATGAATAAATGAATAGAATGAGGAGAACTCGGTGGTTTCCCCCTATACTTAGGATTAACTAATCCTAAGTATAGCAAGTTGTACATGAAGGGAAATCCGAGTGAAGAATGTACAGAGTCTGCCCCCCCTATACTTAGGGTAAAATATCCCTAAGTATAGGCAGCAAAACATGGGCAGAAAGAATGAAAAGAATACCCGCCGGCCCTACATCCCCCCTATACTTAGGGTAAAGTACACCCTAAGTATAGCATAATCATAAGATGAGAAAAGGGATGTGGGACTAAAGAATAGAGTGATATAGACAACTGGATCTATACAAGTCAGAAGAATAGTGATGATCAGGCGTGAGATGCAATAGATGTGAGTCAAGAGACCACATCTCACGCAAAGTGAATAGGGGAAACATCAACGACCCGCGGCTCATGATCTAGAAATGGCTTGAGCCGCTGGCCGTTCACTCGAAAGGTACTCTCAGAAGACAACTCGGATATATCAATGCTACCGTTGTCGTGTACCTTTCTCACAATATAAGGTCCCTTCCATTTGCTCTGTAGCTTCCCTGGAAATAGACGAAGCCTCGCATCAAACAACCATACTCTCTGTCCAGGCTCAAAATGCTTGTGGCTGATATGAGAATCATGCCACTCTTTCACTCTCTCCTTATACTGTAGGCTGTTTGAGAAGGCTGTATCTCTGAGCTCCTCCAAGGCTGCTAACTCTGCCCTCCTCTGGTCTCCTACACTATCTAGATCTAAAAGAATACCGGTGACTGCCCAAAGTGACTTGTGCCTCAACTCAACAGGTAAATGGCACGGCTTGCCATAAACTAGGCGAAAGGGAGATGTGCCCAATGGTGTCTTGAAAGACGTCCTATATGCCCACAAGACCGAGTCCAAAAGCTGTGACCAATCCTTTCGGTCAGGGCGGACGACTTTCTGCAAAATAGTCTTGATCTCCCTGTTCGAGACCTCGGCTAGACCATTCGTCTGTGGATGGTATGGAGTGGCAACTCGATGGTCTATGTCGAACTCACTAGCAAGTGCCTTCACCTGGTCGTTGATGAAATGAGACCCCCCATCTGAAATCAATACTCGAGGTACCCCGAATCACCTGATGATGTGCTTCCTCAAAAATCTGCAAACTGTCCTGGCATCAGCGGCTCGGGCGGGGATAGCCTCAACCCAACGACTAACGTAGTCAACGGCCAACAGAATGTACTCAAATCCCTGACTCTTAGGGAATGGACCCATGAAATCGATGCCCCATGCGTCAAAAACCTCACAGAAGTGAATGGGCTGCATCGGCATCATATCACGTTGTCCACAAGTGCCCATCCTCTGACAGTCAGTACACCTCTTCACGAACTCATCAGAGTCCTTGAAGAAGGTAGGCCACCACAAGCCGGATTGGAGCACTTTCTGTGCCATTCTCCTCCCAGAGTGATGTCCTCCTGCCTCTAACTTGTGGCAGTAAGTGAGGACGCTATGGTGCTCATCCTGAGGGATGCACCTACGCCAGACACTATCCCCTCCTTCGTGGTAAAGGATGGGATCCTCCCAGTGGTAAGACTTGGCCTTCGCAAGGAAGGTCTCAAGCCTCTGTCTGGGCCAACCTTGTGGGACTTTCTTAGCAACAAGAAAGTTCACAATATCGGCATACCACGGGAGTGAGGCGATAGCAAGGATCGCCTCATTTGGGAAGGTCTCACAAATGGGATCAATCTGCTCAGACTCCTCAGGCTGCTCTAAACGGGAGAGATGATCCGCCACCACATTCTTGACTCCAGGCTTATCCTTGATCTCAATGTCGAACTCCTGGAGTAGAAGGATCCATCTAGTCAGTCTGGCCTTGGCATCCTTCTTTGCCATGAGGTATCAGACGGCGGTACGATCTGTGTACAAAGTCACTCTAGATCCAATGATGTACGATCTGAACTTATCTAGGGCGAACACTACTGCTAGCATCTCCTTCTCTGTGACTGTATAGTTCCGCTGGGCGGAATCTAAGGTGCGGCTAGTATAGTGGATAGCAAAAGGGACACCATCCCTCCTCTGTCCCAGCACAGCCCCCACGGCAAAATCGGAGGCGTCCGTCATGATCTCGAATGGGAGAGACCAATCTGGTGGCTGGAGGACTGGAGCCTCAACAATACACTGCTTGAGAGTATCAAAGGACGAAAGACACTTGTCATCGACAAGGAACTCGGTGTCTTTCGTCAGAAGGTCAGTCAACGGTCGGGCAACTCTACTGAAATCACGGATGAACCGCCGATAGAAACCAACGTGCCCCAGGAAAGACCGCAACTGCCGCAAGTTGGATGGTGGTGTGAGTTTTCTAATGACATCCACCTTGGCCGGATCAACCTCCATGCCCCTGTTGGAGATGATGTGGCCAAGCACCGTCCCTTGAGTCACCATAAAGTGACTCTTCTCCCAAGAAAGAACCAAGCGGACCTCAATACATCGCTGGAGTACTCGGTCTAGGCAGTCAAGACAGGAGTCGAATCCGTCGCGGTAAACCGAGAAATCATCCATGAAGACCTCTAAGCACTCCCCTACCATGTCCAAAAAGATCGACATCATGCATCTCTGAAAAGTCGCAGGGGCGTTGCATAGCCCAAATGGCATGCGTCGGAAGGCGTATGTGCCGAAGGGACAGGTAAAGGTGGTCTTCTCCTGATCCTCAGCAGCGATGGCCACCTAGTTGTAGCCCGAGTACCCATCCAGAAAACAATAATGGCTCTTTCCTGCCAGTCTCTCAATAATTTGATCAATAAAGGGCAGGGGCAAATGATCCTTCTTGGTGGCCTGGTTGAGTCTCCTGTAGTCAACACAAACCCGCCAAGAAGTGGGTACTCGTGTAGCAATCTCCTCTCCAGACTCGCTAATCACTGTAGTGATGCCCATCTTCTTGGGCACCACATGCAAAGGGCTGACCCACTTGGAGTCGGAGATGGGATAGATAAAATTGGCGCTCCACCATTTCGAAATTTCCTTCATGACAACCTCTCTCAGATTTGGGTTCAGCCGCCGCTGGAACTCACGCGACGGTTTCGCCTCATCCTCGAGATAGATATGATGGGAGCACAGGGCCGGACTAATCCCATGGAGATCTGCTACGCTCCATCCTATTGCCTTGCGGTTCTTTTCAAGAACCCCCATCAGACGTGATTCCTGCTCTCCAGTCAAATCGGCTGAGAAAATGACTGGGTACATCTCATGCTCACCCGCAAGGAATCTATACTTCAGCGACGCAGGAAGTAGCTTCAGCTCTGGACAACTGGGTGCTGGCAAATCTGGCTTCAAAAGAAGACGCGTGTAAGCTGCCAAATCTGTCCGGGAGACTGAAAGTGTACTCTCGCAAACTGGATCTGGAGAAGGCTGCTCAACTGAACTGTCTCTGATCTGCTCGGCATCTACCTCCTCCTCAGCTATAGGCTCAGTGGAAATCAGGTCTGACATATAATCATCACAATCTGCCCACTCAGACTCTGACTCCGAGGGATCTGCATCACACAAGGTGGCATCAGTACCACCAATATCACAAAAGTCTGTGCCGCGGTCGAGAACCTGCTCTGCTGCCTCTAAAGTATCCTGAACCAGGAATGTGCTCTCCAAGCTCTCCTCTGCTGTCATATCTGTATCAGCGGTGTCTGAAAATGAGAGGATGGCCTGTGCTGTTGGGTCTGCCCAAACTGCCTCATCATCTGTGATCACAAAGTCACAGTCCTGGTGGATGTCTAGCCCTACATCTGTCAGCTGCTCTGTATCTGAAGTGGTCTCTGAGCATGCTCTCTCTCTCTCTGGCTCTGTTGTCCTCGACCGTCTCTATTTGTACACTTTCGCCCTCGACGCGAAAGTATACCTTCCCGCTATCATGATCAGTCACCGCCTTGGCTGTGGCCAAGAACGGGCGACCTAAAATGATGGGGGTATCGGTCACTGAATCAGGGATCTCCATGTCCAACACTACGAAGTCCACGGGGAATTGCAAACCCTGAATAGTGACGACAACGTCTCGCAATAACCCCTTCGGCCTCTTGACAGATCTATCAGCAAACTGAAGGACTGTCCTGCTCTGTCTAAGAGTGCCCAACTCGAAGCGGTCGAGAAGGGCTGCCGGGAGGAGGTTGATAGACGATCCACTATCCAATAGAGTACGGTTAAACCTCTGCTCTCTAATGTGACATCTGACATATGGGGCTCCTGAATCTGGCCTCTTGGCCGGCAGACGGTTCTGGATCGCGAAACATGTGGCTTTCGTCAGCACATGAATCTCAGAGTGGTGGTTCCTCCTCCTCCTCCTGACTGTAGTCCTGTCTCTCAATGATCGCTGAAGAAGGGGGATGTGCTGTAAAGCCTCCTGAAGGGTCAGCTGTATGTGAAATCTGTCAATCATGCTCTGGCTGAACTCCTCATGCTCTCTTTTTTGGATCTTTTTCTCTTTTCTTACCCTTCCCCATCTGAAGGGCTCTAGGGAAGGGGATCATAGGGTCCTTCTCGGATGAAGGATTAGAAAAGGGTCTAAGCGGTTCGACGACCGGATCCACACATACATCATGCACCACAGTGGGACCAGAAGAAAATAAACCCTTTCCTTTATTCACTGAACTGTTCAGAGATACATCAAGTGAAGGAAAAACAACAGCTCTCTCTACATGAACTCTGGTGGCCTCAGTACCACCATCGGCTGGCTCTGCTGGATGTCTCGCGGCCTCAGTACCGCGTGCTGGCTCGGCAACTCGGGTGGCGTCAGTACCACCTCCTCGAATTGGTGAAGTGGCGGCCTCAGTACCGCCTGTGGAATCAGCATCCTTGGTGGCCTCAGTACCACCGTCATCATCATGAGCAGCCTCAGTACCGCTCTCCTCCTCCTCATCTGGCGCTCTAGGTGTATCCTCATGCTGTCGCTCAGACGAGGCACCGCCTACTGGTGCCCTACCGCTCCTAAGTGTAACAAAATCAGCATCAAAAAGATCTGAAGACATATCATCAAACGGATCACTAGGAGTGGCATGCTCAGTGTAAACTACCTGCTCAGACTTCCGCTTCAGGCTGTTGGGATTCGGCTCTATCTGGGCAGGTATGGCGGCCTTCCCTCTCATGATGTCCCGCATCTCCTGGCGGAACTCGTCCATCTCCCGTCTGAAGGTAGCCTGCTGGTCCGTGAGGAGACAGGCTATATCATCCAAAACAGGGTTCTCCTGAGAACCCGACGGGTAGCCTCTCTGGTGGTGAGGTTGCTGGAACTGGTGCTGCTGCTGCTGAGAGGGGTAGGTAGGAGGCTGCTGCTGCTGGTGTGGCTGGTGAGGCTGCTCTCGCCTCCAAGACTGTCCCTGCTGATAGGGACGAGGAACGAAGGATGACTGCTGCTGTGACTGGTAAGCTGGGGGCTGCTGCTGCTGCTGATCCCTCTGCTGGCTGTACTGGCCTCCCTGGCCAGATGGCTGCTGCTGGGGCTGGGTACCTCCATTCCCCCACCTGAATCTGGGATGGTCTCGTCGGATCCCAGGCTGAGGACGGTCATACCAAATCCTGTTGACATCCATCAACGGCTCTACATCGTATGGGGCTGGCGGTAGTACTGCCAGAGGCTGATCAGGCTCGTATACCACCATCTGCAAGTCTGGAGATGGTGGTGACTGGTAAGTGGGCTGCGGCTGCTGGTACGGCTCCGCCTGTACAAGGTGAACCTGTCTAGGCTGCTGGTGTGAGCTGGAGCGCTGGGACGAGCTGCTGCTGATGCCGTGATCGCCTCGCGACAGAAGACGGGGCTGGGAAGCCGTCTGTGCCTCCTGGAGACACATGAGCTGGGTCTTCATGTCGCTCAGAGTCTGTGCCATCTTCTCCATCTGAGTGATGCTCTGGCACTGCTTCTTCTCTATTAGCTCCATCCGGTCCAACTTCTCACTAATGATGCCCATGTCCGCAGCTGTGGACTCTACCTGTGTTGCTGCTACTGCGGACGAACTGGAAGAACCGGCGTCGACCCGTACTATCCTCTGGTACTGCACGGGTCCTGGCTGTTGGGGTCTGCCCTGAGTGTACAACCTGGTCTGGGACATCACCATGTAGTTCTCGGCCATCTCCTCGTAGATGGCCCAGACCTGGTCGTGATCCTTGGCGAAATAAGACCCGCCATAAGAAGCGTTCACCAAGCCCTGAAGCTCTGGTGTCAGCCCGCTGAAGAAGCTCTGAACAAGGTTCGGCTTCGAGATGTCGTGGTGCGGGCATCGATCAGTCAGCTCACGGAACCTCTCCCATGCCTCATGGAATTGCTCGTTGGGGAGCATGGAGAAGTTGCTGATGAGGGCTCTTGCTGCATTGGTCTGCCCGAGTGGATAGTACTTGTGCAAGTACTCGGCGCGGAGCTGCTCCCAAGTGTAGACAAACTTCCCCAGGTGCTTCAGCCAGGTGGCTGCTCTGTCTGCTAAGGAAAAGTGGAAGGCAATCATCCTGATAGTATCCTGGTCCACCTGACGATCGTGGACAGTGCTGCATATCATCTCAAACTCCTGCAAGCGGAGATGAGGCTCCTCTGTGGCCAAACCGTGGAATCGGGGAAGAAGCTGCAAGGTGTTCGGGGGGAACTTGAAGTCCCCCACGATGGCTGGAAGTACCACCCAGCGGTGTGTCAAGGTCGACCCGAGATTGTGGTTCTCCTGCATCGATCTAAGTGGTGGTGGTGGTGCTCCTCCTGCTCCGCCTGCTCCGCCACCTCCGGCTGCAGGATCATCGGGTCCTCCTCCTACTGCCGGATCGACGGGTCCTCCTCCACCGCGGTTCTCGCGGTTGGCTCTCAACTGCTCAAACTCTCGCCTCATGTCCATCATGAAAGCTCCATGATCCCTCAGCTGCTGCTGCACTGACTCGAGGGAGGCGATCAGGGTGGAGTTGATCGAACCCTGGTCTAGAACAAAATGCTGCTCTCCTCGTGGACCTCTGGGGTGATCACCAGAACTGTCGGCCATCGTCTCTGAAAAATCAAAATAACTGAGCTCAGGTGCCGATAAATCATCTGCATGTCTCTCCTCTGGCACTGGTATCTCTGAATCAGAAGAAGGGTGGTCGAGAGGGAACAGGGCGGAGTCGTACTCGGGTTCGGAGAGCGGGTCTGAGCTCCCACGAACCGACCTAGATGAATGGTCAGGAGTGCTGAAAAGCGGTGCAGCCAGAAGCTGCCTAAGAGACCTCCTGCCCATCATCGTGATCTGGCGAGTAAGGCGGATGAGATCTGGAAAAACTATGATCAGCAACCAAACCCTCTGTTCACCAACGCAACACGAGCTGAAGACCGTAAAGGCTCGATCAAATTATCTTGTCAAATTTTATTAGGTGAACAAACAATCTATCAGAGCGCTTACGTGACCTGTTGGGATTCCCGATGCTACCCCAACCGACTGGCCCGCACGGAAGAGTCGGTAGTCAGTCAGGAATAGCACCGGAGAGCTCTACCTAGTAAACGGGTCACTCTCTCGCGCAACCAAACCAAACAATGAGGGGGTTGCTCTCCCCAAGACAAATTTTTCAGTCAAGTGTCTTTTAGGGTCGATAGTTTTAACAGTCCTAATTTTATGGTTTTTCTTTTTAATTTTTTTCAATACAAACAAAAGGCCTAACGAATTTTTCGATTCTCCTGATTATTTAGTCCAAAACAGGGGGGAGAAGACGAAAAAGCCGATGCGCGAAAATCAATGGTGCATGCAAAGTCAGAAATGCGTACCTGGCTCCAGTACTCTACATGCAATATGATCCGCGCAGAATTTAAAAAAACAGGAAATAAACTATCTAAATGGTGCAGGCGGAAAACCGAGTCCCTAAACAGCAGTGCTACTCGAGAGAACGACTAACCGACCACCAGCCTCCAATCCAAAGAGTCCGGTCTAGACCCACCCCTCCTCTTCTCGACAGGTCGAGTTCAGGAGTAGCGCTTAATGAGGCAGGCTCACGGCGCGTAGGCTCGGAGGTGATGGAACGGCTATTTTATTTTTTTTATTTTTTTTATTATAGGTCCAATTACCGCACTATAGGAACAGGCAATTATATTAGGGTGTTTGGATACTATGAGTTACGTCACAATCAAGCAGAAAATCCTACGGCCAGGGGCTCGAAAATCCGCGTGAAACCGGAAAAGGCAGTGAATAAAAACCACGTAGAAAGCCGCGAAAAATCGAACTAGCTAAGGGGTCCCCCGAGCACACCGGTGCTCGGCGAAACAGACCCTGAAAGTTCAATTGTCTCTGAGTGTACCTGTATTATTACAATAAAAGTTCAAATATACGGGAAATAAATCCTAATCTAAACTATGCTAATCCGCGGCTATTCCACGGCTCCCGCTCTCGTGCTCGCTCCTCGCGCTCTCCCGCGGCTCTGTAAAGAAAAGAGTCGCCTCCGGTTCCCGCGGTTGCTCGGCTTCCGAAGAAAGCCGCCTCGGTCCTCGGGCCCTCGCAAGAAAACAAACAGAACGTCAGATCAGATTATTTAAACAATGTCAGAAGAAATATATCTACAAAAATCTATACAAAAAGCCGCAAAATAAAAACTGTGGGAAAAATAAATCGACTACTAAGTCGTGCTCCCCGGTAACGGCGCCATTCTGATGACACGAAAAACTACCAAGACATGGGTGAAATAAAATAGATCAAGGGTCGTTGCGACCCGGATCTCGGAAGTCAATCGGTCAATCAAGAAAAAGTAAAGCAGACCACCAAAATCAGATGAAATCAAATAAACACGATAGCGGTCCTGGCTATTTTATTAACCTGGTATAGCGACCAGGGTCGAACTCAGGGAGCACGTAATGGCCTCGCGGCCTACGAAGTAGTCAAGAAGAGAAAAAAAGGTATTTTCGATGGTTTTTTATTCTTTTTATATTTTTTTGGATTTTTAATTAATTAAGAAACTAAGGAAGGCAAGGAAAGCAAGCAATTCAACTATTTATTTAATGTATCAAAACTCAAGCAAAAATTCCAAAAAAATATTTTTGTGTGTTTTATAATTTTTGTTATTTTTAGTGAATTTTTGAGATTTTTCTGATGTTTATTTAATTTTCTAAAAATCAAATAATGAAAGGAAAAGAAGGTACTGTCCAGCCAAGCTTAAGGGACCTCAATAAAATATCTAGAAATCCTCAATAAGCCTGGAGGTAATTTTCCTGTATAGAGAAGAAAACAAGGAAAATTTGAGCACCTAAATTCTTATTTTTGGCTTTTTAATTTATTTACTAGAATTTTTATGAGATTTTAAGTGTTTTTCAATTTTTAGGTATTTAAAAAATGAAAAATAGCCAAAATTGGCTAGAAAATCAAGCAAGCCAAAACAAGCAATAGGTAATTTTTTGTAATTTTTAGATGAATTTTAATATTTTTTTGTGATTTTTAAACTTAGACACTAACGAAAATTGATGTTTTTGAATTTTTAAAAATATCAAAACAAAACAAAATTGTCCCCAAAAATTCCAGAAAGTTTTACACTATGGCGGGAGCCATGTGTCCAATTTTCGTTGGATTTGGAGATGATTTGCTATTTTATTCAAAAATAAAGAGGAGGTACTATGCACAGGGACCAAAGTGCAAATACCAGGAGTTCTGGGGGGTCTGGTGCAAAATACCCAAGATGTCACGCGTGTGGCGTGTGCCTGGGGCACGCAGGGACCTAAATATAACAAAAACTAAGTCCTTGGACTATTTGGTAAAAGGTACCAAAAGTCCAGGGACTAGTCTGCAAATAACCCACGAATATACGCACATGCACAATTACTTTACACACAGGGGTATAAATGCAATATCCAAAAAGTTTTCATTCAATCCATAACATCCAGAACTACAAGGTATAAAATGCAAATACACCAGAAAACCACGTGACGAAGCATGTGCTACACCATACACAGGGGCATAAGTGCAAACGAAATAAAGTGCAGGGTCCAATGTGCAAAAGTACCAACGTAAATAAACTTCTAAAAATATTTACAGGACTAAATTCTAAATAAATAAAAGTAGAGGGGCCTAAGAACAATTACCCCTTATTAAAATCTCGAGGGCGTGGTGCGCGACACGTGGCAGATCGGACGGTCGGAATAGCGTGCCGCGCACAAGTGAAACCCTCGAGTCGATCCGACGGCTGGAACGCGTCCACGTGGAAGATCAGACGGTGGTGCTGCAACGTGGGTCTGCGAAGAAGAGCCTCGCTCGGATCGGACGGATGAGATTCAGCCACGTGCTGGATCTAACGGTGCGAAGACGTCGTAGCTAAACCTCAGTCATCGGACGGCTAGGATCAGTCCTCCAATGATCTGACGCTATCTGCAGCTCCGCGAATGAATGGTCATGATCGGATCTGGAGCTCTGAGGCTGATCGAACGGTCGGGGAAGATGCTGGAAGAACAGTTGGCCGGCGAGATTCGCCGGCCCGACACACGCGCTGAGATCCTCCCCTGCTGCTCTTGACGATCAGAAAAGCTCCGCGATGAAGCTCTGCAGCTGATGGTGCCCTCCGATGACCCAACGGAGCTCTGGAGAGCTCCGGCAAGGTCGGCGGAGGAAAAGCTTCTGGACCCAATGGTCCAAGCCCTCAGATGGGCTTGGATGAACCTGCAAAACAGACCAGACAGCTCGCGGGTCGAGGGTAAACAGCCTCGACCCGGTTAGGCGGGGTGAAGATGGTCGGAGGGTCGAGGTGGGCAAGCTCCGGCGAGGGTGAGGACGGAAGAGCTCGAACCCCAGCTCCTGTGAGAGCTGGGTTGAATGGAAGTATGGAGAACGTGTGCGGGAGGAAGGCGGAGGTGACGGTGGATTCCGATGATCGAACGAGACTGTGAGGCGGTCGGAATCGGCGAAACACGACGACGGAGCGGATTGGGGGTAATCTAAAATTAGCAAAAAAGAAAGCGAACTGGGTATACCTAGATGGTCGAAGAGACTGTGGACGAGCTGGCGATGCTCTGGGTCGTGGCCTCGAGGAGCGTCTCCCTCCGAGGCTCGAGCTCTCGCTCTGGGCGAAGCACGGCGGTGGTACTCGCCGGATCAGTGGCACCCGGTCCCTCTCCTCGCTTCGACAGCACCTGGAGTGAGCTGTCACTCTCACGCACGCACTGGAGCTCACTGGGGGGTGGAACGAATGGCCAAAGATGCGAATGGAGGTGGCGGAGCTGGGACTATATACGGTTGAGGGTCCGGGAAGATGAGCGCGGGTAGGGTATTCTGGAGCGCGGATCCCGAGGCGGTGGCTCCGGCGAGGGTGTCGGATATATCAGGAAGGAATCGGACCCGGGGTTTAGGCGAGGGGGAATCGGGTTTAGGCGCTGAAATAGGGGGAAGTCGGGTCGGGCGCCTAACCCGTGGGAAGTGGTCTTGGGGGGGGGGGCAGTTGACCTGGCGGTAAACAATCCCCAGGGCCAATAGGAAGCGGCCACGTGGAAAATACTAGTAAAATCCATAAAAATTAGAAAATGGCCGATTTATTAAAAAGTTGAAACATGAAATATTTTTCTTTTAATTTTTTCTATTTTTAGTGATTTTTAATTAATTTTTCAAAGTAAAAATAAGGTATGTACATAGTAGGTCTATATATAGGTATATATACAATATATAGATTTTTTAATTTTGATTTTTAATTTGTTATTTTTATACAATTTTATTCCCATTTTATATTTTATTTATTTATATCATAAAATTAGGAATAAAAATATATTTTTATTTTATTTTTATTATTTTTATACATAGGTGAAATAAATAGATATGTACATATATATACATTATATTTACAAAGTATTTTTAGATTTTTAATTTTCGTTATTTTTATTTTGTTTTTGTTTTAATTGTTTTTATTTTATTTATTTACACCATATCATATAGAATATTTATAAAAATTTTGGAAATTAATTTTATTTATTTATAAGGCTAAATAAATAAGGATGAGTGGACTATATTCATGGTGAAAGTGATGTTTTTGTTTGCTTTTTTTTTTTACTTTTTCTATTTTTATCTTGTTTTGATCTTTATAAATATATACAGATATTTACAAGCCTATTTTAATCTATTTTTGTGAGGAAAATACTTTTATTTTATTTACATAAATATTTACACACATGAGCCCCTATCTCCCTCTACTTTGGCTTTTATGCGGTCATGCCCATGCTGAGCCCTCCCTTGGGTTAGGTTGCTCAATATTTATTCTAAATATTTCCCTCTTTTTCTTTTTACTCTTTATTCTTTTATTTTTGCACAAAAACATGCTAATTATTAAACTTTATACCATGCATGCTTTTGATAATTATTTGTATTTACATGAATATACATGCATTTGCAAAGGTTTTTGTAGCTAAAATATAAGAATAAAGAGTGATGAATGGGTATTCATCAAGGGTCCATATGTACCCTTCTCATGTTTACTACACACCAAAATCTTGATAATTCAAGAAGTCTCTCTATTATTGTACTCTTCTCCTGGATAATTTCTTTAACATCTCGTTGTGTTCTACGAATCGAATCTACAAAAAATAAATAACACAACATTTATGAGAATCTACTATATTAATAATAAAAATATCATACTGAATTTAATTACTAACCGAGCAGGTGGGCTGTGAAGATTGATGCTCACTCTGCATGTACAATACATATTCATCCACTGGACCAGGTACTCTATCCATGTGTGCCATCTACATCTAACAATGTGTTTGATTAATAAAGAAATGACATTAAAAAATCATAATGAATATATTTATGAGTACATTGTCGGTGTTTGAGTAGAAGAATAGGCTTCCGACAAGTGTGCTTTCCTCTATACCTTGAGACGTACCAATCTCCACGAGATTTCCTCTCAGATGCATGTAAACTCCAACCACAGTTGTCATAAATACATACAGCAATAAAGATTTGCTTGTTTGAGGCTTTTGTCTTATATTGGACATGATTTTCCATACTCCATTTCTGAAGGTCATATTGCAAATCTTTTTTCGACTTATAGCTCCTACCAAACCAATAATCTAAGCTAGAATCATCGGTGCTAGGAGCACCTTCTCTATTTACAAACGTAGCATCTTCTGCCTCTACAGATTCATGGTTAAATACATTATGCAACTCTTCCATCAACACTTCATCTGTATCCTCATCATTGGCACAATAAGAGTTACCCCTATCTTCATTGTCTAAGGCTAATGCTAACGAACCAAATCCGAAATCATGACATGTGTTCACAGTTTCCTCATTAGAGAATCATATTCAACTTCAATTTCTCCACTATCTTCTCTGGTTCTTGTGTTGAAATATCAATATCTTGATTTAATTGTGAGGGTTCATCAATATTATCAACCATCGAGATATTAGTTGACCTGATTAATTTATATATTTGTTAATTTATACATTGTGAAAAGTGATTACTACTTAATTTAAATATAACCATATTACATCGACGAGGATGTCATGTTTTCCTGATCAAGAGGGGCAGCTTCGACGAAAAGGTGAATGAATCTCACCTTGTGGATTGAATCCATCATCGCCAAAGTAGATTCATCATCATGAATTGGTACTAGAAAAAATGTAGATCCTTCATACAACCATTTACAAGTTAATGTAAGAATGTATCGATCAAGAGGAATACCGATGGCCTTCGAAACTTGACCCAACATATCAAAATAGGTTATCTGACGTGGCAATATAATCATACATTTTTGTCCTCTGATGTAATTTACGTGCTCGTCAGTCGCATTCACTGCTCCACATCAATATAATAAAATATGAACATTGTTGGATGCCATATCTAAGATATTATGAAGATTGGTAGTTAGTTATGGTTCATGAATAAAGGCACATTATTCATACAATTATAAGAATAATTAATTTCAAAATTGCAATTATCAATTCAATTTTTAATTATCTTATTGTGCAATTAACATGAAGAATAAGATGCTAATCACTCAGAGATAGAATCCAAAAGTCCGATCTTGGGTAACTCTTCGATACTCACCACAGTGAGTCCTGTAAAGGCTGTATAGAGTCCCTCTCGGCACTCGATTCCAAATCTAAATGAGAATCAATTAAAATCCATTCGTGTAGAAATGCAACTATAGATGCATGCACTGATAATAAGATGCTTGGCCTTAATCAATTAACAATCAATCCTACAACTAGAGCTCAATTGATAACAAGATGTTTGACGTTAATATAAATTATGATATTAATAATACTTTCCAAATTTTGTTCAAAATTTTTTCAACTTATGTATGATAGATCCTCCTAAAGAAATTATAATATAAATGTTTGCAATTGCAATATATAAAATATCTTAATTTTAATGTACGTCAAATGAACTAAATTACTTTAATTAATTCTAATTTGGGATTTTATCACTTGTGCCCCTCCGAGATGTTGCAATATCAGTTATGCCCCTATCTTTTTGGTAATATCAGTTGTGCCCCTCAAAACTTGCTATTTTATCACTTGTGCCCCTCGGGTTAGTGACCGTCCATCTACAGTGCAAACGGACGTTAACTTTGAGGACATAAGCGGAATTATTTTTTTTAAAGGTTATATGGTCATTTCTTCCTCCTCTTCCCCAACCTCTTCTTCTTCCTCCTCTTCCCATCTTCTTCCTCCTCCTCCGACCTCCTCCTCCTCCCTCTCCGCCCCGAGCTCCCCGCAGCCCCTCCCCTCCCCGGCGCCGCACCTCCTCCCCCCCGCACCTCCTTCCAGCCCGCCGCCCCCTCTCCTCCCCGGCGCCGCCCCCTCCCCTCCCCGGCACCGCCCCCTGCGCCCCCTCCCCTCCCCGGCGCTGCCCCCTCCCCTCCCCGACACCGCTCCCTGTGCCCCCTCCCCTCCCCGGCGCCACCCCCTCCCCTCCCCGCCGCCGCCCCCTCCCCTCCCCTCCCCGAAGTCGTCCCGCTGCAGCATCAAGCAAGGGATTGAGATCCAGAATATCTCTATTGATGCGCGTTTTTTTGTAGAATTATTTGCTGTATGTTTCGTGTGTCAACAGAACTTGTACTTCATCGGAAATTTAGTTCAAATTCATGTAATAACATTAGATATTGAGGAAAACTAAGATGCAGATGTACGATGTGCAGGGTGTCGGCAAGGGTCTGTTCCTGGATAAGCTGGTTTCCAGAATGGCCGCAGAAGGAGCTCCACCAGACTTTGTGATGTGCGTTGGGGATGACCGGTCCGACGAGGACATGTTCGAAAGCATCGACTCCTTGTCATCGAGTTCCACATTCCCATCGCCTCCCGAGGTGTTCACATGCACTGTTGGTTACAAACCCAGCAAGGCGCATTACTACGTGGACGAGACAGCTGAAGTTGTTTCTATACTGGAAGATCTAGCCTCCTGTGAAAAGCCGAAGGAATGGTCAACCGATAACCCTTCTATTGATTTTGTGGCTTGACAGACTTCACGATTGATTGTGTTTAGATCGTGATTTCATGACGACGAAGTTGATCTTTGTATACTATGTACAGTTTTTGGCTCTTGGTGTTCTGTTTTTTGCTGCAAGAAGGAATGTACGCGTAACGTTGCGAGAGACGGCAGTGATTCCTGCGGTCTCGTGGGAGCAAGATTTTGGCGGCTCGTGGGAGCTTTCGATCTCCGACGCTACCGTTTCTAAAGGAATTCCTCCCGATCCGCTTCGGATCCTCGCCATTGCAGTTGGCTACCGCCAATCACAGCATGAGGTAGCCCAATCGCCCCTTCTAATTAGATCAACTGGACGGACAACAGATCCGTTCGGTTCTTCGTGATCGTCTGCCAATTTGAGGTTGTGATCAGGTTTCCAGAAGAGTCCGATCAAGGACTATGTACTCCGATTGCAGCAGCGCCGTGAAGAAGCCAATGATTGGGCTCGGCGAGGACAAAACGGAGGAGAGGGGGCAGGGGACCATAATACCCTTCTTAACCACACCATGGTTTGAATAAACCATGGTTATTTTAATTTTTTGACGGTCAATCTGACGGAAGGGCACAACTGATGACGGAGCAAGTTTTGAGGGGCACAACTGATATTACCAAAAAGATAGGGGCATAACTGATATTGCAACATCTCGGAGGGGCACAAGTGATAAAATCCCTTCTAATTTTGTACATCTCATAATCACTACAATGAAAAATAAAATAAATATGTGTAAATTTACCTGAAAGATGTGTGTCATCAAACATAAATGTTATTCAAAAATAATAAATAGATTCCAATATCCACAATATTATATCACCTTTGCTGATAAAAACCTGAAAAAAGTTCACGAAAAATATTCTACGAAAAAAATTCTTATTCTTACTCGAATAAGAGTAGAAGATTGACGAAGATGCTGAGAAATCGAAATATTGCTTTAGAATGTAGATTGAAAGAAATGAGAGAATTAGAAGAGAAGAAGAGAAAGAATGAAAGAAGAAGATGTATCAGAGAAATGGGGGGAGAGGTGTTGTATATATCGGGGATTGGGAGAGAGCCGTTGGCAACGACCCACTCCCAAATCAGCATCTCAAGTGCCGATCGAAGCCTATTTTTTATTTTTTTAAATCATACCTATTTAATTAATTATCATTATTTTAATAATTATTTTTTTAAAACCCCACCTATTGATTTTTTTATAACGTTAGTGGGCATTTTTTTAGGTGTGAAGATTGTCAGGAGTGAGGGGGAGTCCCTCGTGTTGGATTTACCAGTGGTGATACGTATACCAATGCTTAAGGTGTTGTCCAAGATTAAACCAGTTGTCGATTATTAATTTTACTAGGAGAGTGTTCTCCAATGCATCTATCTCTTCTTGTTTGCTTGGACATTACGATGGTTTTTGATCTTCTTGGTGACCTTTTCAATGCTTGATCACGAAAGTATGTTCCTGCACAATAACATATAGTAAAGATAAATCACAAAATAAAGTTGTGTCAATAGATCCAAATAGATCCTATTCTTCCTCCTATCATGCCCCGTAGTAGCTTTATTATGTATGTAATACACGTTTTGAGTAGTTGTGAGTTTTGTAGAATATGACTATATATACAATATATTTTTGAATGTTATCAAGTGTTATTTCAAGGAAATATTGAATTGATAGTATTCACACTTTACGCTTGAAACAGTCAATAAGTTCACCTTAGGCAACAATTTCATTGAAACTTGTTTTGTATAAATCAGAGACCATCTTGAATAATTATGACTTTAAAAGGTTCTCTGGATTTTGTAGCATATCCAACATAGTACCACATCTAGTAATCTGGAAGTACGGTAGTAGCTTATAAGTAGTAGAAGCCACTACTAGTATAGGGCCCACAATGTTATAGATTTATACTCATTTGACCATAATCACATCATTAAGACTAATTAAGCGTGATTAATATAATTACCCATTATTAGTGATAATTAAGTGTCACTAGAAAAAGTAGGACACATGGAGGGCAAATCAGGGGACACGTGTCATTTTACATACAAGACAAGTGTCAATACACAAGAGTACCATGTGTCATCATTCTAAGACTAACATGTGTCCTAGTGCATGTAAGGCATGTAGCCTCATGCTTGTGCAACAAGTTCTCTCATGCATGAACCATATGTCATGGTGCATGGATGGCAAGTGTTGCCATGTGTCTTCATGAATGGTAGAGAGGTAACATGTGTCTTAAAACCTCCCTTAGATGTTGACACATCCCACACATATAAAAGGGGTTGGAGGCCTATATATACCCATGACCTCTCCATTCTACTCACTCCATCCCACACCCCTCTCACAACCGTAGAGCCACAAAGTCGTCAAGGTTGTTGGAGGAGCCTGATTGGAGTCACAGCGAAGCTCTGTCGGCTACCGAGAGCGCGACAAAAGCCGTAACGAGATTCTGCCAGCCATCAAGCGTTCAAATCTGAGGCGGATATAGGTGGTTTTCACTAAAGAAGACGATCCCGACTCGAGTTAGATAGTAATATGGTGAGGGATTCTTAAGCGTTATTTTAAGGCAATAATCTTTAGCTTTTATGCATGATTTTGAATAGCAAGTATGCAATCGTGTTTTCTAAAACGTTTACATATGTATTGCAAGTACCATACAGTTGATATGAAATCAGGTCTTGAGAAAGTATTTCAAATGTCCTTTTAAGTGTTTTATCATGATAATACGTTTTCAAGCATTTTGTTCTTTGTGGGATACGAAACATAAGTTTTACTACTTAGATTTGAGCTTTATATTAAAGAAACATGTTTGAACAATCACTATGCAATATGTATCGATTTTCAAGTTCTTAATAGTTTCCAGTTGTCAGAATATGCATGATATATCAGATTGTTTTATGTTCATGAATTAGCTGTTATGAGCTTGAATTAGAAAGAGTACAGATTATTAATAGTAAGAAAAGAATCAGAATCAGAAAGTAAGCACCACAGTAGTTACTTTATACAATCCGTGAACTAGCCATTAGATATGGTAATGTCATTAGATATGACCCTGAAACCGGCATTAGATATGACAAACCATTAGATATGATTTCAAGAGGACTTTGGGTCCGAATTCTGTATACATATAGGTTTTGGGCCCTATGCATGGTGTTTTTGGTCTTTGGGACCGTCTGCGCGTATGACTTAGCTTTGTTTCAGCGTTCATGAGTCGATAACTTATCTACAGTGGTGATTAATGCAAACAGCTTGACAGTGATAATTATGTTTCAGTTTATCTTCTTTTAAAGTGATTTCAGTGTTCAATTGCAAAGATAGCATGTTTTTGTATGATTATTGTCATAAAGTCTCTTTCAAGCTTTTTCAAAATATTCAACAAAAATTTTAGTATGATGCTCATATTTCAACTTTTATCTATATGTAAAAAGCTTGAGATCCTTTCACTGGGTCTAAGCTCATAAATGGGTTTAGACTCATCCCTTTATATTATAGTTATGTACAGATCAACAGAATCACAACCAGAAGGAGAAAGGACTGCTTATACACTAGAAGGAGGTGGTTTTCATTGTTTTTTTTGTATTGTCTTTTGTTTTGTAAGGAGATGTAATAGAACTTGTGTAAGACATTCTTTGTAATGTAAACTTTAAATACAACAATGATATGTTCGATGAGATTGCCACATGTGTACTTTGAGGAAAAAGAAGCAGAAAGATCTCTGTCGCGGCACATTCTATTTAGCGGGACGGGTCCTGACAACTTGTGGTATCAGAGCAAAGGTTTTAGGATCTTGAGCAAGAATTATATTAGGAGTTGATCTATAAATATTGGAAGATAATTTACTTATCATAATTTGATTTGAACTTAGAAGAAAATTGATGTTATAGTCTTGATGATATGTGGAATCATTATTGGAGGATTTATGTTGATGAAGTATCTAATTGAGGTTTTATTTTTATAGGAAACAATGGCTGCATAGCAACCACAAGCGACCACACAAGACCCTGGTCAGGAGAATGATAACAACAACAACGTGTATGACACGTTGATCTTGGTAGCTCAAACACTAGGAGGCATGGTTGCCCAGTCTATTAAAAGACATGAATTTGAGCAGCAGTTGCCATTTGAACATGTAAAGAAGTTGGGAGCAGAACCATTTGTAGGAGACACTGATCCAAAGAAGGCAAGGGAATGGTTCACACATATGGAGAAAATATTTGCTCTAGTGGACTGTACGGATGAACAAAAGTTGAAGTATACTATTTATACTGAAAGATAGTGCTGATGATCGGTGGACATCGGTGAAAATGAAATATCCAAACTCATCTCACATTACATGGGAGATCTTTGAGAAAGAGTTCTATGAAAAATATTACCCAAGGGTTTATCAGGAGGAGAAACGTAGGGAATTCCTATTCCTTACCCAGGGGAGTAATTTGTTTGATGAATATGAGAAGAAATTCACAGAACTTTCAAAGTTTACTGCTTCTCTGGTTGCAACAGAGGAAGAAAAGTGTAGACGTTTAGAAGATGGTATGCATATTGACTTAAAGTAAATGGTTTCGGCCACGAGATATACTGATCATGCAAAATTGGTGGAGGCTGCTCGTAGGGATGAACAAGTAGTGATAGAAAGAAGGAAATGCAATGATCACGGAAAGAAAAGGTTTGCAGATAGACCTCAATTGAGAGGAACCATGAACAAAGAACCAATACTAGCTGGGAATTCAAGGCAAGATAATAGGTCAGCCCTTAGAGTACAAGGAAATCAAACAAATAAAATTACAGTTGGGACTTCGGAATACAAAACACTTTCTTTTCCACAATGTACAAACTGTGGAAAGTTTTATCCGAAAAGTTGTCGTAAGGAGACCATTGGGTGTTATCAATGTGGCGAGATAGGCCACATACGTCAGGATTGTCCCGCACTTGTCCAAGGTCGTCGAGTTATGGGAAGACCAGCACAAAATGAAAATAGTGACATCGTTATACGTCGTCCTCCACCTGCAAGGGAACAAAATAAAAACAATACACAGAAAAGATCAAACCAGAGAGAGGGAAAAGCTTTTGCTATGACCTTAGAGGAGGCCATATCTGCGGATGATGTTGTATCAGGTACCACTATTATTTTTGGTAAAAGTGCACATACTCTTATTGATTCTGGTGCAAGTCATTCTTTTATCTCACAAAGATTCTCCATATATGCTGATAAAGTAACAAGTACTCTCAAGTATGCTTTAGCAATTTCTTTGCCTAAGGAAGAAGCAGAAATTATTAGGGATGTCCTCCGGAATTATTTGGTTAAGATAGGAGAAAATTATATTCAAGTAGACCTGATTCCTATGGAGATAAGGGAATTTGATGCTCTCAGAGGAATGGATTCATTAAGTACATATCATGCTCTTCTAGACTGTCATAAGAAGCATACTACTTTTAGAAAACCAGGTGATGTCGAATTCACTTTATATGAAGAAAGAAGGATATATCCTACCCATGTCATCTCATATCTCTTAACCCAGAAGTTGTTAAGAAAGGGATATTCCTCTTATATTGCTTATGTGTTTAATACTAAGGCAGAAGCAATCAGTTTAGAAAATATCTCTGTGGTGAAGGAGTTTCCAGAAGTGTTTCCAATTGAACTGCCAGGAGTTCTTCCTGATAGGGAAATTGAATTCACTATTAACCTCATTCCAGGTACCAATCCAATTGCCTTAGCTCCTTACAGAATGGCCCCAACTGAACTTAAAGAACTCAAAACTCAATTGCAGGAGTTGACAGATAAAGGGATTTATACAATCAAGTATGTCTTCTTAGGGTGCTCATGTTCTATTTGTCAAGAAGAAAGATGGTTTCATGAGACTTTGTATAGATTACAAGAGACTAAACAGAGTGACTGTCCGCAATAACTATCCTCTGTCCAGAATAGATGACTTATTTGATCAATTGCAAGGGGATTCTATGTTTTCAAAGATGGATTTGAGATCAGGGTACCATCAGCTCAAAATTAGAGTTGAAGATGTTTCTAAGACTGCCTTTAGGACTCGTTATGGACATTACGAATTCCTGGTAATGCCTTTTGGATTGACAAATACCCCAACTCCCTTTATGGACTTGATGAATAGGATTTTCCGTCCATATCTGGATAAGTTCTTGATCGTATTTATTGATGATATTCTAGTATATTCTAAAATAGAGGAAGACCATAGAGAACACTTGAGAATTGTGCTTCAAACTCTAAAGGAACACCGATTATATGCAAAGTTTAATAAATGTGAATTTTGGTTGAAGAAGGTTGCATTTCTAGGCCATGTCATATCTGGAGAAGGAATAGCAGTAGATATATCAAAGATAGAAGCAATTCTTAGATGGGAACGACCGATAAATGCATCAGAAATCCGAAGTTTCCTTGGATTAGCTGGGTATTATCGAAGATTTGTAGAAAACTTCTCTAGAATTGCCGCACCATTGACAAGGTTAACTAGGAAGAATGTAAAGTATAGTTGGGATGAAGAATACGAGAAGAGTTTTAAGGAACTCAAGAGTCGCCTCACCTCAGCACCTATACTCAGCCTTCCTTCAGAACAAGGTAATTATGTAATCTATAGCGATGCCTCAAGACAAGGGCCGAGATGCGTCGTAATGCAGAATCATAAGGTGATTGCTTATGCTTCTAGACAACTAAAATAACATGAGTTAAATTACCCAACTCATGACCTTGAGTTAGCAGCTATAGTATTTGCCTTAAAGATCTGGAGACACTACCTATATGGAGAAACTTGTCGAATCTTTATGGATCATAAGAGTTTGAAATATATTTTCTCTCAGAAAGAGTTGAATTTAAGGCAAATAAGATGCTTAGAGCTAATCAAAGATTATGATTGTTCCATAAAATATCACTCGGGGAAAGCAAATGTCGTAGCTGATGCTCTCTGTCGAAAGTCTAAGGGTCAGCTATCTCACTTAAAAGCAGAGTATTTACAGTTGAAAGAGTTGCGTGCAAAGTTAACCATAAATAGCTCTGGAGCCTTATTAGCATCCTTACAAGTGAGACCCATATTATATGATAAAATTAAGGAAACACAAGTCCATGATTCTGATCATTAGAATGATTGAGAAGATTAAGGAAGGTGATGAAGCCCGGATATACAATAGATGGTCAAGGGGGCTTATTCTTAAGAGGAAGATTGTGTATTTCGAGGAAATCTGATATAAAGATTGAGATTCTGGAGGAGGCACATAACTCCATGTATACTATGCACCCAGGAAGTACTAAGATTCTTAGTATAGAACACTTAAGAATTACTATTGATGGTCTGGCATGAAGATTGAGATTGCAGAGTATGTTTCTAGATGTCCTATATGCCAACAAACTAAACCGGAGCATTTGAGACCTGCTGGGACATTACAACCACTTCTAATACCAGAATGGAAATGGGAACACATCACTATGGATTTTGTTACAGGATTTCCAAGGAGCCGCTGAAGTCACGATGCAATATGGATCATAGTAGACAGATTAACTAAATCTGCACATTTCTTATCCATTAACATGGCATACAGTCTAGACCGTTTGGGAAAGATCTTTGTTAATGAGATAGTTAGCTGTCATGGGGCTCCCGTATCAATTGTATCTGATAGAGATCCACGATTCACTTCTAAGCTTTGGCCAAGCTTACATAAAGCTATGTGAACAAAGTTAGCATTTAGTACAGTCTTTCATCCTCAAACAGATGGCCTATCAGAACAGACTATCCAGACTCTAGAAGACATGCTTAGAGCTTGTGCACTGAGCTTTAAAGAAAGCTGGGATGAACATCTCACTTATAGAGTTTGCATACAATAACAACTATCATGCTAGTATTGCGATTGCACCTTATGAAGCCTTATATGGTAGACCAGTTAGAACACCTATTTGTTGGAGTGAAGTTGGAGAAAGAAAATTGGTTCAACCTGAATTAATACAAAGCAGAATAGAAAAAATTGAGAAAATCAAGATATGCTTGAAGGCAGCGCAAAGCAGACAAAAAAGTTATGCAGATAAGCGAAGGAGAGACTTAAAATTTCAATTGGGAGACCATGTGTTTCTGAAAGTATCTCCATGGAAAGGCCTAATCAGATTTGAGAAGAATGGGAAACTAAGCCCAAGATACATTGGCCCTTACAAGATCACAGAGAGAATTGGAAGTGTAGCCTATCGTCTTCAACTTCCATTTGAACTAGCAAGGATATATGATGTCTTTCATGCCTCCACACTTCGAAAGTATATTCCAAATACAACCCATATGATACAATCCCAAGAAATTCAATTGAAGGAAGATCTATCATATGAGAAATTCTAGATTATAAAGTACAAGAACGTCGTACAAAGAAGATTCCCTTAGTTAAAGTTTTATGGAGGAGTCACGCAATAGAAGAAGCCATATGAGAATGAGAGGAAGAAATGAGATCTCAATATCCCCACTTATTTTCAAGCTAGCAAAGGTACTTAAATTTCGAGGACAAAATTTATTGCAAGTAGGGGAGAAATTGTAATACGCGTTTTGAGTAGTTGTGAGTTTTGTAGAATATGACTATATATACACTATGTTTTTGAATGTTATCAAGTGTTATTTCAAGGAAATATTGAATTGATAGTATTCATACTTTACGTTTAACACAGTCAATAGATCTGCCTTAATGCAATGATTTCATTGAAACTAGTTTTGTATATATCAGAGACCATCTTGAATAATTATGACTTTAAAAAGTTCTTTGGATTTTGTAGCACATCCAACATAGTACCACGTCTAGTAATATGGAAGTATAGTAGTAGCTTATAAGTAGTAGAAGCCACTACTAGTATAGGGCCCACAATGTTATAGATTTATACTCATTAGATCATAATCACATCATTAAGACTAATAACAAGTGATTAGTACTAATTACCTGTCATTAGTGATAATTAAATGTCATTAGCAAAAGTAGGACACATGGAGGGAAAATCATGGGACACGTATCGTTATACATACAAGACATGTGTCAATATACAAGAGTACCATGTGTCATCATTCTAAGACTAACTTGTGTCCCGGTGCATGTAAGGCATGTAGCCTCATGCTTGTGCAATAAGTTCCCTCATGCATGAGCCATGTGCCATGGTGCATGGATGGCAAGTGTTGCCATGTGTCTTCATGCATGGTAGAGAGGTAACATGTATCTTAAAACCTCCCTTAGATGTTGACACATGTCATACATGTAAAAGGGGTTGGAGGCCTATATATACCCATGACCTCCCCGTTCTACTCACTCCATCCCACACCCCTCTCACCACCTTAGAGCCACAAGGTTGTCGAGGTTGTTGGAGGAGCCCGATTGGAGTCACGACGAAGCTCTGTCAGTTATCGAGAGCACGGCAAAAGCCGTAACGAGATTCTGCCAGCCATCAAGCAGTAGTGTTCAAATCTGAGGTAAACATAAAAGGTTTTCACTAAAGAAGACGATCCCGACTCAAGTTAGATAGCAATCAGGTGAGGGATTCTTAAGCGTTATTTTAAATCAATAATCTTTTGCTTTTATGCATGATTTTGAATAGCAAGTATGCAATCGTGTTTTCTAAAGTGTTTACATATGTATTGCAAGTACCATACAGAGGTTTTAGAAAGTATTTCAAATGTCCTTTCAAGTGTTTTATCATGATAGCATATTTTCAAGCATTTTGTTCTTTGTGAAACACGAAACATAAGTTTCCTTACTTACATTTTAGCTTTATATTAAAGAAACATGTTTGAACAATCACTATGCAATATGTATCGGTTTCAAGTTCTTAATAGTTTCCACTTGTCAGGATATGCATGCTATATCAGATTGTTTTATGTTCATGAATTAGTTGTTATGAGTTAAATTAACAAGAGTACGGATTATTAATGGCAGGAAAAGAATCAGAATTAAAAAGTAAGCACCACAATAGCTATTTTATACAATTCGTGAACTAGCCATTAGATATGGTGATGTCATTAGATATGACCCTGAAACCACCATTAGATATGGCAAATCATTAGATATGGTATCAAGAGGACTTTGGGTCCGCATTTTGTATACATATAGGCTTTGGACCGTATGCAGGGTGTTTTTGGTCTTTGGGACCGTCTACGCATATGACTTAGCTTTATTTCAGCGTTCATGAGTCTATAACTTAGCCACAGTGGTGATTAATGCAAACAGCTTGATAGTGATAATTATGTTTCAGTTTACTTCTTTTGAAGTGATTTCAGTGTTCAATTGCAAAGATAGCATGTTTTTATATGATTATTGTCATAAAGTATCTTTCGAGCTATTTCAAAATATTCAGCAAAATTTTTGGTATGATGCTCATATTTCAACTTTTAGCTATATGTAAAATGCTTGAGATCCTTTCACTGGGTCTAAGCTTATAAATGGATTTAGACTCATCCCTTTATATTATAATTATGTACAGATCAACAGAATCACGACCAGAAGGAGGAAGGACTGCTTATACACTAGAATGAGGTGGTTTTTGTTTTTTTGTACTGTCTGTTATTTTGTAAGGAGACGTAATAGAACTTGTGTAAGACACTTCTTCGTAATGTGAACTTTAAATACAACGATGATATGTTTGATGAGATTGCCACATGTGTACTTTGAGGAAAAAGAAGCAGAAAGATCTCTGTCGCAGCACGTTCTAGTTAGCGGGACGGGTCATGACAATGTACATGCTCATCTCGAGTATAAGAAGATATAACTTGGATTTTTTTTCTCATTATCCTTAGTTTTTCATAGGGATTTTTGCATCACAAACTCTATAAACTTTGCAAATAACCATCTCACCAATGTATCTTTCATATTTATCCTACAAATACTTGCAAATATGCTTCGTCTTACACCACAACCTTTATTTCTCCACCGGAAACGTGTGAGTTTCACCACCATATAGAGATCTACACAATGGGTTCTCATCATAGAACCTCTTGAAGGAACTTTTTTAAGTAGAAACTCCAACTAGGCGTCTCTTACTTAATAGCTAAGAGAGTTGGATCTCTTTTCAAGAGTATCTATATATCTCTCCATATTTTTTCATAAAGAGTCCACATTGACACTCTAAGATTGACACATGAGTACGGAGCTGTCTCAACATGAGATCTCAAATAAGGGCATGCCGACACTCATAGGAAATTAGAGGAGTTTCATAATACTTCCATAGTTTCATATATCCATGTGGGAGATATATATTCCATCTAAATTTCTTTGCACTTTTCTTTTTCTTCTCTCTTTGAACTACTCTTTTTTCTCTTTCTTTCTTTTCTCAGCACTCCCCTTTTCATAATCACCATTTTCTTACTTTTTTACTATTACATGGCCTTTTTTAACAAGGATAATAACATGGTCTGATAGTAGAAAACCAAAATAAATAATAACAATAATAATAAATAATAAATAGAAGCCTCCTACGGTTTATATATTCTTAATAAGAGAAAACATCGATCAACTTTATTCTTCTCCTTCGTTTGAGATAATTACCTAACGAGCAACCCATCCGCCAACGATGTTGATCCACCATATGTTTTCTCTTTTGAAGTAGGTGGCACCATTGTTGCCGTTGGTGGTGATACACACTGAAAAGCGAGTGTCATTTAGAGTTAGGAATAACAAAAGGCCAAATGTAAGATGTAGATGCACATACATTCATGTGCTTTTCTAACTCTTCTAACACAAAGCCAAAGGAAGAACATAGGTGGCCCATACATGCACACGTACATGCTCCCATTTCCATTTGGGCTCAGATTCGGGAGAGTCAATTTGTATATAGATTATTTTGCTATAGATTACTTTAGATATTATGGATAAACTAATGTAGCTAATTATCTTTTAAATTCACAAACATTTAGAATTCTTTTCAAATTCCAATTGATTGTTTTGTATTTCTATCCACTTTATGAGCCTAATGAGCATCTCCATTAATATGATACTTATAGCTTTCGTTTTTAAAGAGGTTATCTATCTTCCATGGATTGGGTCTTTGAATGATAATCCATTGACATATTTTTATTCTTTCCACCAAACAACCTCGTTCTTTCTCATGTTGTTCCCTGATGTCTCTTTCAAAGATGATCAACATTGGAGTACACTGACATTGATCATGTATTGTTGTATCGTGGGAGTAAATCCTCAAACCCTACACATATGAACGTCCTTTATGAATGATTTTGTGGTTTATTATCCTAACTTTCTTTCTGTTTATTTGATGTTTATGCTATTAAGTATTATTATATATTTTTACCCATTCTAAATTATACCTATTCTTGTAATGTTTATCAGAAATTTATTCTTGATTATCTAGTTATTTGTATTTATTGAATTCGGATTACATATGGTTGATAATTTATTATCAAGTGTGACTCAATTATATGGCATAAAATTTATGAATAATTGTTTATAATTATAGATATAAAAATTTTAGATAATATTTGTTAAGCTATTTTCTCGCAAATATCAGATACAATATTTAAATAGAGTGTGGATATGACAAGGATGCTTGAAAACTTTAGTGTTCAGAAGTCGTACGAGATTCTGCCAGCCATCATGTAGTAATGTTCAAATCTGAGGTGGATATAGAAGGTTTTCACTAAAGAAGACGGTCCCGACTCGAGTTAGATAACAATCAGGTGAGGGATTTTTAAGCGTTATTTTAAAGCAATAATCTTTAGCTTTTATGCATGATTTTGAATAGCAAGTATGCAATTGTGTTTTCTAAAGCATTTACATAGTA